>JANAVB010007813.1:0-23332 GCA_029216955.1 Iris pallida
AGTTTGTTCGAATAGATTTACGAGATCACGAGAATGCAAACGAAATATTCGTCGAAGAGGCGAGTGACATTACAACGGCAATGAGTCATTCGATCGACTAGAACAAAATTCCGATGGTTTTTGATTATGATCATGCACATGACAATCGATCAATGACTAAGCTCAATCAACCTTAACATTAACCTTAAAAAGGGACTACCTCATAAGTAGGTAATAATTTTGATATCATCAATATTCATGTAATCTCTCCATCATAAATCGTTCTTTCCAAAAATTACTTCCGTTCCACGTTCCCTTAAAAATTTTAACAAAACAATTTTGATCATAATTGTACTCTAAATTCCTCTATCTCGTCCTAGAAATTCAATAGTCTCAAATTTTGAATCCATAAATCTCCCTTATACTAGCTCACTTATATATATCTTTCCAAGTTAAAATTCTCTTAAAATTTAAAAATTCCAAAACCTTCAACCAATTTGGCCCCAGTAACAGTTAAATCTTCTTACTACAAATTTGTATTTATTGCATCCATAGGTACCCAAAAAAAGTCCGTCTTCAACGTTCGATAATCTCGTAAACTAACAGTATACTTTCATACTCAATCTTCTATCATCATAATTGAAAATTTCATAAAGTATTTATTAGCCTCTCTTGAAAATTTTTGAATTCAACAATCTCGGTTTCTTGATGGTAGAAATGAAACTCTTCTTAACTTCTTATTTATAATCATTTTAGAACTTAATTAAAGTATAAAGGTTTCTTTCTTCAATAATTGGTTATCCTTGAAAAATAATATCATCATATCGTCAACATTGTCTTTATCAAAAATTTGCATCCATAAATTTTATATATATATATTTGGTTCTTAAACCATCACCACTTTAGAAGATTTTCCACTCGATTATATAGTTACCTTAAAACAAAATTTGAAATTCGCGAAGTCTATTTATCCTCGAGTGTTTCATCATAACATAATATATCCTCCCTTACTTCATTGATTCGAATTTATCGCACATTTCTATTTATGTCCCATCTGTACCAACTTCATTATTTATCCATGCTGTGGGGTTCTCCAATCTAACTTCTACTAACCCAAGTTTGTCATGATCAATTTTATTTCGCATAATGGAATCATACAAGGAACAAGGTTGCATAAACTATGGTGGAATCATAGTGAAATATAAGTTAAGCAATTGAAAGGGAGAAAAGTAAATGTTGCTAATATTGCATGAAGAGTAAAAGGTGTTATGGGTCTAAGTAAATAATAAAAATAAAATGACAAGAATTAGGAAGTCAAGATAAATCACAAGGTTAAGCAATTAACGGATTTAGTAGATCACAATCAGTATCGGGTCGAAAGACTTGAGTCAAGATTTGACCTCCAAATATATAGTCAAAAGCATATCGGTACCATGGTATAGGTTATAGTTGAGTCTTTATAACCCGAAAGTCGTACCATAAAAATAGAGTACAATGGGACGTGTTTTAGTGGGACATGATATACCTACATAAAGGTGAGCTCGTCTAGGTTTTGCATGTGAAATTTGTGGGTAGGAAAAGTCTAGTGTTGTGCTCCAAATATTGAAGTCATGATAGAGAACGCCAAATGATCAAAAGTAGAAAGTGGGTTTTCATAAGGTACTGATTAATGCACCAAAAATAACAGGTTAAAGCACGAAATAAAGATAATTAGGAAGTCTCCTAGATCAAGTTAAGATAAGTTAGAGGCACAGTTTCTAGAGAGAAAATAGTCTATAGATACGGGTATGGTCAAGGGGATGGTTCTAATCATTTCTAAGTTTAAAAAAATTAGATGGGCACGAATAAAGATCTAGATTTGAGGGAAGGTCGAGTAAGTCAAAGATATGTTCATCGGTTTGGTCGATGACTAACTATACTTGTGTATATGCAATATCATAATCATAGGTGGCATGGATGTAGAATACTTCTATCTTACAAGGGTGACCTTTCTTGCTTCTTGGTTCTCTACCGATATATGATATAATCTAAAATTTCAAGTTCCTCGAAATTTATAAAATTTCCAAGATATTTCACCAAATTTCCAATCATCGTAGGACGTCAACTTTAATCACAATTTTAAATCTCTAGTCAATCTCGAAACAACCCTTGCATATCGCAAAAAAAATATTTTTTTCTCAAAACCTTAAACTTATCATTTAATAAGTTTATCAACCAAATTTCATACTACAAAATGGAACATTTAAATAACTCCCGAATCTAATCATATATCCTTCAAATGTGTATATCTAGCTTCCAATAAGTCACAACTAGTCTTCAAAAGTAATTCTCTTTTTCTTCTTTTTTTTTCTTTTTTTTTCCACCAAAATTTAAAATATCCATAATCAAGGCTTTAGACTCGAAATCTAAATAACTTTATATATCATAAATCATATGAGCAAATTTTAAATATTTAAATTTTTTCTTCAAAGTCGATTTCATATCTTCCAAAATATTTCAAACAAATTTTTTACCATTATCTCTTCAAGCTCAAATTAAATACTTATAATTCGTAAATCGTAGAATCAATTTTAAACCTCAAGCTCTCTAATAAACCGTAAATCATAAACCCTTCATATTCTCTAGTAGTTACAATATCATAACTTATAATTTAAAATACTTTAATAAATTTAAGATATACTTCAACATATTCAATCCAAACTTGAACTTAATCGTAAATCATGTGTCACAATTTAAAGATATTTTCCAAATCGGTTTCACATCCCAATAAATCATAGACTATTTCACAATTTCCATAAAACATAAATTTGTTTTCTCGATCTAGCTATCCTCTTTGTGTATACCACCTTGTAATATCAAAATTAAAATTTCTAACTATCTTTTGGAAGCGGTAATATGCTACTACCCAATTTGGAATTAACTAATCCTTAAGATCATATTTCTAGGAAAATAACTACCTTTATAACTCAAATAAAATCTCTATACATATTAATTGTCAATGCAATCCATCTAGCCATGTGTTTAACCTATGGGCATATACTAGTGTGGTCATCTTACTAAATACGAAACTAAAAATTTACGGTAGAAGGAGTCAATCAAGATGCAAATCAATGAAGTCGAACGAGAGTTTGAAATTTAAAGTCAAGGAAGGATGTCAAGTAGGTGAATGAGAATCTAAACTCTAATCCTATACTGCAGGCCCGTTCGGTACAGTCATGTAACCGAAACGACAAACTTGACCTGCATGGGCCACCACAAAAACATGTAACGCCCCAGTCCTAAAATACGTGGGACTAGGTACGTAATCATACCAGCTGCATACGTACGAGTAACTATACGGCTCATATGTATACATAAGCTGTAAATGTAGAAAGCCAAGACACTAAATCTCATCCAAAAATAAATAATGATATAAAAACAACTTTGAGTTTGTCATGTACATAATAGTTGGGCGGAGACAAATCCACTACCAACTAAATTAAATATGGAAAAATGTACAAAAAAAATTGAGCAAACGAGAGCAAGTGACGAGTCCAAGAGCAATCATCACCGAGGAAGAAAGACATGGCCTTAGCTAGGGCACCTGCAAGAAATCACGAACACACACCTAGAGAAATCACCAGGTCCTCAGAGGGACATAACAAGATACAGGAAGAACAAGCCATATAATACTGAATATAAAATATGCCACAATCAAAGAAAGTAACAAGACACAATAAGGTAATCTAACCATACTAAAGTGATCATGCAGCTGAGAAACAATCCTTCGACGCATGAGCCCTGGCTATAAATGGGATCGGCATAGTCCCCATATAGGGCACCAGGGGCCTACGTCCGTAACGTCCGAAGATCGTCAGAGGACATCATGTGCAAGGGGCTACGTCCATAACGCTCTAGAAAACGTCATAGGGCACCTGGAACCTGCGTCTTCGGCGAAGCGCACATGTAATAAGGGAAGTGCATAGAAGCCCATACGTCAGGTAATGTTTTTCCCACCCAATGTACCTGTTAAGTCGCATCTACGACCATGTACCTCTACTATCTGCTAAGTCTCCTAGCAGTTAGCCCTAACGCGTCTCTATTAGCAGTTAGCCCTAACGCATGCGCATGGGGATCAACCCACACGCAAGAACCTCTACATGCTACTCATCTCACACCTCCTCGTGGTACAACTGTGTCAATGTATATGATATACACTACAGACGGTAGTCCCTTAACTCTAGGTTCATGTGCAACCAAAGGATAGTAACAAAGTAAACTAATAATCACTGAGCATGTAATAAATCAAGAACTGTAACAACTAAAATTAATGAACAGTGATATATAAATAAATGCAGACTGAATATAAACAGTATAATGGCAAGGTATCTTGCCTGGTGTTACGCCTGGTGTGCGATAATCTGACAAGTCCAACTTGGTCCAATAGCCATAGTCATGGTGCAGAGGTCCAAAGTCGCGAGGAAATAGGAAAGATGATCAGCGCAATCAAGATAATTAAGAGAATTTGAGTGAGGAAATACATATATTATTTTGTAAAAATATTTATAAACTTGAAATCATATTTATTAGTAAGGAAATTTTTAGAGAAAATATTTGAAAATAAAAATAAAAATTGTTTTAGACAAAACTCTAAGTTGTCAATATAGAATTTACTAGGTAAAATAAATTTTTGGTAGCCAAAAATATTTTAAATAAGTACTTTGAAATTAAATAAAAATAATTTAGGGTAAACCCTAATTTTTTCAAATATATTTTGAAAAATATTAATTATTAAATTTATCTAATAAACAGACTAATACACTAATGATTCAAATTATAAAAATTATTAACCTAACAAAATGTTAAAATAATACTAATGGTATATTCATAACTGTAATCCTAATAATTAACAGTACTAATAATATAAGATAATAATACTAACAACAATAGAAATAATAACAATACCATGTGATAATAATAAATAATAATAATGATAAAAATAATAATAATAATAACAATTATAGTATAACTATTTAATCTTATTTTTCCCCATTTCTTTACAGAGAGAGAATATAAAAGTGAAGAGAAAAAAAATTCGGGAAGGGTCTCACAGTGGAAAATTGGGCGGAGCGCTCGGCGGCGGTCAGCGCCGGGTTTGGGCGGAGCGGCGTCGGCGCCGGGGGCACGCTGCCCTGGAGACGACGCGGTCGGGCTTGGGTGGCTGTGCTGGGGAACTCCGGTGGAGGCACGGGAGTCGATAGCTCCGGGGGGCGGGAGTCGGACGGGATGCGGTACGAGAGAACGGCGACAGAGGCGAAGATGAGAGGGATGGACGGACTTCCGGCGCAGATCGGACCAGCCGGACGGTGCTGGAAGGGACGATCGACCGCGGGGACAAGGCGGTTCTCCCGGCGGTCTCGACGCCTGTGGTGGCACGGCGACGAGTGAGGCACGCTGATGGTGGAGGGTTTGTACGCGCGTGGCTTAGCTGCCGGTGGTGGCGTGGCAGCAGGCGGCTTCGAAAGGGGACACCTAGGGCGGTGCTCGATGGATCGCCGGATCTGCGGTCGTCGGTGCGGAGGGAAGAGATCGGTGGAGATGGGCGCCGACTTTGGTGGAGATGGTGCGGGAGCTCGGAGTTCGGCGGGGCTGGCAGAACAGGTTTTTGATGCCAGGGCTGTAGGCTAGTAGTGGATTTGAGATTAGTTGTGTCCTGTCGGGGGTTTCCGACACGACGTAGAGGGAATCGAGTAGTCCGGAATTGTCGGACGAACATGAATATGTATCTGTAACGGGGAATAATATAGTGGATGTAGGGAGGAACAGACACGATGCACATCTGTGGATGGAAAAATTTCTGGAGGAGTACCTCTCCTTTTATAGGAGGTGGGAATTCCCAGTTGGATAGGGATTGGGAGAATTTTAAGTTCTCCCTAGATAATATCATATTACATTTAAATTCGATTTAACCTAATTTAATCCAAATCAAATCCAATCGAAATAATCCTATACTTTATTTAAAATGTTTTAAATAAAGTGAATAAAATCTTTTGTAATTTAAATTACCATATCAAATCAAATATTATCATTAACAAAATCCTAAATATCATTTTCGTAATTAAATAAATATGGTAATAATTAATTTCGAAAATCACGATAAATACTTAAATATTAATTCATGAACTAGCTTTTTAAATAACAAAATATATTAATAAGCAAATTTCACTTTTCGCAAAATCATTTGGAAACATTCCATATAAACCAAAATTTTCAAATTGCTACTTGTTTTTAAACGACGAACAAAATAACAAAAGAAAATATTTATCACATTTATTTGAACACGTACTTTCCTATTTAAAATAAATTTATAATAAAAATATTTTTTAACATATGTACCTCGACACATATTCGCATTCGTCGAGAAATTACGAATGCAAATCTCGCACGTTACGTAAATACAACAAAGCGAACTCATGTGCGACGTATAGATACGAAGTACAAAAATAAAGAAAATATATAAAAAAATCGTAGTAGAAATTTAGGGGGTTTACACCGGGAGCCTGGTTACAAACCTTAAACCAAACAAGGACTGGGGTTGTAACCCTTCACCTGAACAGAACTGGACCCCTGATCTTTATTGTTAAGGCCAGTGTAGATAATCACGCTATTGAAGGTAATATTGTAAACCCCCATAATTTACACTAAATTTATTTTTAATTATTTATCCTTGTTATACAATTATATTATTTTTTGAAATTATTATTTTAGTTTAGTAGTTTAATTAATAAATGATTATATATTAAACGTGTGCATGTTTGAGACTTGCTATTAATTATCGCCTACTATATTATCTAAAAATTTAGATATTTATTAATAATTTCCTTATATTTTTCTTGCACAAATAAATGGCTAAAGGGACTAAGCATATAGAAGAAAAAAATATATAGATAAATCTCTCGTTATTATAAAAAAAATAAAAATAAAAATATAATAAATATATAAAGGAGCCCGGCCCACACCCCAGTAAGGGGGCGGCCAGGCTGGCTCCTCACAGCCTGCATATTCTCAAATGGCCAGGCCGGCCATTTGTAATGGAAAAAAAAAAAGTGGGGCCCGGCCAACGCCCCAAAGGGGCGGCCAGGCTGTGCCAAGTATGAATGACTATTAATAAAGTAACTAGTACTACACATTAGTAACTCTCGGCTATAGTAGCCGTGGGCTACAGTGCCCCCCAAAACCCGAACCCTTACACTGAACCCCCCTTCGTCCCGTAGCAGCAAGCTGCTGCTTAGTTCAAAAAAAAAAGATTTGATCTACATCAAATCTCACCCAATAAATTTCAAATAAATCCCTAGATAATCCTCCACGAGATTCTCTCCTAGATGTACTCAGATTTAAACCCCATCCAAATCCAAATTTGAAATTTAAATAGGAATTTAAACCTACTATATAGGTTTCAAAATTTAGTTCTTGGCAAAATTCATCTGTCGAACCTCATCCCCAGCCCGAACGTCGACACCAGGGCCTCCCCCACACCCCGCGCTCACCATCGGCCGCCTGCTCGATGTCGTCGACGACGGGATCGCCTGACAACTGCTCGAAGACCGACCGAAAAATAGGGGATATCCTGTTTATTTCAGAACTCAGGTACCCACTTTCGAAACCCATATCTTTGCTTATGTTCGACGAAAAATCGATCTATCGACTTCTGTGCGTAGGCAACATAACCATCTCAAAACTCTAGCAATTAGAAAAATTTCTAATGCTTAGGAAATACCAGAAAAGATTCGGGAAAGTAGAGAAAAATTTCTCGAAAAATAGAACCCGAGAAACTCCCAAACCCCTGACTTGGAAGGGCGATTGCAGCCTAGATATTAAGAATTTGAAAGAAATAATTTAGACAGTCCTAGTTAACCCATATGAGATGGAAACCCATCTTTTAGATTAAAATTTCATGTAATGTACAGGAAGTTACGGAACGATGAACTTGGGAGAAAAACTGTTTTAAAAACATTAAAATTTTAGAATTTTGTCCGATATGACGTACGCCCCGACAAACCGGGTGACGTAGTCGCGCGCTATACGCATCGAAAGGCGCGTATAGATGTTGCGGACGTGTGGGAACTGACGGAACTCAGTTTCCTCGCGTGTGCGCGACGAAATCAACGCGTATCCGTCGAGATACCCCCGTATCGACGTTTTACAAACTTGCCTATAACTTCGTGTACAATCGTTGAATCGAGACGAAACTTGTGCCAACAGGTCCGGATCGAAATTCTGGTCCTGCATGCCAAGTTTGGTTCGATTCTGAGAAGGTCGAATCGGAACCCATTTTTGGCGGGCCCGTGACCCACTCAAACGGGCGATTTTGTACACGGCTCCTCGGAATCCAAAAATGGACATACCATTGAGTTCCTCTCCTTAAATTGAAACCGTAGACATATAGTTTGACGACTTTAGAGACCATAGACTTTGGCACGCGATTTAGTGCAAAGCGAGTCCAACGGCGGACATCGTTTTAATCCGAAATTAAGATTTTGTCCATGTTCCAGAATTTGACTTTTGGACAGGCGTTTCCTAGGTATATCTTCTTCACCAAGATCATTTTTGATGTTTATTTCAGCGTTTGGAGTCATCTGTGATTTTGAGTTTTGGTGCTGACACTTGCTACTCTTGGATTTGCCCTTCTCGCACCGCAGGCAAGATACCTTGCCACCTTACTCTGTGATTATTATATTCTTATTTTTAGTTGTTATTTTCAGTATTTCTTATTTCTTGATATTTAAACTGTGCGTCCAAGTCACACTTGGGTGCAAACAACTCTATCGGTCGTTTTTCTCGCTTTATTTATTTTCTCTTGCATTGACTTAGTTTATTGACCACCCATTGATGTTGAGGTATTGGTATATCTCATACGGCCTTGACACTTATTGTATCACATGATATGAGTCACATGTAGGACACATATCCGCGTAGTCGGCTGGCCACCGATACATATGGTGCGTGCGACGGATAGGAGTAACTGCCAATAGATTGCATGCTAGTTGACTTGGCAGTTACTAGAGGTACATATCAGTCATAGATGTGACTCTAATAGGCATTAGATGGAAAGAACAGTTCCTTAACGTATGGGTCATATATGCACTGTCCTGATTGTCGATTATCTCCAGTGGGAGGTACGGTCCTGCTAGCCAGTTATCTCCAGTGGAAGGTACGGTCCTGATTGCCGATTATCTCCAGTGGGGGATACGGTCCTGATTCCTGATATTCCTGATCCTGCCCATGCGTCAAAGGTTTGTTCTTATTGTATTATCACTGTAGACTGGTTAGGCACCTGATTGCATATATATTTTTTTCTTTATATTATATATCATAGTTATTATGGCATGGTGTTTTCTTGTATCTTGTTACGTCCCTCTGAGGACCTGGTTATCTCTCCAGGAATAGACGACTTCCCACAGGAGTACGGAGCAGCTCTGGATCCAGCTTACATTGATACCGAGTCAGTTCCTACTGATTTCTAGTCTATTCTTATTTGAGACATTAGTGGACAACATTTTTATATCTCTTTTCTTTCTATTTTTACGGAGGTTGGACTCCGATCATGTGAGACTATTTTTATAGCTGTTTGGAGTGAGCATGTTCACCCGGCTATCTTTTGATACTCTTATTTATTATTTGGACTCTATATTCTTCTGTGTTGAGCTGTGATGAGATTAGATTATGATATTCTGGCCTGTAATTTTTTTATTTACAGCTTATGTACATATATGAGGATTCTATATATTGGAGTATTCTTCGTATATGTGCAGCTGGCATGTTCACGTTCTTGGTCCTATGTATTATGGGACTGGAGCGTTACATGTTTTTGTGGTGGCCCATGCAGGTCAGATTTAATATTGTTGGGTTACATGACTGTGTCCAACAAGCCTGCACATAGGAATAGGAATATCTCATCCAGAACTACTACTATCTCTTGACTTCCAATCTTTTCGAAACTTCCTTGATTATTCGATTTACTTCATATCTAACTTTTCCTAATATTGTCCTATTATTCTTCGTGCCAACAGTATGAATCTAAGAAGCGGATATTCTTCTGCCTTGGCCCTTATATCTGGCGAAGAGGCCAACCCGGAGGGACAGAATCCTCCGATGACTCCAGTGACACCATACCAGTCGGGACAGCAGCAGACTGCCACACCTCCGACAACGATGCACCAAGAGACTCAAGCTCCCCCAGCCAATCAAACTGGGCAGGTCTCTGCAGCACCTTTAGGAGGGACGGTACCACCTCCACCACCATTCCCTCAACAGTTTCTTCCACAGTCAGGCCCACAGATGCCTCCCCCACCGACTGATGGGAGCCCTACTTCTCAGTTTATGTACGCAATAATGCAGGCTCAGTGGCAGCAGTCTGAACTGATGAGACAGACGATGATGGCAGCATTAGCTAGTCCTCCACCACCACCTCCAGTACCAGCACCAGCACCGGCTCTGCATCCTTATGAAGGCTCTATCAAGAACTTTACAGATATGAACCCTAAGCCTTTCAGTGGAACGAAGAAGCCACTAGAGGTGTCACAGTGGCTTATTAGTACAGAGAAGCTACTAAAGGCATCCCAGTTGCCAGCTCGAGATTGGATGACAGCAGTGGACCTACTGCTAGAAGATAATGCTCACCACTGGTACGGAAAGCGGAAGAAAGGCGATTAGGTACTGGGACCACCTGGAAGCAGTTCTATGATTTATTTTATGAAAGGTTCTTCCCTATTCATGTTCGAGATGGTCTCTACGACCAGTTCCTTCATCTGAAGCAAGGAAATATGACAGTTGATGAGTATGACTCAGAGTTCAATCGCCTGAGTAGATTTGGTGCGGGATTGATTCCGACAGAGTTAGAGAAGGCGAGGAGATTTCACCAGGGGCTTGCACCAGATCTCAAGTCTTATACAAATACCCAGTCTCGAGTCTCACATTTAGCTGTCCTGGAAGAAGGTCGTGCTAAGGAGATTCTTCGCAAAGAGCAGCAGCAGACCCCGAGATGCCATACACTGGCAACTACACCTACGGGATCGACACAGAGTGGACCTATCAGAAGGGCTACAGGACAGCAGTAGGAGAGGTCTGCGCCTTATCAGAAGCCTATTTACAATTTCTGTAGAAAGCCAGGGCATCTTCAAAAAGACTGCAGAACTCGACTTGGAGCATGCTTGAGATGTGGCTCGTTACAACACAAGGTGAGAGAGTGTCCAGAGCAGCAGTCACTAGTTTATACCCAGTTGGCCCCGAGACCAGCAGTTCCAGCACTACCAGCACCCGGACCAGTAGCAGGATCACCTAGCCTACCATTACTTCTCTAGCCAGTACAGCATGACAGGACTAGAGCTCGGGACCTCAGTCAGAACTATAGACAGGCCTTCTCGTTGGTAGTGGAGAATGTAGGAGTAGACGGAGAAGTCATAGCAGGTATGGTTTTAATTGCAATATTTCCTATTATCATCGCTTGACATAAGATCCATACCCCATTAGTTTAGTCTAGGCCATAGAAATCAGACTGTAGAATGATTGGATAAACACGAACACCGGACACAGCTTAGATTCTTGAATAAATTATATTTTCCTTCTAATCACCAATCCCGCGTACATACCTTGGCCACTTTGACTAACACCGCAATTATAGCCTAGTTTTTGCAAGCTTATTCTTCATCGAGCTTGATCATGACATGATTTATTGGGTTCGCACCCACTAATATATTGTCTAATCAGAACCGGTGCATGATAGTCTGATCAACCTAGTGCATTTTGGTTCGCCTTCACATGTTATTCTACGTGGATGAAGACATAGTCAAACTCGTCCCCGGAGTCTCATCTGCGACCGCCTTGACAATTCCCCTTTGAATTATTTCATAGCCTATGGACCTCGTACTCGTGCTCAATAGCATCGTCTATGAATTCTTTATGGACCTCGTTTTTCACTTTTTTTTAGAAAGATGATGCACGGTGAATGAACCCAAGGTACCACTTTAAATCGTGCGGTTGTATTCTCACCTTAAACTACTCTATTTATCTCTCAAACCCCTACCCTAGTTTAATTTCGAGGACGAAATTTTCTTTAAGTTAGGTAGGATGTAAACCCCCATAATTTACACTAAATTTATTTTTAATTATTTATGCTTGTTATACAATTATATTATTTTTTGAAATTATTATTTTAGTTTAGTAGTATAATTAATAAATGATTATATATTAAACGTGTGCATGTTTGAGACTTGCTATTAATTATCGCCTACTATAATATCTAAAAATTTAGATATTTATTAATAATTTCCTTATATTTTTCTTGCACAAATAAATGGCTAAAGGGACTAAGCATATAGTTGTGGATATATCAATATATATATATATATATATATATATATATATATATATATATATATAAATATATATATATATATATATATATATATATATATATATATATATATATAAAGTATATATATATATATATATATATATATAGATAAATCTCTAGTTATTAGTAAAAAAATAAAAATAAAAATAAAAATATAATAAATATATAAAGGAGCCCGGTCCACACCCCAGTAAGGGGGCGGCCAGGCTGGCTCCTCACAGCCTGCATATTCTCAAATGGCCAGGCCGGCCATTTGTAATAAAAAAAAAAGTGGGGCCCGACCAACACCCCAAAGGGGCGGCCAGGCTGTGCCAAGTATGAATGACTATTAATATAGTAACTAGTACTACACATTAGTAACTCTCGACTACAGTAGCCGTGGGCTACAGTGCCCCCCAAAACCCGAACCCTTATGCTGAACCCCCCTTCTTCCCGTAGCAGCAAGCTGCTGCTTAGTTCAAAAAAAAAGATTTGATCTACATCAAATCTCACCCAATAAATTTTAAATAAATCCCTAGATAATCCTCCATGAGATTCTCTCCTAGATGTACTCAGATTTAAACCCCATCCAAATCCAAATTCCAAATTTAAATAGGAATTTAAACCTACTATATAGGTTTCGAAATTTAGTTCTTGGCAAAATTCATCTGTCGAACCTCGTCCCCAGCCCGAACGTCGACACCAGGGCCTCCCCCACACCCCGTGCTCACCATCGGCCTCCTGCTCGACGTCGTCGACGACGGGATCGCCTGACAACTGCTCGAAGACCGACCGAAAAATAGGGGATACCCTGTTTATTTCAGAACTCAGGTACCCACTTTCGAAACCCATATCTTTGCTTATGTTCGACGAAAAATCGATCTATCAACTTCTGTGCGTAGGCAACATAACCATCTCGAAACTCTAGCAATTAGAAAAATTTCTAATGCTTAGGAAATACCAGAAAAGATTCGGGAAAGTAGAGAAAAATTTCTCGAAAAACAGAACCCGAGAAACCCCCAAACCCCTGACTTGGAAGGGCGATTGCAGCCTAGATATTAAGAATTTGAAAGAAATATTTTAGACAGTCCTAGTTAACCCATATGAGATGGAAACCCATCTTTTAGATTAAAATTTCATGTAATGTACAGGAAGTTACGGAACGATGAACTTGGAAGAAAAACTGTTTTAAAAACATTAAAATTTTAGAATTTTGTCCGATACGACATATGCCCCGACAAACCGGGCGACGTGGTCGCACGCTATACGCATCGAAAGGCACGTATAGATGTTGCGGACGTGTGGGAACTGACGGAACTCAGTTTCGTCGCGTGTGCGCGACGAAATCAACGCGTATCCGTCGAGATACCCCCGTATCGATGTTTTACAAACTTGCCTATAACTTCGTGTACAGTTGTTGAATCGAGACGAAACTTGCGCCAACAGGTTCGGATCGAAATTCTGGTCCTGCATGCCAAGTTTGGTTCGATTCTGAGAAGGTCGAATCGGAACCCATTTTTGGCGGGCCGCGACCCACTCAAACAGGCAATTTTGTACACGGCTCCTCGGAATCCAAAACTGGACATTCCGTTGAGTTCTTCTCCTCAAACTGAAACCGTAGACATGTAGTTTGACGACTTTAGAGACCATAGACTTTGGCACGTGATTCGGTGCAAAGCGAGTCCAACGGCGGACATCGTTTTGACCCGAAATTACGATTTTGCCCATGTTCCAAAATTTGACTTTTGGATAGGCATTTCCTAGGTATATCTTCTTCACCGAGATCATTTTTGATGTTTGTTTCAGCGTTTGGAGTCATCTGTGATTTGTGAGTTTTGGTGCTGACACTTGCTACTCTTGGATTTGCCCTTCTTGCACCGCAGGCAAGATACCTTGCCACCTTACTCTGTGATTATTATATTCTTATTTTTAGTTGTTATTTTTAGCATTTCTTATTTCTTGATATTTAAACTGTGCGTCCAAGTCACACTTGGGTGCAAGCGACTCTATCGGTCATTTTTTTCGCTTTATTTATTTTCTCTTGCCTTGACTTAGTTTATTGACCACCCATTGATGTTGAGGTATTGGTATATCTCATACAGCCTTGACACTTGTTGTATCACGTGATGTAAGTCACATGTAGGACACATATCCGCATAGTCGGCTGGCCACCGATACGTATGGTGCGTGCGGCGGATAGGAGTAACTGCCAATAGATTGCATGCTAGTAGACTTGGCAGTTACTAGAGGTACATATGAGTCATAGATGTGACTCTAATAGACATTGGGTAGGAAGAACAGTTCATTAACGTATGGGTCATATATGCATTGTCCTGATTGCCGATTATCTCCAGTGGGAGGTACGGTCCTGCTAGCCGGTTATCTCCAGTGGGAGGTACGGTCCTGATTGCCGGTTATCTCCAGTGGCGGATACGGTCCTGATTCCTGATATTCCTGATCCTGCCTATGCGTCAAAGGTTTGTTCTTATTACATTATCACTGTAGACTGGTTAGGCACCTGATTGCATACATATTTTTTTCTTTATATTATATATAACAGTTATTATGGCATGGTGTTTTCTTGTATCTTGTTACGTCCCTCTGAGGACCTGGTTATCTCTCCAGGATTAGACGACTTCCCACAGGAGTACGGAGCAGCTCTGGATCCAGTTTACATTGATACCGAGTCAATTCCTACTGATTTCTAGTCTATTCTTATTTGAGACATTAGTGGACATCATTTTTACATTTTTTTTCTTTCTATTTTTGCGGAGGTTGGACTCTGATCTTGTGAGACTATTTTTATAGCTGTTTGGAGTGAGCATGTTCACCTGGCTATCTTTTGATACTTTTATTTATTATTTGGACTCTATATTCTTCTGTGTTGAGCGGTGATGAGATTAGATTATGTTAGTCTGGCCTGTGATTTTTTATTTACAACTTATGTACATATATGAGGATTAAATATATTATAGTATTCTTCATATATGTGCAGCTGGCATGTTTACATTCTTGGTCCTATGTATTTTGGTACTGGGGCATTACAAATATAAAACATGATGGACATGTCATGGGATTGCAATAAGATAATAAACGAAGAGAGGACACAGAACTGCTCCGGGAGCCAGGTTACAACCCTTAAACCAAACAAGGACCGGGGTTGTAAACCTTCGCCTGAACAGAACTGGACCCCCGATCGTTATTGTTAAGGCAAGCATCAATAATCATGTCATGTCACAATCTTGCACGGGATCAGGATAAGGCTAAGCTGGAATAAACTCCATCCAATCAATCACGGCCACTCAAGAGTACGGCTTGATACTTTTAACTAACTAGGGTTATCACAGGCCTAGTTACTAGCAAGATGCAATGAGATTATTCCAACAGCCACAAGTCCTGCAGACCATCCGGTTGTCCAGGTCGAATGTCCGTTTGTGAAGAATGCAACACGTGAATGTGTGCTGGAAATGTGCCCTACTCGTCGGTAGGCTACAAGTCCACTTAATGCGCCCAGATAACGGGATTGCTTGTAGCTGGAAATCTCTTCATGACTACTGAATCATTCTAGTTAATTAGCCTTAGTCAATTTCAGTAGGTACCCCTGACCGTGGTACTCAGGGATCCCCATCCTAGACATGATGTAAGACAGTACCAATTTATTTGTACAAACAAAATCGCCCATGGTGTCCAGGTCTTTCATACTTGTCATGTCCGGCTAGCTGTCGTAACAGCATGTCATGATATATCATGTCACTTTATTTGTTAAAAGTGCGCCACGACGGGCCACTGTCGTATTCTATTCTTACATTATCTTGAATGAGAGAAACTTGCATAAAATAACTAGTGACGTATTCTTGAAGCTAAGGAAAAGATCTACAACTTTCATGTTTTGAGTTTTTTAAGATTTAAGCTACAAAATAAATTAAACAGACAAAAACAGTAAAATAGAGCAATTTTGGCGCATGGGATTCCTGCACCATCGGCGCATAGGATTCCTGCACCATCGGCGCATGGGATTCCTGCACCATCGGCGTATGGGATTTTTGAACAATTGGCGCGTGGAATTCCTGCACAATCGACGCATGGGATTCCTGCACAATCGGCGCATGGGATTCCTGCACCATTTGCGCGTGGGATTCCTGCACAATTGGCGCATGGGATTCCAGCACAATTGGCGCGTGGGATTCCTGTACAATCGGCGCATGGGATTCCTGCACCATTGGCGCGTGGGATTCCTGCACCATTGGCGAGTGGGATTCCTACACCATTGGCGCGTGGAAAACTCACGTTGCGTCATAAGAACATGCGCGTAGGGAACCTACGCACATGACACGCTCGGAGTTAAGGGATGCGTTGTCGGGACTTCACAACGCATGGCCTCCCGGCGCATGGCCTCCCGGGCGGATGGGGGTCATCGTCCCCAATCAGCAAGTTCAGCCATAAATGTTCCGAAAACTTGTAATAGCCATAACTTACTCATCCGAAGTCGAAATCAAGCGAAACAAAAGCCAAAATTGCATGAAATTGAATTTACTACAACATAGAACCATTACTTTCGAAAATAACTAAGTTAGAGATCAAAACCAAGAAAACCGAAAAGTTACAAACTTATATCTACAAGAATCCATCCATCAAATCCAAAAATGGGAAGTTCTAAAGAGGCTTAGAATCAAGTAAGGAAGAGAATGGATCAATAAAACTTGAGATCCATTATGAAGCAAGTTTGTACTTGCCTAAGCTCTCTCTCTCTCCCTCCTGGTGGTTGAAGAAGTAATGGTGGAGAAGAAAAAGTAAAATGAAGAGAGAGAATGAGGAAATAGAAAATATAAATGAGGGAGGGTGGTGGTAGGTGGGGGTTCGGTCCACTTAAAATCAAGTCAAGCCGAACCAGCAACAAGTTGAACCGAACCAAGAAGGAAATGAAGAAATAACCATGCAGGGAAATACACAATACGAGTCAAGAATACGTACACGTATTCCAAGTTACGTAATACAAACCACAGGCATTACAACTCTACCCACCTTAAAAGAATTCCGTCCTTGAAATTTAATCAAGAGGCTAGAGCGGCAAGGACAAGCTATACTAATCGTAAGCTATAACAAGCAGTCTATCATGTAGCCATTTATTCAAGCAAGGAATTGAAAGCATAAGACAAAAGGAATACATTATACCTTACGAGTCAAACAGGTCGGGATATCGCGATCGAATATCATCCTCACGCTTCCACATCGACTCACCCAAAGAGTGATGATCCCAAGTAACACGGACTAAACTAATAGTCTTGTTCTTGAGTACCTTCTCTCTTCGATCCAGTGTAGACACATGCCTCTCCTCATACAAAAGGTTGGTACCAACAACCAATTCTGAATGATCCAGTATGTGGCTCGGGTCCGGGATATACCGTCACAATTGGGATACATGGAACACGTCATGCACCTCACGTAGCGATGGTGGAAGAGCAAGACGATATGATACATCACCTACTCGCTCTAGAATATCGAACGGCCCTATATACCTAGGACTAAGCTTTTCTCGCACGCCGAAATGAATGACGCCACGGTTAGGCAAAATCCTCAGGAATATATGGTCGCCGACAGAAAACTCAAGAGGGCACCGATGAGAATCGGCCCAATGACGCTGGCGATCTTGGGCAACTCGAAGATGATCTCTGACTTTCCTGACCACTTCAACGGTCTGAGCAATCATTTTCGGATCGAGCATCTGCCTCTCTCCGACATCGTCCCATGCTAACGGGGATCGGTACTTCCTACCATACAGTGCCTCGAACGATGCCATCTGGATACTGGCCTAAAAACTGTTGTTGTACGAGAACTCCACCAGGTGTAGGTGATCTTCCCACGATCCACCGAAGTTGTGTGTACATGACCGTAACATATCTGCAAGAGTCTGGATCGTGCGTTCCGACTGGCCATCTGTCTGCGGATGATAAGCTGAGCTGAACTGGAGGTGAGTTCCCAAACTTTCTTGTAGGCTACGCCAAAAGTGCGACATAAATTATGAATCTCTATCCAAGGTGATACTGACTGGTATACCGTGAAGCCTGACGATCTGTCGGAGATACATCTCCGCTAGCTGAGCCGTCGACTGACCAACTCTGAACGGGAGAAAGTGAGCCACCTTCGTGAGCCTGTCTCTGACAATCCAAATAGCATCTCTGCTAGCCGGGGATCTAGGCAATCCAGTCACAAAATCTATGGTTATATGCTCCCACTTCCATTCTAGAATTGGCAAGGGCTGAAAAAAATCTAGCTGGCCTCTGATGTTCAGCTTTAACTTATTGACAAACCAAACATCGAGAGACGAACCGGGCTATCTCGCTCTTCATGCTATTCCACCAAAAGTGCTGACGAATATCATGGTACATCTTCGTACTCATGGATGAATGGAATATTGAGAACTATGAGCTTCTGCCATGATCTCAGGTCTGATATATCCACTGGGTACAGAAAGACGCCTCCCATGCCTAAGTGTACCGTCTTCATGAATGCATAACTCTGGTCGCCGTCCTGCCTCACACTCTGCTCTGAGTCGCTGAAGCTTAGAATCTGCTGACTGCGCCATCCGGATCCACTCGACTATAATAGACTGAACTTGCGTGCGTGGCCATCAACGCTACACTGGTAGGAAGGATAACTTCTATATTCATCTTCTAAAGATCTGCTAACAGCTCTGGTTGCGCTGTTAAGAAATAAACTCCGGCTCTCCTGCTCAATACATCTGCAACAACGTTGGCCTTGCCTGGGTGTGTTAGCACCCTGAATTTTGGGCTGATTTTTTTTTCATTTTATTTAATTTCCTGTTTGATTGGTTTTGATAAATAAATTATTCTGTTAATTTTTTCTTAAGTGTACTTTCCCGTGCCATTGATATTTGGAGTATCAGGGATGTTCAACTCTGGAAATCTTCTTCACGAGTTTTGGAGTGGACACGATTACCTTCATGACGGTATATGGTGTCCCACCCAAACTTGTTCCCTTGTGCTCTTTCTGCTTCGCTGAACTTCGGGTCAGTTTAGACCATTTGATTGATATTTATTTTCCCACACTTTTCTTTGATCATTTTCAGCGCGTTACCATGACTTTTAAATTGGGAGCGCCAGACCAGTTATTTCCTTGAAACCAACTCCTCATTGGTGATCTACTCGAGACACTCGTCACCCATGACCTTCGTTTCCCACTCATTCATGTCATTTTGGGCTCCATTTGATTCGCACAACTTTTCCGACGCGTGACCCGATTTTATTTCACGCCACGGCGTCACATTCATTTTCCAACTTGATTTGTGGGTCCCCTGTCGACCAAAACCTGTCAGCCCCAACTATGGACATAGCCCACTTTGAGCCTACTATCCGTCCGCCACTTGTGTCCCATTATTTGGAATTCCCATGTGCTACTTATTTACACATGATCATCAACGTCTAATTTTAATTCGATTTTTGCACAATGTCTAGTTTGATCCAACCTGGCTCCACCGAGTCCAGTCCAGCTTCGTGCTACCCTCCATCGTAGCACCCTCATATTTTATTGCCCAAAAATATCAGATATCCATTCACCCATTTTTCCTATATTTAATAGAATTTTTGTTGAATTAAATTCCCATTGGAACAACCTATTTTCTCTATTTAATTCCTAGCCCTTGGATTGTTCAATCTAATCCCAACCATTGATTTCCCTACACTTTTCCACACTCATTCACAGCCACCCTAGCCGGTCCTAAATTCTAGGAGAGCCAACTTTCTCTCTCTCTCTTATCCATCTCTTTCTCTCTCTCTCATTTCTAAATTATTCCTACAACTACACTCCAGCAACCTACAACAACTATTCCTACACTTCAAAAACAACCACAGCAGCAACATCTCCACCTCCCCTTCCACGAACCCGACAACCACCCGAGCACACTCCCCGACCACCTCCTCCGCCGTGGGCGGCCATCGCCGCCACCACAGTGCACTCTCCTCGACTTCCTCCTTTTCTCCTCCTCAACCTCACAACCCGACCCTGGCCGAGAACCACCCCACCTTTCTCCGGCCACCTCCGGCCATCCTCGCTGTCGGCCGACCTCCCCGTCGACCAACTCCATGAACACCACCATCATCCTCTCCTCTTCACTCCTCCTCCCGCACCACCTTCGTGAAACCGCCGCCGCCACCACCACTGTGCAGCGCCGCCGCCCGACCTACGTCGAGGCGCACAACCCTCCACCGCTGCCTGGCCGGGCCTCTACCGCAGCAGCGCACAACAGCGCACATCGCAGCAGCACTGTTCGCGCACAGCAGCACGCCCACTTGCGCGCGTGCGCGCGAACGGCGTGCCGCCGCCGCCGCCGGCGATGAGGCCGCCGTGGGTGCCCCCCCACGGCCCACGAGCTTCGGCGACCCCCCTGGGTCTGCCCTCTCCTCCTCCAGCGCGACGTATAGGCGTTTTGTGCGTTTTGCACGACGTCCCGTCGTGACGCGCGCGAAATCACGTTCATTTTGGCGCTCCATTGCAGCGACTTCGTGCACCTTTTTCTGGAGATCCAACCGTTGGATCGGAGATTTCCTTGTTCCGTCGCAATCTCGGTATATCCACCTTCATCCCTGTCAATTTTCGTCCGTTAATTTTATCGTTTGATACATGAAAACCGGCCACCAAGTTCACCGTTTAAATTGTATTAAATTTGGACAGTTTCACGGGGCCAACTTCGTCAGCTTGTATCTCCTCCACCGCAGCTCCGTTTGGCGTGGTACCAGTTCCGGTGCGAAGCTGGTATAAACCTCTTTCTGTCCCCTTTAGATTTCATTTCAGTTTGAGCTTGTTTGATTGGTTGAATTCAACGCCAAAGTTGGCCGTCCGAATTCGTAATTTCCAACTTGTAAAATTCCATTTTTGAACACGGGACTCCAGATTTCATTTCTGACACCACCATTAGACTTGTGGCATCGTTTTGGCATGTTTTCATATAAAATTTGTTAGATTTGGAGAACGTGGGCCCGGGCACGTTTTTTTGGTGCAAAGCGGGTCCCACATTCTGGGTCAACGGGACTTTTTGACGCCGGCTCATCGGAATCCAATTTCGGAGATACCGATGAGTTCGTATCGTCATTCTAGACTCGTTGACAGGTAGTTTGCTGAGTTTTGAGAACTTTGGCTCCGGCACGCATTTCCGTGCAAATCGGAATTCTAAGTTCTGGTCAACGGGCCAAATTGAGATCGGGTCAACGGAATCCAATTCTGGAGATACCGTTGGATTTGTATCGATTCTGGTTGCATGGACATATAATTTGTTATATTTTATAGACTTATTTTCTTGCACGTTTTTCGGTACAAAACGGCTCCGACACGGACACCGTTTTGACCCGAAATTACCTTTTTGCCCTTGTGTCCAAATTGGACCGTTGGGTAGGCTATCCTAGCTAATTTGACCATTCTGGACACGTTGGCGATGTTCATTTCATCGTCCGACAATGTTTGTTGATAATTTCTCTAAGTTTAACCTTTTAATAATTAATTAATAATTAATTCATATAATGTTCGTATTTCGGGATTAGTACAACGAAACTGAGATCAGCCAATTCCAGTGATCTCACATCGCTGAAATTGACAAGTTGGACACGTGGATCACTATAATAAGATTATCAGCCTTACCGATAATCTTCTTATCTCGATTTACGCGTCGTAAGTTTCAACGTACAAATAACGAAGTACACTTTATATTAGACTAGAATTGACCCTGATTGACCTAAGTTGACAAGTTGACCCAAAGTCAACTGTAAGTCAACACTTGACCTAGTTTGACTAGATTATTGACCGGAGTTGACCTAGAGTTGTTTTGACTTAGAAGAACCTAGAATAAGGTAGATTGATTTTTTTGAGATTTATTTATTACAACTTGAACCCCTTGTAACCTGTGTTGCTTTAAATAGGACTCTGTGGCTTCAGTGGGACCCCCTATACTTATCAGCTGTTCAGGTTATCGAGGCAAGTACATTCTCTGTTCATTTCATATCCTGCTTAGAATTATTTCCTGCAGTAGATTACTTTACTTGTACTGTCACGTTGGTCACACGGATTGGTATTATATGGATCCCTTCTTGAGATGTTATCCTTAGGGAGCATCGGGTACTCTATGTTTGTGCGTTTCACTTGCATGGCGTATCACTATGCTTCGTTGATTCTTCGATCACTTGTGACATATACTTTTATGATCACAGAGTCATCCTGGAATCCTTATCCCATTTATGGGTCTACTATGTATCACCTTCGGGGTCTATCACCTTCGGGGTCTATCACCCTCGGGGTCTATTACCTTCGGGGTCTGTTACATAGCATCATAACATAACCTGGCTGGATTCTTGTGTATTGATTGGGGGTACGGGGGAGTATAAGTGGACATGTGAATAATACACCAGTAATTTCTTATCAGAATCATTCCTTAGTGTCTTATCAGAATCATCCCAGGCCATTTACATGTTCATATTGTACTCTGACTCACTAGTCACATGCTAGTTCTCTATGTATAGTAGATATTTCTATTACAGTTATCTCTCTGTTTACATACTGTTTTCTTTCAGTACCTGTATCTTACTTTACTGCAAGTTATATATTTTCTAACCTGCTATGATCTGTTGAGATGTACTGTACTCGCTCCAGTCCTGACTGGACCTGTTGATAAATTTTACAGATAGCCTGGAGGTGCCTGCTAGCCTAGAGGAGACACAGTAGGGTTTGTTTAGGTAGTTATTTATTTTGTCTGGAGTTGTATTTACCTTGTGGATTACTGTATCTTATTTGAGTTTTGAGATGTACTTCTGGGTTCATGTATCTTAGACACTTAGACTTCTATCTCATGTATTTATTGATTTCATGTTTTTCTTATCTCTTATCATGCTCTACCTTAGATGTGATTGAGTTTGTATCTGCTATGTCACCCCCATTCGGGAGTATAACTGTTTAGTCCTTATACTGTTAGATGCATTGAGA
>JANAVB010007814.1:0-27924 GCA_029216955.1 Iris pallida
AGAAATGAGTGATAAATGAAAATTGTGCCTTAAGACTCGAAAAGATGCGTGTAACGCTTGCGTATCTCATCATCATGCTCCCAGGTAGACTTACTGGATATTGAGCACGAATTATAGGCTGGCTCAATAATTTTCTCAAAAGAGGTAGTGGGTAGCCACCAATTGGTCGAATGAATGAGAGGTGGTTGAAGAATATAGAGATTATGTTTCTAAAATCTTTTTGGTTCTAATCTTTGAAAATTTTGAACTCTTTTTGTGTACTCTCTAATATTGAGGGCTATGAAGGTTTAGAGACCTTATAAAAACCTGTATCACTACTAAGTAGTGAAATCACTCTCTTAGTAATTTTTACTATTAGGACATTTCACTTATATTATTATGTTTGTCTTAATTTTGTGAACCTTATTTTTTAGTATGGTGAATTTGTTAGTCCAATGATTGTATCATGTTTTTTAATATGGTTAATCAATTAAATTTAACATGATTATATCACTAATACTCATGCAAACAATATAGTTTTGTTACTCATAGTTAGCATTATCCTAAATATTTATTAAATGTATCATACTAGTTTGTTCGTCTAACATGTATTTGCAGACAAGCAGTCAAAAACAGGACATATGCAATAAAAATTCATGACGGGCCAAAGATGGCGTTAAACCAGAAAATTTCTCTAAACCGCCAACGACAACTTTGGGGCCTCTCACTCGGGGGGTTCCGTTGCCCGATCATTGGACAGGGTTCGAAGGAGCAGCTCCCCCCGTGAGGTTCAAGGGTGAAGCCTCCGAAAGGTATACAGATTTCCAGATCTATTAATCTTTGGACAATAGCAGTCAAAGAAAAAGGCATCATCAAAGTGCTCTTCGTTTTCATATTTATTTCTGTGTTTTGCTTTTTAATAACTCTACAAAATTATGTACGTCGAGTCACAACTGGCACTTGCTCAGCTTCCTAGCCTCTCCACGAAAAACCTAAACCAGTTTTCAAATCATGTTCAATCCCCAAACCAAAGAGCCAAGCCAGTTACAACAAACCCAAAATCCAATCCATTCTCACTTTGACCCACCTGGTCATAGGGAAACCATACTCGAACCGAGTTATGCCTGAACCTAGACCGAATTCAGTCACCCTGACCTAGTACCCCATTGGATTAGCTCTCCTTGTAGAATTCGTTCTAACGTTCAATTTTTTGAACGTATGGAACCAAATTCTGCTCGAGTTCGATCTCCAAAATACTATAAATAAAGTTGAGTTTTACCCTCTTTTTCATCTCATCATATCTCATTCTCTCTTATCTATTCTAAGTGTTCCCTTAGCTTTACACTTTCAAATAAAGCCATTACGACTCCTAGCCAAGCCAGTACCAAGTTGGTTCGATCTAGAACCTTGGTCGAGTTGTAAAGAAGGCTTGAGAAGTAATTTGTTTACATTATTTTCTAACGATGGCAAGTCCTTCGGATCAAAGGCTTGTGGATGTGAAGTAGTGCTCTTCGGACTAAAAGCACGCGTTGTAAGGAAATGCAAGCAATTCAGATTCAAAGCTTGTGTTTCAATCTATAGTAGATTCAACATCGAGTAGTGTACTCGAGACTGGACTAGTCTTCTCAGAGAAAACCTAGTATAAATCTCGGTGTTTGAGTTTGCTCTTTTTGATCTCCTTACTTTACACATTTACTTAAATATTGCCTGCTTTATATTAGTTGTTTTCTGCCATATAATTTAAAGTGATGATTATTATTCCACTACACACACTCTATTCACTCACTCTAAAGGTCTCAAAGTTCCTACAATTGGTATCAAAGTGGGTTCAATTATTTAACACTGTCGAGGTACTTGATTCCAATTTTCTACAATTAGTATCAGAGCAGATTATTCTTAAACAACACTCTAGAGTACACATGGCAGTCATGAAAATCAATAT
Organism: Iris pallida; assembly: GCA_029216955.1. NCBI lineage: Eukaryota > Viridiplantae > Streptophyta > Magnoliopsida > Asparagales > Iridaceae > Iris > Iris pallida. The sequence goes on from JANAVB010007814.1 coordinate 1,922, forward strand.
TCACAGGTGAAGGGCAGTCCACAAATAGAACCCTACTATTTGATGGAGTAAACTATACATATTAGAAAATATGGATGCGTTTCTTTCTGAAATCACTTGATTTTAACCTCTGGTCAATTATTGTCAATAGCTACAAAAAGCCTACTATCACCTCTATTCTCACTTCCTCTATAATTTGCAAGCCATATTATAGTTACATGGAAGAAAAAAGAAGTTAGCTAGCATTTATGCAAAAGCGATAAATGCTCCTTATTGTGCTGTAGACGTAAATGAATTCAATCGTATTTGTCACTTCTCGTTCCCAGTATACGTATTTTCTGTATTATTCATGTATACAGTATATGATATCTGTAACCTATGCACCTGCATCCTATATTTCTACCTGATCATGACATCGAAAACTACCTCGTCGAAGGTAGTGTGCCACCCCTTATCCTTGTCGGGTTGTAGGAGTGGCTCACTGCTTCAATATGGAATACTCGACTAAGTTGTGATCTTGATTTTATTTTTATGTTATCTATTTTATCTATGTGGTATGGCATTTAGACTTGACTTAGGTTGGGCATTGGGTTAGGGTTAGGTTTTATTGGAGCCACCAATCCAACCCTATAAATATTCTCTCTCTCTCTCATCTCTCTCTCTCTCTCTCCTCCCCTTATTCACTCTCATTCATTTCTCCCAACCAACCCATAGTACATCTTGCACTAATAGAGAGGCCACTTGATATTTTGTTTTCTTTGATCTGTTTACATATTAATAGTAGCCTATATTATGTATCTAAACTTTCTTTACATGTTTAGTTCTTGGTATTTTTGAATTTGATGGTTATTTTGGTACTAGATCTAAAGTTTTAAAACTAGGGTTTTATAGCATTTTCATGGAAAAGATCTATCAAAACTTGTTATTGTTTTAAAACTAATTGTTCCATGTTGTACAAAAATTGACTTCATACAATTTTTGGCATTTATTTTGCTTGATTTCGAATCCTAGAGAGAAATTATGGCCATTTCAAATTTAATGAACTTCCATGGATGAGCTTGCTGTTTGAGATAATTACCATGTTATGCACCATGATTTTGCCTTGCCAGCTTTGTATGCTAGGCCTACCCAGTCCTTCGTTCGTGCACCAGGGCTACTTCGTACGCCAGGCTGCTTTGTGCACCAGGGCAACTTTGTATGCCAGGCTACTTTGTGTGCCAAGGCTACTTTGTATGCTAGGCTGCTTTGTGCAGCATGGCTACTTTATATGCTAGGCTGCTTTGTGCGCTAGGACTACTTTGTACACCAGGCTGGTTTGTGTGCTTCGGGCTACTTTGTACGCCATACTGCTTTGTGCACCAGGGCTACTTTGTACGCCAGACTACTTTGTGTGCTAGGGCTACTTTGTATGCCAGGCTGCTTTATGTGCCAAGGTAGCATTGTACGCCAAGGCAGCATTATACGCCAGTCTTGCGTTGTACGCAAGTCTTGCGTTGTACGCTAAGGCATCGTTGTATGCCACGTTATGCGCCCATTTATGCGCCAAGATGCTTTATGTGCCTGTCTTTTCTTATCTTGCCTCGCCATGAGCCATGAATCCCAGGGTTGCCCATGCGCCTGGATGTGTTCATGCACCCATCTAGTCTATGTGTCTAGGTGACCTATGTGCCAGGAGATCCCTATGTGACCACTTGACTTGACCATGTTTCTGACATGATTACCATATAAGTGCCGGTATATTCTATGTGTGTACTGAGGTACAATCAATGTGAACACTGAGGTGCTATCCTATGTGTGCATTGAAGTGCTACTCTACGTGCTATATGATCCTATGCATTATATGCCAGTACATTCATAATTTTTAGCACAGTCATAGTAAATGGTCAGTAGAATTAGCATGGTACGACGATTGCTCGATTGATGATTCATACTAAGTATGGATCCAGATTTTGGACTTTACGAGCCGATACAGATTCATACTTAGGGTACCCGTACCAAGGTACCAGATCTAGGAGGATGATCATGTGACCATGACCTATGATTCCAAACCAATGTAGAGTTAATCTAAGCAACATGAATTGGTAGAAGCAATACGTGGGAACGGAATCCCGAGATTGTGCATGATAGGTATCCCAGGCCGTGTCCTGACGTGTCGGGTTGGCCACCACGAATAATGTATATTCATCCGTACTAGTGGAGTGCAGTATATGACCATGTTTGTCGAGCTAGTACCTCCTTATAGAAGGGCTAGGACTGCTATTGATATGTTTAGCATGGTGGCCTTACGAGGGAACGGTGCATTCCATGTGCTATATGCTATGTGCTATGCCTTATTATTGGCCCAAATAGCGCTGCATGAATATGAAACGAAATAAGGATTCTTATAGATAAGCATTACTGGGATAACCCAGATTCATCTGAGTAAGCCGCAGGACTGATTAGCCGCTTGTAAATGCCTTGCTTGTGATCTGTTTCTTCGACTAAGCAGCCGAGGAACATGGACTATCGTGGTGCGTGTTCCAATCCTATGTCCTTGTTTGGTTGTTGGGTTGGGCTATTGTGCTGCGATAGCCTGTGGACCTAAGTTACCAAGTAGAAGCCATTAGACTGACCACGATTATAGGGTATAATCTATCTCGGTACAGTTTGGCACTCTTTGTCCTTATTTGGTTATAAGCGTGTCATCTTGCCTTGCTGGTAAATTACTGACGATGATTCTTGGTCAAGACTTAATTATTGCTTTGTTTTTTCTTATTCATATATGCTCTCTTGTGGTACTTGCTATTCAGGACTGACCTCACTGGTTTTGGCTTGGCCAGATCTCGTAGTAGAGTAGAGGATCTTGCATTCCTTCCCCGACGATGGTACATACTAGGAGCATTGTTGTCGGAGGACTCGAGTAGGTTTAATCTTCACCCCTCTGATATCTTCAATTCATTACTAGGTGTTTAGCCACCGGTACATTCTTAGCCGGATGTTCTACACATTTAGTTTCCTTTACATAATTGTAATTAATCAGACTGAAGCTGACTATGGTTATGTACTGTTGACTCTCCGTACTAGCTGATATTTTATAAAGCTAGCCCTTATCATCATTTCAATGAAACGTCAGGGATGCTTTACTGCTTTATCTTATATGCTCATTAATTGTTGATTCTTTATTGAATGATGATGACATAGATGTCTTGTGTGACCCTAGGAGAGCTGATTATAGCATGCACCCCCAAGTCTAGTGACAGCCGTAATCGTCGTATGATGTCTTCTTGCCTTATACAGGATAGCCAGATATGGTTGTCTCCATATTTCGGTAATGGGGCGTGATAGTACTACTACTTACACAACATCTCACAAAATTTAGAAATTGCTTAAAACGATTTATACGGCAGGCTGCTTTCTGTGCTATGGCTACTTTGTACGCCATGCTGCTCTGTGCCCCAAGGCAACATTGCACACCAAAGCAGTGTTGTACGCCAGTCTTGCGTCATACTTCAAGGAAACATTGTATGCTAGTCTTGTGTTGTACGCCAAGGTAGCGTTGTACGCCAAGGCAGTGTCATGTGTCAGTTTTATGTTGTACGTCAAGGCAGCATTGTGCACCCATTTGTGTGCCAGGATGCTTTATGTGCTTGTCTTGTCTTGCCTTGCCATACGCCATGAGCTCGGGGTTGCCTATGCACCTGGATGTGTTCATGCGCCCATGTAGTCTATGTGCCTAGGTGACCTATATGCCCGGAGATCCCTATGTGACCACATAACATGTCTATGTTCCTGACTTGATTACATGTGTAAGTGCTGATATATTCTATGTGTGTACTGAGGTACAATCTATGTGAACACTAAGGTGCTATCCTATGTGTGCACTGAAGTGCTTCTTTACGTGCTATGCGATCCTATGCATTATATGTCAGTAAATTCATAATTTCTAATACGGTAATGGTAAATGGTAAGCAACATTAGCGTGGTACGATGATTGCTCGATCTATGAGCTGATGTGAATTTATACTTAGGGTACCTGTACCACGATATCTAGGAGGATTATCATGTGAACATGGCATGTGATTCCTGTAGGACCGCTGAGCACCTCTAGAGGGGGTGAATAGAGTCAGTGTGTGCAGTGGAATAAAAATCACCTCTAAATTTTTTTTAAGGCAATAAGAAATATGAAATAAGTAGTATTTAAATAAATGCGTAGTGTAAGGAGGTCAGAGAGAGCAAACTCAAACACCAAGGTTTATACTGTCCAATCTCGAGTGCTCAGCTCGATATTGAATCTGCTATCTCGTGAAACACAAACTTTGAATCTGAAGGGCTTGCAGCTCCTTACAACACGTATTTTTTTAATCCGAAGAGCACTACTTCAACTTGCAAGCCTTTAATCCAATGGACTTACCGACTTCAGGAATATAATAAAAACAGAGACGTTTTCAAGCCTTATGTACAACTCGACCAAACTTAGGAGCTGTAAAGGTTTGATTTAAAAGTGAGAAAACTCTTTAAGAACACTTGAATGAATAGAGAAGAGATGATTAAGAGAGTTGAATGAAGAAATCCACTATATTTATAATGTTCTTTGGGACAAAACTAGGATATAGTTCGGTAGTCCAACATTCAAAATATTGAACTTTATGATCCTGTTCTTTAGGGTAACCATGTCCCTAGGGAACTGGGTCAGGAAGACCGAGTTCGGTTGCCCTGTATCTAGATTTGGCCATGAAGAATTTGGCTATGGGGTTTTTGGTTTTGGACTATTTGAGTTTGAGGACTAGATTTGAATATGTGGACTGATTAAGAAATAGATTGGGTAGGCTATTTTGTGAGTGGACTTTGTAGCTTAGCCATGTGCCAATCTCATTGAACTGTATATTTTCCTAGACTCAATAAATTAAAAAAGACATAAGAACATAGAAAAAAATGTCTTCTTCAGCGATGCAATTATCTTTGGTAAAGACTCTGATTAGCAGCATGATGGTAGTCATTCAGCAATAGTATCGTACCTATATATTATTTGTGAATATCAAACCGGGGTTTAAGTTGCTTATCAAAATTAGGTGTGACCAGACCAATGGGTCAATAATTTTCCCCATTTTGATAATTGTCAAACTCAAGTTGATACACCAAATAATATCAAAATTTTAAAATTTTACCTTCCTTGATAACATTTTCGCTGATAATGGTAACACTTTCTCCCCCCTTTTTTATTGTAGCAAAATGGAAGCTCTCCCGCAAACATAAAACATCAACAAAAACAAATAAGAGTGAAGTGAACCAAAAATAAGTAGATAACAACTAGAACATGTAGCAAGTAGCAGAGTACATGACATAAAAAATACCACTAATGATGAAGTGTTTTAAACATAAACACACCATAAAAGTCAGATACATAATCAAAGTGCATATAAAAGTGCATAATTAGAAGATAACATCACCAAACTAAAGTGTCACCAACAAATGGTGTCATCAACCAGCATCAACTCAAAAAGACCAAAATGCCAACAATCACCTCCAGTAGTATCGTCACCAGTCTCGGCTGACCGGTTAGGATCATAATAGGCAGATACAGGAATGAAATAGTACTGAGTCTCTGGATCCTCAAATTTGTAGTCGGAAAGGTAAAGGTAACAGAGATCGGGAATAGGACCACCAGGTGGATGAGCCAGACTTACTACACGTCAGCAATAGAGTTCCCAAGAGCCTGGGCATGGAGAATAGTCCTGAAATCCGTTTGTTGATGACACTTAGATCAGCTCTGTAATGCTCATCCTCAAGATGAAAATGCTCACGCATCATAGCGCGAATCTCATCAAGTGAGGCTGGGGCCTCAGCAGCATGAGGAGGTTGTGCATGAGCATCAGGTTGGACATTCTCATCACCAGCCTTATCAGAATATGGAGCAATATGAGGAGGAGGTCGGGTCCTATGGCCATAAAGGATGCAGGAGGGTATGTAATCAAAGGGGCAGGAGTCTAAAGGAATATCAAACCTTCGATAGATAATCGGTAGGTACATAGCATATAGTAGGTTATGCCCTTTCTTGTAACAATTTATCATAGCTGAAATCATAGTTTTTGGAAGACTGAAAGGAATACCAAAATAAATATGATAAAGAGCTGACATCTCCAAGTACGTGATCTCGTCAGTGGTTCCCGTCTTAGGCAGAAGAGATGAAAAGATAATGCGATGCAACTCATAAAAATACTAGTTCAGATACTTGGACATGAGACGTCCAGGGGGTTTAGGAAAAGGATCGCACATGGCATCCTTAAAGGATTCAAGTATCATATTATCACGACCCGTACCCACTTTTTGAATGCGAGCTCGTGAGCAAGCCAGCTATGCATCAAGCGGACTCCCGCCCGACTTGAATACGTAAACGCTGTCACGGCTAGGGTAAGCTGCCAAATCATGGCAAACGAATCTATATCTCAATCCACAATAAGAATAATAAACATGTATGAACACTATGGGTCATGGTCTGCAGCCCACTAGCATAAATGTCCGATAAGACTCTAAAGGAAATAACAAGAGTCTAAAACTGAAATAAGAAACAGGATATCTCATGATAAGGTATGAAAGCACGAGCGGATAATAAACACGATAGCGATACCTGAATCCCGTAAGCGCATCATCACATCTGTCATCCAGAACCACTAGCTAACTCCATGCAATCGTTAAATCTGAAGAGATCATCAGGTCCTCAGAGGACATAGCAAGATACATAATATATATGCCTATCTAACAATTTAATCATGCACAAGAAAATAAAAAAAAAGAAATAGGAACACGACAAATGACTACGAACACGAACACAAACATGAACACGAACAGGAACAGTAGAACAACTACGTATAAATGAACTGCCGGATGAACGATAATCATGAGATCAATGGAAGAACCAAACCCTCATCCCGAGTGTGGACGCACGGGTTTAAACTAAGCACTAACCCTCGTTCCGAGTGTGGACTCTCTGGTTAGCTCACGGCAAGACACACTCGTCCCGTGTGTGGACTCTCTGGTGTAATTGGTCAACCCTCGTCCCGAGTATGGACTCTCTGGTTGTGTAAAACGATAATCAAGGCTATGGCAGTTCACTACACATACTTATTCTATGACACGACTCAAGCAAGGTACTGGTGAGAAACTCCAAATATGAAACGCATGGCCAAACATGAACACGGCTATATACAATAAAAACAACTCCACAGAAATAACACGAAAAGCACATGTCCATAAACAATCAAATGACTGAAAAATAAAAGGAAATGCATGTAAATAAAACTATAGAGGAAGGCAAGGTATACTTGCCTGTGGTCCTGCGCTGCTGGCACGGGTCAAATGCTGAGTCAAAGCCCAATAAACCTGTTTTTATGAATTAATAGAATCAAGATACAATTTGAGAGTACAAAATTGCCTAACTATTTGATTGTTAGCCTTCTAGGTTGATTTGTATTTTAATGAGTAGGTGGTACCTATATCAATCCCGTTACTTATGATAACAGCCTCTAGTATAGTCTACTACTTGGTATGTAGGCTGCTGCCCTATGTGCACTTGGCACACTATGCCTTGTACATAGTTTTTGCATAGTCATTTATAGGGTTACTATCCTGCCTACCTAACGGGAAGTTCCCCTGCCTTTATTTGGACAATCATCTCGGTTACCTAATCATGGAGATATCCTAATTATCCAACCTGGTACGTTCAAGCCATACCTACCTATTCCTAATGTTTCTTCATACATGCACTGAACCTGTAGCTAACCTACTGGACTTGGTATCCTAAACTATTTTTTTATAGTCCACTTATTGTATGCATCCCCACAAGGGGTTTGGTTTCCAGTGTATGAGCTCATGCTTACGGTTACACTGTATTTAACTGAACTACTGGTTGCCTCCAACTGCAAGTATCTATGGTTGCATAGTTCATCCCTACCCGATACTCACCTCAGGTGTATATGCCCCTCCATGGTACTCATTTGATTTCCTTTATTAACTTACTATAGGAGCCTTCTGACTACTTACCTTTATGTACATGACTGCTATAAAGAGGAGGATGCTTGTGAGAGTGATGGTTGTTTTGTTGGTGTTCATTTGAAAGCTAAAACAGAGAGCCTAAGCCTTAGCAGAATCCAGGTATCTTGGCATCAATAAGTTCCTCTTTAACACTCTGAATAACCAAAATAGCATTAAAAAATTGTAATACATAATTTGGTAAGGCTTAAAATCCACAATGAAGGCTACCAGATACCTAGAAGTGATCATTTGCATTACTTGCATCAAGTATTACTCATGATGGCAACATTGAAATGGTTGTTATCAAAATGCAGAACAACAGAAGCACAGATATGCTTGAGAAGTATTATGTGATTACAGGGTACCCTTCACTCCCCAATTCTTGGACTGTAGAAAACGTCCTTCACTCTAGTTATTCCCAAACGGTTACTTAGACTACATGGATACACAGGTCTTATCCTACCTTCTAACATGTTTGATACACAGGGTTTACTCAAGGGTTTACCACTAACTCAGGTGACCCTCATTTCCTAACTTTTTTACCTTCTTGTCATTCTCACTCTCTACATGTCCTTGTTGTTGTCTAACTTCTTAACTGCAATGGCAATAACACTATGGTTTCTTGGACACTTGGTTCCACCTATATGATTACCTATATGGTTATTCAAGTTTTGCATCTACCCCAAGCATGTACTGAGATTCTAGTATTTGCTATCATATCCTACCTTAATCTATTTTTAAGACACTACACTATACTTTACTTGATGTATAACTCCAACTGTGCTCGTTCCGTCTAGGCACTGGAACAGGGATTTTCTATTGGTTGTCTAATCTTATTTTCTTGTACCGAAGGGGTTAACTCTCTCCTCTACTGCTATATACTTGCATAATCCTTTGCCTATCCAAAATGCCATAGGCCCACATGGCCATTTACCTGGACAGAGCCAAGAGGCCATGCTACTGCGGTATCGAGGTAATGAGCTCCCCAACTGCTCTAATGCCCACGTCTCTTACCCCAACTTCCTATTCTGAATACATGCCATTTATCTAGGCCCTGTTAAAACTCACAGTTAGCATTGGGTGTATAACTTAGTACAGATCTATATCCCTACAGGGAACTTCATCTAATATGTATAAAACTGATACACTGGTATCAGTCTCCTACTGCTACACCAGTTTACATAGCACTAATCCCCAAATTTCTGGGTACACTTATGTACTTTGCACAGAACTACCCAGGATAGTTCCCGCTATTGAAATGATACTTAAGACAGTATCGATGTCAATCCTGTGTCCGATACACAAGTACATCCCACTAGTCTCTATTGGACCCTCTGTAATGTACAGGGCGCAGGCTAACATTGGTTCCTGTTGTGCCTATTGTTGTTACGGTATCACCCTTGTATGCCTATTTGAACCCCTATTTCTTCCATTGCCGTGGTATTCCCTATTATAGATTCTTTAAGGAATTAAAACAAATACTTGTCTCTATTAGTACGTGAAGAAAACTAATCATGCTAGAAGGATTAATGTGGTGGCGCAAATAAGATGATTACCTGATAAAGAGTTCGAGTGTTCCTTCTCTATAGGTACGTCAGGTTGCTCTCGATTGGAAGAAGGAAGTCACCGAAAGAGCTAGGGTTAGAGGGGAGGCAAGAGTCGGCTATCTCCTCCTAATATATACCAAGTTTTGGATTGATCAAAAGGGAAGAGTAGATAGAGGAGAAGAGATTTGAATATCGTAGGGTTTATCACACTAATTGAAAGGAAATCGAAATTTTCGTAATCATCCTCAATTCAGAAGTTCCTAACGGCTAACAGCCCACTTGGGCTTTTAAAACAGGTTTTGCACCTAAGCCTGTAACGCTCCAGTCCAAAAATACATAGGACTAGAACGCAATCATGCCAGCTGTATACATACGAAGTATATGGACCCTCGTATATATACATAAGCTGTAAAATACAGTAACCAAAGTACTAAATCTCATCCACAAAGACAATTATGATATGAAAGCAACTTTGAATTTGTCATGTATACAATCGTTGGGCGGAGACAAAGTCCACTACCAACTAATTTTTAATAAGAAAGAAATATACAAGGAAAAGAATTTTGTAGAGCAAGGAGATGACGATCCAAGAGCAACATCTCGATGAACAGAGCGCAAGTCATGGCCTTAGCTAGAGCACCTGCAGAAGTCATAAGAGCACACACCTGGCGAGATAACCAGGTCCTTAGAGGGACGTAACAAGATACATCAACATGCCATATAATACTGAATATAAATATGCCACAATCAAAGAAAGCGACAAGACACAATAAGGTAATCTAACCAAACTAAAGTGAACATGCAGTGAGAACAAACCTTTCGTCGCATGAGCCCTGGCTGTAATGGGATCTAGTATAGTCCCCACTTGGGCAACAGTGACCGAGAGCATGACGTTCAAAAACGACAGTGGCCAACCTGAGAGGCTCATACCCGTATCTCCAGCGAAGCTTTCGGGTTATAGGGGAAGTGCAATCGAAGCCCATACGACAAGGAAATGTTCTCCCCACCCAATGTACCTATCATGTCGCATCCACGACCATGTAATACTACTAACCGTCAAGTCTTCTAACATACAACTATTGACAGTTAGACCTAACACATGCCCTGCACGTATCAGTGATCAGCCAACACGCAAGTCCGTAGACTATATGCTACTCATAACTCACACATCTCGTGGCACAACAGTGTCAAAGTTTATGCAATACACTAAGCTAGTGGTAGTCCCTTAACTCTAAGTCCATATGCAATCAAAGGTAAATAACAAGGTACAACTAATATCACTGAGCAGGCAGTAATCACGAACTAGAAATAAATGAATAGTGATATGTAATAAATAAAACACAAATAATTTATAAACAGTAAATTGTGGCAAGGTATCTTGCCTGGTAGCGGGCCTAGTGTGGTACGATGTTGCGACAAGTTCCGATGTGTGCAATAGCCATGGTCGATGGGCAGAGGTCTGAAGTTGCGAGGAATAGATATGTATGATTAGTTATGACAAATGGCGATAGTCGAGGAGAAGTTGCGGACAAAAAAAAAAAAAAAAAAAAAAAAAAAAAAAAAAAAAAAAAAAAACAAAAAAAAAAATATATATATATATATATATATATATATATATATATATATATATATATATATATATATATATATATATACTATTTTTAGAAAACATAATATTTAAAAGTAGGTTTTTATTCGTCAAATATGTTTGTAGGAAAATATTTTAAACTATATTTACTAGTAGGAGAAAAAAATAATTTTTATGTAATTATTATAAAATATAACAATGAGACATAATAATCATAATAATAATTATAATAACTTCTAAAAATGATAATAATTAATATAAAAAAATACTTGGAACTATTTACCTTAATATTTTAGAGAAAATTAATAATTATCATGATAAATAGTAAACTAGAAAATGATAATAATTTATATTTGGTTTTGTACTGATAACTAAAATAATAATAATACTAATAATAATAATACTAATAGTAAATAAATATAAATAATAATAATAATAATAATAATAATAATAATAATAATAATAATAATAATAATAATAATAATAATAATTAATATAACTTTACTTACTTCTTCCCTCCCAAAAATTACTCAGAGAGAGAGAGAAAGAGAAAAGGGTTTGGGAAAAGGGATCTCACGAGGGCTCGTCGGCAGCTCTAGCCTTGTGGCCGACGGCGGAGCTCTGGCCACGGGAGGTGGCTCGGCCGACTCCGCGACGGTCGGAGACGAAGCACGGCGGTGGCGCGTCGCGTGCTGGCTCGTCGGAGCTCGGCCGCTGGGGACGAAGGCGGCGGCGGAAGAGGAAGATCGGCTGTCAGTCGGAGCGGGGCGGCTTGGCGGCGTACTGGTGGCCGCGAGGTGCTCCTCACCGGAGGAGGATTACGAGCACGATGGGGGCAGCGCCGGATCCAGTAGCGGCGCTCGGTGCCGGGGGCGCGCTGCCCTGAAGGCGACGACGCGGTGGACGGACACTCGCCGACGCTGGAGCGCGGAAGGGGGTGGTCGCGCACGGCTGAGGCCGGGAACGGGTGTGCTGCCAGTTGACGACGGAGGCGGACCTCAGAGGTGGAGGCGCCGCGGCGGATTCGGAAGGAGGGATGACCGATCGTCGGTTCGGAGAGAGCGGTTCGGCTACGACAGCGGCCAGGTGAGGGTTCGCGTATTTTTCTTCATCTTCTTCCTTTTGTTCTTCTGGTTTGGGGAGGCCGGGATAATGGTTGTGTAGTGACGGCGATGATAGCGGTAGGGAGATGAATCGGACAGAGAACGGTGGCAGGGACGGCTGTGGAGTTGGGGACAGTAATGGAGGTGGTGGATAGCATAGGCGATGTTAGCGGTGGACTGGAAAAAAATGGCAGGAGGGGATGACGGGGATCGTATGGAGGCTGCCGTATCAGGGATGGTGGCGTAGGCGGTGCGTGACGTCGGATGCCCGTCGCAGGTGCTGGGAAATTGTAGAATTTAGGTTTAGAATTTGTGGACGTCGGGGTGGTGGCTATGGCAGGAAGTCGACTCTGGTTAGGTTTAGGGTTGTGTCCTGCGTGGCAAAAATGGTGTCGAGGTCCGGTTTGTCGGACGGAGTTGGGAGAATTATAAAATATAATGGGAAAAAATAGTGGAGGGGATGAGGCACAGACACGATGCACCTGTGGTTGTGGTAGAGAATTATGGAGGAGTACCTGCCTATTTATAGGATGTGGGAATTCCCATTAGGATAATGATTGGGATTATTTAAATCCCAATTAGATTTAAATCAATAATTGAATCAAAATTCAAATCCAATTCAAATCTAATTTAAATTAAATTAAATTTTAGTCTAAAAATCAAATGGGATAAATCAATTGCAAATATTTAACTATTTAAATAAATCCATAAATTTAAATCAAAATTTTAAATGCCACAATAATTTCAAAATATATTTTCTAAAATACTAATATTATAAATTTCGAAAATTCATTATTATTTAAAAATAAACTAATAAATAATTACTAATTATATATGTATGTCCAAATAATACTTATATAAATATGCTTTTATAATACACCATTTTATAGGAAAATTTATTTATTATTTATAACTGTGTAGATGAAAGGTTTTATAAACAAATAACAAACCTGAAAATTTTTGAAACGATAACAAAATTACTGTATATTATTTTGAAACCATAACAATATAGAAAACATATTTTTTAAAAATATGTACGCTCGCACATATTCGCACTCGTCGAGCAAATTCAAAAAGATGAAAATTTCCCGCGCGACGTACATTACGACTACGCGGCGTACAATACCAAATTTTAAATCAGTACCAAAATAATAATAAAAAAATTAGTAGAAATTTTGGGGTTTTACATCCTACCCAACTTAAAAGAATTTCGTCCTCGAAATTTAGAAAAAATTAGGGTAGGTAGGGCGAAGGGGATGGTAAGAATTTGTTTGAATATATATACGAGATCACGAGAATCCAAACGTAATATTCGCCGAGGAGGCGAGTGACATTTCAATGGCAATGTGTCATTCGATCGACTAAAACAAAATTTTGATGGTTTTAGATTACGATCATGAACATGACAATCGATCAATGACTAAGCTCAATCAACCTTACATTAACCTTAAAAAGGGACAACCTCATGAGCAGGTAATAAACTCCTTAATCCTTCGATATCGTCAATATTCGTATGCTGTCTTTAATCATAAATTGTTCTTTCCAAAAATTACTTTCGTAGCACGTCCCCTTAACATTTAACAAAACCCAATATGATTATAATTACACTCTAACTTCCTCTATCTTATCGTAGAATTTCAATTAATCTCAAATTTTGAATTCCAAAATTTCCATTTATATTAGCTCACTTATATATATCTTTCCAGTTATGAACTCCTCTAAAATTAAAAATTTAAAAATCTCCAACCAATTTGGCTCCAATAAAAGTTAGAATCTTCTTACTACAAATTTGCATTTCTAGGTCAATGCACAATGCCTCCCTAAGTAACAAAATAATAGTACGTCTTCAATGTTCGATAAATCTCGAAAACTAGCAGTATACCTTCATAAAAATTTTATCATCATATTTGAAAATTTTCTAAAATATTCATTAGTCTCTCTCAAAAATTTGAATTCAACAATCTTACCTTCTTGATGGTAGAAATGTAACTCGTCTTAACTTTATAGTCATAATCATTTTAGAACTTAATCAAAATATAAAAGTTTCCTTCTTCAACAATTAGTTATCATTGAAAACTAGTATTATCATAACACTATCTGTTATCGAAAGCAACGCCAACATTGTCTTTATCGAGAATTTGCATCCATCAATTTAGTATATAAATTTGGTTCTTAAACCACCAACACTTTAAGAATTTCTTCTCTCAATATTTTGTTACCTTGAAACAATTTGTAATTTTGAGAAGTCTATTTACCTTTGCTTGTTTTATCATCACAATCTAACATTTCTCACTTCATCTATTAGAGTTATCGCACTTTTTCATTTATGTCCAATCTATACCTTATAATCTCAATCAACCACATTATTTATCCATGCTGTAGGGTTCTCCAATCTAACCTCTTCTAACCAAAGATTTTCATGATCAAATTTTATTTCGCATAAGGGAATCATACAAGGAACAAGGTGGCGTAATCAATGAAGAAATTATAGTGAAGTGTGAGAAAGCAATTTAATTGGAAGGAAGAAAAGTAAGTGTTGCTAATATTGCATGAAGAGTAAAAGGTGTTATGGGTCTAAGTAAATACAAGAAAATAAAATGACAAGGGTTAAGCAGTCAAGATAAAAAAAATAAGGTTAAGCATTTAACGGATTTAGTAGATCGCAATCGGGCCGAAGATTTGAGTCGTGGTTAAGTCCAAATATATAGTCAAAAGTATATCGGTACCATGGTATAGGTTATAGTTGAGTCTTTAGGACCCGAAAGTCGTACCATAAAAATAGAGTACAAGGGGACGTATTTTAGTGGGACATGATATACCTACACGAAGGTGAGCTCGTCTAGGTCTTGCATGTGAAATTTGTTAGAAGGAAAATTCTAGTATTGTGCTCCAAATATTGGAGTCACGATAAGGAACGCCAAATGATCAAAGTAGAAAGTGGGTTTTTCATAAGGTAACATTTACGCACAAATAAGATGGATCCAGTTAAAGCACAAAATAAAGATAAATAGGAAATCTCGTAGATCAAGGTAAAATAAGTTAGAGCACAGTTTTTAGAGAGAAAATAGTCTCCTAGATAAGGGTATGGTCAAGTGGATGGTTCTAATTATTTCTAAGTTCCAACTAATTAGATGGTCATGAATAAAGGTCTAGCTTGGAGGGAAGGTCGAGTGAGTCAAAGATATGTTCGTCGGTTTGGTCGATGACTAACTATACTTGTGTATATGCAATATCATAGTCATAGGTGGTATGGCAATCTAATATAGAATACTTCTATCTCACTAGGGTGACCTTACTTGCTTCTTAGTCCTCTACCAATATATGATTTAATCTAAGATTTCAAGTTCCTCAAAATTTTCTCAATAAAATTTCCAAGATCCTTCGCCAAAATTTTAATTATCTTATACTGTCAACTTTAATCACAATTTAAATCTCTAATAAATCTCGAAACAACTCTTGTGTATTGCAAATCGAATAATAACCCCCTTTTTTCCCCAAATCTTAAACTCAACATTTAATAAGTTTATCCGTCAAAATTTATACTACAAAATGAAACATTTAAAATAATTCCCGAATTTAATTCTATATCCTTCAAATGTGTATATCTAGCTTCCAATAAGTCACAACTACTCTCTTTTTTTTCCAAAATTTAAATATCTATAATCAAGACTTTAAACTCGAAATCTAAATAACTTTATATACCATAGATCATATGAGCAAATTTTAAATATTTAAATTTTCCATTCAAGTCGATTTCATATCTTCCAAAAATATTTCAAACAAAACTTTTACCATTATCTCTTCAAGCTCAAAATTAATACTTATAATTCGTAAATCGTAGAATCAATTTAAAACCTCAAGCTCTCTAACAAACTGTAAATCATAAACCCTTCATATTCTCTAGTCATTACAAAATCATAACTTATAATTTAAAACACTTTAATAAATTCGAGATAAACTTTAACATATTCAATCCAAACTTGAACTTAATCGTAAATCATGTGTCACAATTTAAAGATGTTTTCCAATTCGGTTTCATATCCCAATAAATCATAAACTATTTCACAATTTCCAAAAATCATTAATCATAAATTATTTTCTCGATCTAGCTATTCTCTTGTGTATACCACTCTGTAATAGCAAAATAAAATTTCAACTATCCTGTGGAGGCGGTAATACGATACTACTCAACTTGAAATTAACTAATCCTTAAGAATCATATTTCTAGGAAAATAAATGCCTCTACAACTCAAATAAAATCCATGCATATTAATTGTCAATGCAATCCATCTAGCCATGTGTTTAACCTATGGGCATATACTAGTGTAGTCATCTTACTAAACACGAAACTAAGAATTTATGGTAGAAGGAGTCAAGCAAGATGCAATTCAAGGAGGTCGAATGAGAGTTTGGAATTTGAAGTCAAGGAAGGAAGTCAAGAAGGTGGATGAGATTCTAAACTCTAATCCTATACTGCAGGTCCGTTTGGTTCAATCATGTAACCGAAACGGCAAACTTGACCTGCATGGGCCACCACAAAAACATGTAACGCCCCAGTCCCAAAATATATAGGACTAGAACGCAATCATGCCAGCTGTATAAATACGAAGTATATGGACCCTCGTATATATACATAAGCTATAAAATGCAGTAACCAAGGTACTAAATCTCATCCACAAAGACAATTATGATATGAAAGCAACTTTGAATTTGTCATGTATACAATCGTTGGACGGAGACAAAGTCCACTACCAACTAATTTTTAATAAAAATGAAATATACAAGGAAAAGAATTTTGTAGAGCAAGGAGATGACGATCCAAGAGCAACATCTCGATGAACAGAGCGCAAGTCATGGCCTTAGCTAGAGCACCTGCAGAAGTCATAAGAGCACACACCTGGCGAGATAACCAGTTCGTCAGAGGGACGTAACAAGATACATCAACATGCCATATAATACTGAATATAAATATGCCACAATCAAAGAAAGTGACAAGACACAATAAGGTAATCTAACCAAACTAAAGTGAACATGCAGTGAGAACAAACCTTTCGTCGCATGAGCCCTGGCTGTAATGGGATCTAGTATAGTCCCCACTTGGGCACCAGTGACCGAGAGCATGACGTTCAAAAATGACAGTGGCCAACCTGAGAGGCTCATACCTGTATCTCCAGGGGAGCTTCCGGGTTATAGGGGAAGTGCAATCAAAGCCCATACGACAAGGAAATGTTCTCCCCACCCAATGTACCTATCATATCGCATCCACGACCATGTAATACTACTAACCGTCAAGTCTTCTAATATACAACTATTGACAGTTAGACCTAACGCACGTCCTGTACGTATCAGTGATCAGCCAACACGCAAGTCCGTAGACTACATGCTACTCATAACTCATACATCTCGTTGCACAACAGTGTCAAAGTTTATGCAATGCACTAAGCTAGTGCTAGTCCCTTAACTCTAAGTCTATATGCAATCAAAGGTAAATAACAAGGTACAACTAATATCACTGAGTAGGCAGTAATCATGAACTAAAAATAAATGAACAGTGATATGTAATAAATAAAATGCAACTAATTTATAACAGTAAATTATGGCAAGGTATCTTGCCTGGTAGCGGGCCTGGTGTGGTGCGATGTTGCGACAAGTTCCGATGTGTGCAATAGCCATGGTCGATGGGCAGAGGTCTGAAGTCGCGAGGAATAGATATGTATGATTAGTTATGACAAATGGCGATAGTCGAGGAGAAGTTGCGGACAAAAAAAAATATATATATATATATATATATATATATATATTTATATATATATATATACTATTTTTAGAAAACATAATATTTAAAAGTAGGTTTTAATTCGTCAAATATGTTTGTAGGAAAATATTTTAAACTATATTTACTAGTAGGAGAAAAAAACAATTTTTAGGTAATTATTATAAAATATAACAATGAGACATAATAATCATAATAATAATTATAATAACTTCTAAAAATGATAATAATTAATATAAAAAAATACTTGAAACTATTTACCTTAATATTTTAGAGAAAATTAATAATTATCATGATAAATAGTAAACTAGAAAATGATAATAATTTATATTTGGTTTTGTACTGATAACTAAAATAATAATAATACCAATAATAATAATACTAACAGTAAATAAATATAAATCATAATAATAATAATAATAATAATTAATATAACTTTACTTACTTCTCCCCTCCCAAAAATTACTCAGAGAGAGAGAGAAAGAGAAAAGGTTTTGGGAAAAGGGGATCTCACGAGGGGTCGGCGGCGGCTCCGGCCTTGTGGCCGGCGGCCGAGCTCTGGCCACGGAAGGTGGCTCGGTCGACTCCGCGACGGTCGGAGATGAAGCACGGCGTTGGCGCATTGCGTGCTGGCTCGTCGGAGCTCGGCCGCTGGGGACGAAGGCGGCGGCGGAAGAGGAAGATCGGCGGTCAGTCGGAGCGGGGCGGCTTGGCGGCGTACTGGTGGCCGCGAGGTGCTCCTCACCAGAGGAGGATTACGAGCATGATGGGGGCAGCACCGGATCCAGTGGCGGCGCTCGGTGCCGGGGGCGCGCTGCCGTGAAGGCGACGGCGCGGTGGACGGACACTCGCTGACGCCGGAGCGCGGAAGGGGGTGGTCGCGCGCGGCTGAGGCCGGGAACGGGTGTGCTGCCAGTTGACGACGGAGGCGGACCTCAGAGGTGGAGGCACCGCGGCAGATTCGGAAGGAGGGCTGACCGATCGTCGGTTCGGAGAGAGCGGTTCGGCTACGACAGCGGCGAGGTGAGGGTTCGCGTGTTTTTCTTCATCTTCTTTCTTTTGTTCTTCTGGTTTGGGGAGGCCGGGATGATGGTTGTGTGGTGACGGCAATGATGGCGGTAGGGAGATGAGTCAGACAGAGAACGGTGGCAGGGACGGCTGTAGAGTTGGGGACAGTAATGGAGGTGTTGGATAGCGTAGGCGATGTTAGCGGTGGACAGAGAAAAACGGCATGAGAGGATGACGGGGATCGTATGGAGGCTGCCGTGTCGGGGATGGTGGCGTAGGCGGTGCGCGACGTCGGATGCCCGTCGCAGGCGCTAGGAAATTGTAGAATTTAGGTTTAGGATTTGTGGACGTCGGGGTGGTGGCTATGGCAGGAAGTCGACTCTGGTTAGGTTTAGGGTTGTGTCCTGCGTGGCACAAATGGTGTCGAGGTCCAGTTTGTCGGACGGAGTTGGAAGAATTATAAAATGTAATAGAAAAAAATAGTGGAGGGGATGAGGCACAGACACGATGCACCTGTGGTTGTGGTAGAGAATTATGGAGGAGTACCTGTCTATTTATAGGATGTGGGAATTCCCATTAGGATAATGATTGGGATTATTTAAATCCCAATTAGATTTAAATCAATAATCGAATCAAAATTCAAATCCAATTCAAATCTAATTTAAATTAAATTAAATTTTAGTCTAAAAATCAAATGGGATAAATCAATTGCAAATATTTAACTATTTAAATAAATCCATAAATTTAAATCAAAATTTTAAATGTCACAATAATTTCAAAATATATTTTCTAAAATACTAATATTATAAATTTTGAAAATTCATTATTATTTAAAAAATAAACTAATAAATAATTACTAATTATATATGTATGTCCAAATAATATTTAAATAAATATACTTTTATAATACACCATTTTATAGGAAAATTTATTTATTATTTATAACTGTGTAGATGAAAGGTTTTATAAACAAATAACAAACCTGAAAATTTTTGAAACGATAACAAAATTACTGTATATTATTTTGAATCCATAACAATATAGAAAACATATTTTTCAAAAATATGTACGCTCGCACATATTCGCACTCGTCGAGCAAATTCGAAAAGATGAAAATTTCCCGCGCGACGTACAATACGACTACGTGGCATACAATACCAAATTTTAAATCAGTACCAAAATAATAATAAAAAAAATTAGTAGAAATTTAGGGGTTTTATAAAGCCATTTGATTAAAATAGTTTGCAAAGGCCACACTTGGTTTGTTATTATGGGTGAACAACTCAAGAATTATTTAATAGGATGTATATATACAAAAAAATAAAGAAAAAAAAATGGTCAAGTGGAGTACAAATCTACCCCCCTTAAAATAATTTCGTCCTCGAAATTCTAATTCATAACTATTTCTTAAAATCAAAGTCTACTATCACCTTAATCTGCTCAAATTGAATTTCTCAAAATTATTCTATGACCTTCTCTAGCCATTTGGTATTTACGAAATCTCGAGGACTTCTACCCACCTTTGGTCACTCTACTCCCTTGAAACACAGGTCACTAAAATCATATGATCTTCTAACTAGCGAATAATAATTGTACCATAAATATCTAGGACATATGGTATCGATAATCTCTCATATCTATAAACAACCAAGACTCAATTATCATAAAATATTATATTATGATTTAAGAATTTCTGATGAATCCTAGACAGCACGATCATTTGTCACCTTAAAATAAAAGGGGCGAGAATCAACCGTACGGAAAGCAAGGAAGTATAGTTGAGAGCAAATATGGAGTTTCAAGGACATAGAGAAGTTTCTAGCAAAACTTTCAAGGCAGTATGGATTGAGATTTCTAAGGGTTTAGTCAATTTCGCAGGCTTGTATCAGTATAGTTACGTAACCAATACGATATGCTCTGACCTGCATGGGCTACCAAAAAAACTTGTCACGACCCGCACCCGTTTTTCGGACGCGAGCTCGTGAGCAAGCCAACTACGCATCAAGCGGACTCCAGCCCGACTCGAATACGTAAACGCTATCACGGCTAGGGTAAGCTGCCAAATCATGGAAAATGAATCTATATCTCAATGCACAATAAGAATAATAAACATGAATGAACACTATGGGTCATGGTCTGCAGCCCACTAGCATAAATGTCCGATAAGACTCTAAAGGAAATAACAAGAGTCTAAAACTGAAATAAGAAACAGGATATCTCATGATAAGGTATGAAAGCACGAGCGGATAATAAACACGATAGCGATACCTGAATCCCGTAAGCGCATCATCACATCTGTCATCCAGAACCACTAGCTAACTCCATGCAATCGCTAAACCTGAAGAGATCATCAGGTCCTCAGAGGACATAGCAAGATACATAATATACATGCTATCTAACAGTTTTATCATATGCAAGAAAATAAATAAGAAGAAATAGGAACACGACAAATGACTACAAGCACGAACAGGAACACTAGA
The DNA here is from genome assembly GCA_029216955.1 of Iris pallida. Taxonomy (NCBI): domain Eukaryota; kingdom Viridiplantae; phylum Streptophyta; class Magnoliopsida; order Asparagales; family Iridaceae; genus Iris; species Iris pallida. The sequence goes on from JANAVB010007814.1 coordinate 23,407, forward strand.
ACAACTACGTATAAATGAACTGCCGGATGAACGATAATTATGAGATCAATGAAAGAACCAAACCCACATCCTGAGTGTGGACGCACGGGTTTGAACTAAGCACTAACCCTCGTCCCGAGTGTGGACTCTCTGGTTAGCTCACGGCAAGACACCCTCGTCCAGTGTGTGGACTCTCTGGTGTAATTGGTTAACCCTCGTCCCGAGCGTGGACTCTCTGGTTATGTAAAACGATAATCAAGGCTATGGCAGTTCACTATACGTACTTGTTCTATGACACGACTCAAGCAAGGTACTGGTAAGAAACTCTAAATGTGAAACGCAAGGCCAAACATGAACACGGTTATATACAATAAAAACAACTCCACAGAAATAACACGAAAAGCACATGTCCATAAACAATCAAATAACTGAAAAATGAAAGGAAATGTATGTAAATAAAATTGTAGAAGAAGAAAAGGTATACTTGCCTGTGGTCCTGCGCTGCTAGCACGGGTCAAATCTGAGTCAAAGCTCAATAAACCTGTTTTTATGAATTAATAGAATCAAGATACAATTTGATAGTACAAAATTGCCTAACTATTTGATTGTTAGCCTTCTAGGTTGATTTGTATTTTAATGAGTAGGTGGTACCTATATCAATCCCATTACTTATGATAACAGCCTCTAGTATAGTCTACTACTTGGTATAGGCTGCTGCCCTATGTGCACTTGGCACACTATGCCTTGTACATGGTTTTTTCATAGTCATTTATAGGGTTACTATCCTGTCTACCTAACGGGAAGTTCTCCTGCCTTTATTTGGACAATCATCTCGGTTACCTAATCATGGAGATATCCTAATTATCCAACCTGGTACGATCAAGCCATACCTACCTATTCCTAATGTTTCTTCATACACGCACTGAACCTGTAGCTAACCTACTGGACTTGGTATCCTAAACTATTTCTCTGTAGTCAACTTATTGTATGCATCCCCACAAGGGGTTTAGTTTCCTGTGTATGAGCTCATGCTTACGGTTATACTGTATTTAACTGAACTACTGCTTACCTCCAACTGCAAGTATCTGTGGTTGTACAGCTCATCCCTACCCGATACTCACCTCAGGTGTATATCCCCCTTCATGGTACTCACTCGATTCCTTTTATTAACTTACAGTAGGAGCCTTCCTACTACTTACTTTTATGTACATGACTGCTATAAAGAGGAGGATGCTTGTGAGAGTGATGGTTGTTATGTTGGTGTTCATTTGACAGCTAAAACTGAGAGCCTAAGCCTCAGCAAAATCCAGGTATCTTGGCATCAATAAGTTCCTCTTTAACACTCTGAATAACCAAAATAGCATTAAAAACTTGCAATACAGAATTTGGTAAGGCTTAAAATCCACAATAAAGGCTACCAGATACCTAGAAGTGATCATTTGCATTACTTGCATCAAGTATTACTCATGATGGCAACATTGAAAAGGTTGTTATCAAAATGTAGAACAACTGAAGCACAGATATGCTTGAGAAGTATTATGTGATTACAGTGTACCCTTCACTCCCCAATTCTTGGACTGCAGAAAACGTCCTGCACTCTAGTTATTCCCAAACGGTTACTTAGACTACATGGATACACAGGTCTTATCCTACCCTGCTAACATGTTTGATACACAGGGTTTACTCAAGGGTTTACTACTAACTCAGGTGACCCTCATTTCCTAACTTCTTCACCTTACTGTCATTCTCACTCACTACCTGTCCTTGTTGTTGTCTAACTTCTTAACTGCAATGGCAATACCACTATGGTTTCTTGGATACTTGGTTCCACCTATATGATTACCTATATAGTTATTCAAGTTTTGCATCTACCCCAAGCATGTACTGAGATTCTAGTATTTGCTATCATATCCTACCTTAATCTATTTTTAAGATACTACACTATACTTTACTTGATGTATAACTCCAGCTGTGCTCGTTCCTTCTAGGCACTGGAACAAGGATTTTCTATTGGTCGTCTAATCTTATTTTCCTGTACCGAAGGGGTTAACTCTCTCCTCTACTGCTACATACTTGCATAATCCTTTGCCTACCCAAAATGCCACAGGCCCATATGGCCATTTACCTGGACAGAGCCAAGAGGCCATGCTGCTGCTGTGTCGAGGTAATGAGCTCCCCAACTGCTCTAATACCTACGTCTCTTACCCCAACTTTATATTTTGAATACATGCCATTTATCTAGGCCCTGTTACAACTCACAGTTAGCATTAGGTGTATAACTTGGTGCAGATCTATATCCCTACAGGGAACATCATCTAATATGTATAAAACTGATACACTGGTATCAGTCTCCTACTGCTACACCAGTTTACATAGCGCTAATCCCCAAATTTCTGTGTACACTTATGTACTTTGCACAGAACTACCAAGGATAGTCCCCGCTATTTACATGATACTTAAGGCAGTATCCATGGCACTCCTGTGTCCGATACACAAGTACATCCCACTAGTCTCTATTGGACCCTCTGTAATGTGCAGGGCACAGGCTAACGTTGGTTCCTGTTGTGCCTGTTGTTGTTACGGTATCACCCTCCTATGCCTATTTGAACACCTATTTCTTCTTTTGTCGTGGTATTACCTATTATAGATTCTTTAAGAAATTAAAACAAATACTTGTCTCTATTAGTACATGAAGAAAACTAATCATGCTAGAAGGATTGATGTGGTGGCACAAATAAGATGATTACCTGATGAAGAGTTCGAGTGTTCCTTCTCTACAGGTACGTCAGGTTGCTCTTGACTGGAAGAAGGAAGTCGCCGAAAGAGCTAGGGTTAGCGGGGAGGCAAGAGTCGGCTATCTCCTCCTAATATATACCAAGTTTTGGATTGATCAAAAGGGAAGAGTAGATAGAGGAGAAGAGATTTGAATATCGTAGGGTTTATCACACCAATTGAAAGGAAATCAAAATTTTTGTAATCAGCCTCAATTCAGAAGTTTCTAATGGCTAATAGCCCACTTGTGCTTTTAAAACAGGTTTTGCACCTAAGCCCTTTGATTAAAATAGTTTGCAAAGGCCACACTTGGTTTATTATTATGGGTGAACAACTCAAGAATTATTTAATAGGATGTATATATAGAAAAAAATAAAGCAAAAAAATGGTCAAGTGGATTACACATATCGTTACGAAAATTGACTTTGGTAATTTCGACAAGAGAATTTCCAGTATTGAGAATCTGGAGTATATCACTCAGGTCATCATCATCAAACTCAGTATCGATACCACAGGTAGATGAGTAAATCGATCCATGAGAGTGTTGCAAATTACAATAAAACATTTGTGTGCCATTGGAGTAAACTAGGTTATCATTTGAACAAGACCATGAAGTCCTAGAGACAGTTGGAAGAGAATCCACTCTCCTCTTCTTCCCAGATTTTGGAGCCATGGAAAAAATTAAGGACAAAATGAAAGAAGTATACCTAACAGTTGGAAGAGAATCCCGAAATATGCACAAAATCTTAATTTTGGAGTTGGAAACCTTAAGATAGATGAAATATGGGTTAGGTTTTAGAAATATAGGTTTTGGAAGGGATTTCGGAGGAGGGAGAAAAAGGGGGATAGTTGTGTTCGGTTTGGAATAGGGTTTTAATGAGAATAGAGGAAACTTAAATGTGAGGCTTGCTCTTGGGCTGTGTCTTATACAAAGGGACCGGGTTCAGTTTTGTTGTATCTAGATCAGCATATATTGAAATACGTACATAAAGTGAGGGATAAAATTCATAAATGTTTTAATATATCTCAATTATCTTGGATTAGCTGTATGGGTCGGATTCCAGCTAGTGGTAGTCTAAAGACACTTGACACCATGTCGCTTCAAGCTATTTATGCCTGTGTGACAGAAGGGCCCTTCGGCTTGTACCCAAAACTATCTTGATTTAATAAAATTGTTGAATTAATACCAAGTCATTTATCAAACATAAATCATTATGCTTCCAAGATAATATCAAGAATATCTAACACAAAACGAATAAAACTAAAGTGGCCCTCGGCTAATAGATTTGTGAAAATATTTACTAGTTGATGATCTGTGTCAATAAATTCTCGACAAATATTCCCATGTTGTTGATGATAACGCAGAAAATGATGACATATTTCTATGTGTTTAGTGCGTGAGTGACATACTGTGTTCTTAGTCAAATTAATCGTGCCAGTGTTGTCACAAAGAATGGAAATATTTTTGAAAGATAAATTGTAGTCTTCTAAGGCTTGCTTTATCCACAAATTTATGCACAACAACATCATGCAGCGATACACTCAGCTTCAGAAGTTGATAATGCAATAGAATTTGCTTCTTACTAAAACAACAGACTAAAGATTTTCCTAGGGAATAACACGTGCCACTGGTACTTTTATGATCTACTTTGCATCCAGCAAAATTAGCATCCGAGTAACCAATAAGATCAAAGGATGTTATTTTGGGATACCACAAGCAGAAAGTATAAGTACCCTTAAGGTATCTAAAGATACGCATAACTGCAC
>JANAVB010007815.1:0-39556 GCA_029216955.1 Iris pallida
GTACTTTCTCTAATCCTAACAAGATAGTTGATATATTAGGTGAGTATATATTGATAGCACTTGAATCGGGAGACTATTTTTGGAGGATTTAGATAAATTATCTTTATACAACATATATCTATTTGATGTGGCTTGAGTATGATTATTTTACCAAATTTTGTCTTTGGAGATGAACTATGCATGGATTTTTATTTTCTACTTTTATAGTTGTTGATTATAAGATTGATAAATATTGAGAATATGATGACTTTTGAGATCTAGACAGAGTTCTACTACCGATGTTGCTGTATAGGATGGACGTGTCCACGCACTCGTATCCGATCATTCGACTGTGGGCCGTGACATAGGGTGTTCTCGGTTTTAGAATTGGAAGGTTTGAGTTACTCTCAGTTTCTAAGAAGACGCAAGGAAAAGAAGTAAAGAAAGGAAGTAAAGAAAGAAAGAATAAAGGATATGAATGAAAGAAGACTTAAGAAACAAGTAAAGAAGAAAGGAGAAAAATAAAACACGCATTAAGAAAGAAGTAGATGACAGAATAAAGGAGATAAGAAGTCTTAAGGTGTCATGCCCTGATTCAAGCGTGATGGCTCCATAACCCACATGTCCCAGGATCTAAAGCTGGCTCTGATACCACTAAATCAAGAATCGATTTTGTAGAGCCGATCTTTCTTGTATGGTCTTGATACCGTACGAGCCTGTGGCAATTGCTCCCAGATTAGAAATTTAGAAAAAAATTATCTTATTTAGTTACGATTAATTTTTATGATCATTAGGTGTCATGCCTAAGCTCATAGGTGAGTTATGACCATCTTTAGGTCATATAGCCCCTAAAGAGATTATATAAGTATTATTTAGTGATTTTATATTTTTCTATAATTTTTAGATATTTATGAAAGTTTATATATTTTAATGACTTTCAAGATTTACTGGAGAGTCGTTTGCAGTTATTTTTGGACAATGTACTTTTATTTAGGCTCTAGACGGTTAGAAATATTTTTTTATAATTTTCTAGAATTTTTTAAGAATTTTTAGATATTAATTTGGATTTATTTAGCTTAAAATTGATTGTTAAATCAATTTAGGAAAATATTTACAAAGTCAGCAGTGGTCGGGCCAACCCGTCACCCCTCACTTCATCGAGGACAGGGCTACCTGTCATCCAGGGGGTGCTGACTATGCCCCTAATAGCCGATTTTCTTAACCCTACCCGCCAACCAATCGTTGGCTGTTTGGGCGGAGCCGTCGGATTGACGACACGTGGTAGATCGAGCGAGCTGCTCCACCGCCTCTCATAAGCCATAACTTATATATTTTTTTTATACACACACACACATATATATGTAATATCAGAGAATATAACCCTATTTACTTTTGGCAGAATTTGAGAGATTGATCCCTATGAGACTTTCGACTTCCCGGAGCGATTGCGTACAGCCATGACCTTATTTTCACGCGACATTTTTTTGTTGGAATCATCTCGAGGTCAGCTTATAGAATATATAAATTATTTATTAATATTTTGCTTTTGAATTTTTGGAGAATTATTTGAGTGTTGGTTGTCCAAAACTCGATACGTCGTACGGTTTTCGAGATTTCAAGAGATCTCGAATCCGATTTGCGAACTGTTTGATGATTTGGAAAGCTAACACGATGATCTTCATCATAAATTTTTTTCAAAATTTTACAAATTTGTTTCCTATTTTATTTATTACGATGAACTCAGATTTGATCGATAAATTACCGATTTGGTCACGGTTAGCCATAACAAAGATAACTTTTGGCCAAATCGTGATTTTGTGACATGATCGATTCCGGTGCACTCATGGTGCTATAATATACCATGATGCACTTTTAAAACCTCGAGTTCGTAATGTTTGAATAGTTAGTTAACGGTATGCTTCGATTTGCATGCGATAGTTTTCAAAAATTGGAAACGTGACTTTCTATGGCCAAAATTCCCTACTTGAATTATATTTCAGATTTTTACTAGATTAAATTAGATTTTAAGTGATTTATTCAACAATTAAATAATATTAGACAAGTAACCCATTAGCCACTTATTCCATAATTTTAAAATTGACTTGTGGATTTTGTGCATGGTTCGCAGTATGATGTGCAATATGGGTTGATAGCTTCTAGTCGGTGTTCCTCTCATCCTCGACTTATGATTATAGTTTATTCAGAAGTTTAGGTAAGTATAGTATTCCATTATGTTTTAGTACGTTATAATGCTTTCTTTATTATTTCTTGTTTGAAATCCATTGAGACGCGATGGTGACACGGTAAGTTTATTGTATCATTGACCGTTATTGCTGCTAGTGAGTCAGAAGGAAAAATACTTGGTCGATACATGAACAAATCCAAGTAATGTTTAATGAATGATAGCTAAGTCATACACTTCACGTATGGGTTAGCCATACCAAAAATATGTGATAGTCATCTATGATGTACCGTATTAGCCCAGCCGTTCACGTATCGAAAGGTATTTCACATACGGTTGTTTTCCATTGTTTATAATTATAGTTTAGTTCTTTATCTACATATTTTTTTCCTATTGGCTTACTTGTTTATGGTTATTGTTTCTCATATACTACTCGTATCATGCTAGTCCTTTATATGTTCTTTCCGTTGTTGTTTCTCATTGTTCTAGCTTATTTTGTGTTAACTATATTAAATGCAATATGATTGTACTTTGCTTCTTTCCTGATAGGATCGTTGACAGTATAGGAGAGGATGACGACTATCTCTACACTTCTTATTATGGACCATCAAAGAGTGGTGCTGACTCAGGAGATACGATCGATCTCTTGAGGGATCTAAATTTACCTTTTATTATGCTTTAGTTTTACTTTCATAAATTGGACCAAATTTTTTTCGGATGGACCATATTATTATTCTGGATTTAGTCTCTCTGTTATTGGATTTGGATATTATTATTTCATTATCTATCATACTCTTGTTTTTTTGGTGTCACGATCCGCTCTCGAATAATCAAAAATGAGTTGGACTCGCCCAGCCTACGTTATAGACTTAACGTAGTAAGATGTACTAACTATCTACAGAACTTCACAAGATAAGATATAATCCAAACACTGCATATATTACGTTCCAGAGTTCATCACAATACAATAATATAGAAGTAAAGTCTGTTATACAAAATAAAACTAGTTCTAAATATCAACATCAACTTTTAGGTCCTAAGCCATAGTACCGTCATGCTCAACTAAAGTCTCGGGCTTCTGTCCATAAAAGGTAAAATATGTAGCTTTAAGTTCACCTACAACATATACATTCAGGAGCAGAGCAATGTACATTCTGCAATAATGAAACAAGTACGAGATGTGAACAACTAAATGAACAATGAAACATGATGAACATGAGCTGTAAATACATAATCTACCAGACTGGAACATGTAATCTAAAGATCATGAGATGTGAATTTGAAATAACTAATAAAATATGTGACCGGCTGGAAAAAGATCATAAATAAGAACAATATAATTGTACGGCTCAAATCCCACATGCACAGGTATGATATTTAGCTATCATGCAATAACTAATGTTGGCTTTGGTCACATATCCGTAGTATTTTCTCTCCCCAAGATACAAATAAAGATCATGAAATAGAATATAGATCAATTCGACAACAATGTATCCAATATAAAAAGATCATATCATAAAGTAAATGAGTCAAAATCATAAAAGTACTTGTCTTGTCCTTGCGAATCAATGTGTGTCAACGTCTCCACCTAGCCGACATATGTTCTCGCGGTAAAAGTGTCTAACACAAAATTACAATAGAATAATCTAATGGCATTAGTAGCAATAGGAAATTGTAAGGTAATAAGTGTTGTAACCCTAATGCCTCAAAGTAAGGGCGATAGTCAGAAAAGACAGTCCATTTAATCGGTGATCCGGTACAGATAGTACGCATAATGAAATCGGTATACCATAATAAAGCTTGGTCAAAAGTTTTGAAGTAAAACTCGTCCGATGCACCGTCATCCGATTGGACCGAAGAAAAGAGGGAATCCCTATACGGATCCGAAGACGATGCCTCTTCACTGGCATTGGTCTTCTTCCACTTGAAGGGATTGAACTTAGGCATTCTTTCCCAAAAATTTTAGAAATCCTAAGAATGTGAAAGTGGAGGAGAGAAGGAATTATACCTTCCAAGAATTGGATATGTTGTTGAGGACGAAATTTTTCGTACGAATCCAAAGTTTTGACGAAGATCTCCACACGGATTGGAAGAATAAGGGTGGAGAAGAGCTAGGGTTTGGAGGCACGGTTGCTGCTATTTGAGGATGTTTGGAAGAATGAAGAAGATGGGGGCCTCGGGTTCTGGCTGACACATATATATACCCAGCCGAACTCTGGCCGAATTCGCCAAGGGTTGCCTGGCTATATAAATATTATATATATATATATATATATATATATATATATATATATATATATATATATATATATATATATATATATATATATATATATATATATATATATATATATATATATATATATATATATATATATATATATATATATATATATATATATATAATATATATATATATATATAATATATATATATATATAAAAATAAAAATTATGGGGCCACATCTTTTTCATTAATTCGTTTCAAATGTTTAATTCAGAATTTAGTGATTTTAAATCTCAAAATAATATAATTAATATTATTTTATAAATTAATATTCTTTACTCAGCATCTATTTCAGATTAGCTGTAGCAGTACTGTCCCAGCTAACGGAGGTTCACCGGGGAACTCTTAAATACCGCTTCGCTTCGACCGTAGTCGTGGTGATAGACAGACTCTTTTTAGGCTTGTCTCGAAAACAGTTATCGAGTATTGAATAAATAATTAATAAAACAAAATTAATTAATATTATTGACATCTAAAATGCTTAATTCTTAACGTAAATAATTGAAACGATCTTCCGCTAGAGGTTTTGTGAGTACGTCAGCTAATTGATTCTGAGTATCTATGTATACAAGGTCTATATCTCCATTTTGTTGATGATCTCTAAGAAAGTGATGTCTAATCTTGATATGTTTAGTACGAGAGTGTCATACTGGATTCTTAGTTAAATTAATAGAACTAGTATTGTCACAGAAAATGGGTATGTGTGTAAAATGCAATCCATAGTCTTCTAAAGTTTGTTTCATCCACAAAATTTGTGCACAACAACGTCCTGTGGCGATATACTCAGCCTCGGTTGTTGATAATACAACAAAATTTTACTTTTTACTAAACCAAGCGACTATAGCTTTTTCTAGGAAATGACATGTGCCGTTGGTACTTTTTCTATCTACTTTGCATCCGACATAATCAGCATCAGAATAACCGGTTAGGTCAAATGATGTGGTTTTGGGATACCATAAGCCGACAGAAGAAGTTCCTTTAAGGTATCGGAAGATACGCTTAACTGCGCACAGATGTGATTCCATAGGATTAGCTTGAAAGCGTGCACATAAACAAATACTAAACATAATGTCTGGTCGACTAGCAGTTAAATACAGTAAGCTATCGATCATACCTCGATACTTACGTATGTCGACAGGTTTGCCTTGTTCATCAATATCAAGCTTGGTTGAAGTCGCCATTGGAGTGCTAAGTGGCTTAATTGCTTCCATGTCGAACTTCTTTAATAGATCCTTTATGTACTTTGCTTGATTTATGAACGTTCCGTTGTTGGTTTGTTTGATTTGTAGTCCGAGAAAAAATTTTAGCTCTCCCATCATGCTCATCTCAAACTCATTCTGCATACACTTTAAAAATTCTTGGCAAAGAGATTCATCAGTAGATCCAAAGATAATATCATCTACATAGACTTGAATCAAAAGAATATCGTTATTCAAAGATTTTATAAACAAAGTAGTGTCAACCTTTTCCTTCGAAAAACCGTTATCAAGTAGAAAAGAGCTTAGACGATCGTACCAAGCACGAGGGGCTTGTTTCAAACCGTATAAGACTTTCTTCAACTTGAAAACATATTCAAAAAATTTGAACTCAGTAAAACTGGGTGGTTGAGCTACATAAACCTCTTCTTTTATAAAACCATTTAAAAATGCGCTTTTGACATCTATTTGAAATAACTTTGTGAGCACCCTGAAATTCGGGTTGATTTTTTTTAAATTTTTCTGATTGATTTAGTTTTAATAAATAATTTATTCTGTTATTTATTTTTAAGTGTACTTTTTCGTGCTATTGATATTTGGAGTGTCAGGGATGTTCAACTCTGGAAATCTTCTTCACGAGTTTTGTAGTGGACAGGATTTTACCTTTATGACGGTATATGGTGTCCCACACAAACTTGTTCCCTTGTGCTCTTTTTGCTTCGCAGAACTTCGGGTCGATTTAGACCATTTGATTATTAATTAATTTTCCTACTCTTTTCCTTGATCATTATTAGCACGTTACCGTGACTTTTAATTTGGGAGCGCAAGACCAGTCAGTTTCTTGAAACCAACTCCTCATGCATGATCTACTCGAGATGTTCGTCACCCATGACCTTCGTGTCCCACTCAGACATGCCATTTTGTGCTCCATTTGCTTCGTATAACTTTTCTGACGCGTTGTAGTGCCCCGCTTCTCGCGGTCCACTATGTAATACCTACGGCTTGCTGACTCAGTCATGAACTGAGTATTAGGTGAAACCTTTGCCGGTATCAATTGATCACGGGTGAAATGTAATGAATCTTTCCAATTTATGGATTGGCTTCTATTTAAATGAATCCAAGAGTTTTGCTGAATGTTTTTTCATCGCTGCTTGGTTTTAATGAATGCGTTTTCGTGTTGGTTTTCGATGATTGGTTTTTATTGTTCGCTTTTATCGCATTTCGCATTCATTCCGAATCTTGAGAGAAAGAGATGAAGTATGCTAATCAACTGTTGGTGCCAATGTAGGACGCGTGAATTGTTCGTGAATGGCGCATGAAGTCCCTCCTTCTCTCAACTAAGATTCGTTTCGGTGAGTTGCTTCAACCGAACAAACATTGATCTGTACGCCTAAGAAAAATGATCTCTAGTTCACTCTGTTGCCTTATCCCAAAGATCAACGATACCACATCCACAAAAGATAAGAAAAGATAATTTAATTGAATCAAATGCAAGAATATGTGGCAACTCTATCTGCTCGATAAGAAAGATCATCTGCTTGTTACTAGTATGCTTGAAAATGTAGACATATACAGACGAACTTGTACGTGTTGAGAAGAACCTGAAGGCACGAATCAAACGTGTCGTATATCTGTACATAAGTCCAAGTGTGTATCATCTGATAGAACGGCTAGAGCATGCATTTGGTCTTGGACAACTTGTATACAAGGAATTATTTGTCTCTCGGGTGGTATCTGGGGGCACCTGGAACCGCTCGGCCTAGGAGAGATTATGAGCACACTGGGTAAAAGAAACCCATATTAAAAGTATAGCCGATATCTGAGTCCTTAGCGACGAGCTGAACCAAAGAGTCACAGCGGCTAATCATAGGGATAACCCATGGACCAACATGTAGAATAGTCCACATGCATGACTCGAATGACAACTTCAATATCTGCAAGAATGAATTATGAATTACTTATTATGCAAATTGTGCTAATGTGGTTTTGTGCAGGGATGACTGCCGGCGAGGGTAAGTTGCTATGATTATATTCTACTGTCATGTTCTTATGAATTGTTAAAAAGAACCTAGACAAGTAGAAAGATCACTAGTAAATGTTAGCTCAATATATTGATTTAGTGCAGAGATTTGCGAGTTCGGCCAAAAGCTGCTCGTCAGTACATGATGTGTGCTGACCCACGTTGTGGGCATCCTTTTCAGAAAACAAAAGGAGACAGGAGGATTTCAAGGAGGCACTAAAGCTCATCTAGACCAGTAGAGCTGCAGACTGCCTCGAAGCTTTCTTTCATTTCAAGTCAAGTTCAAGTTTCTTTTCCTTGTGAAGGTATCTTTCAATTCCAGCTTGTAATAAAGGGATATCATGTATGGGCATTATGGCTAATTTCAAAAGAGTGTTTCAATGAGAATCTTGTAGCCAAATTATAAGGCAAATCTGAGTTGCAAAGCTTTGTACTTGTATTCCTATCAAGCTATGAATAAAATGAGTATTTCCATTTCAAATCTCTATGTCCAACATTTGGTTTTTTGCAATGGGTGCGCGCGTGTGTTTTGCATGACTAATGGGTACGTGCGTGTGTTTTGCTTGACAAATTTTTTTGTGCAGGTACATGGCCTTGTGCAAGCGCAACTTAGGCTTGCACGACATCACACCTTAGCGAGGACGATCGATCGCACAGGGATCCAAGCAAGATGGACGACCCTAGCGGGATCGGGGCGTGACAAAGTGGTATCAAAGCCAGGTTTTACGTCCTTGTCCTCTTGCAAATATCGATTTTGAAAAAGTATATAAAGTACTTTGACGGCTTTCAAAAGTGTCCCGATTTTGAGTTATGAAAACCAATGCCCCATACAATAAGTCCATAATATTATATGAGACTGACATAAGTTATACTATTTTGTAGAGAAATGGCTCCTCCTCGTCCACTGGCTCGACCGATCCGGTAGAACGGATCATGATAATATTGGAATTACAGAGACAGGACAATGAGGAACGAAATCAGATACATCAGGCCCGAGCGGCTGCCCAACAAAAGCAGTTGGATGCCTTGACCCAGCTTGTCACGGCGCTTGCGGCAAATCAAGATACCACCGCAGCGACAAAACCAACGGAAACGCCCGAAATCGAGCCCGTAGAGGGTGATGAGCCACAGCCAGCGCAAAAGCACACTTTCTTTAGGCCAAAGGACTTCTTAGACCTGAAACCTCCAGAATTTGAAGACAGGACATCACCGGATAAGGTGATAGACTGGATTGATAAAGTGGAGAGTCTGTTTGCGTTCATAGAAGTTCCAAGCGGCAAGAAGGTAGTTTGTGCCGTTATGCTTCTACGGCTGCGGGCAAAGGATTGGTGGAAGACAAAGAAGCCGGCGCTGCTCACAACGGCTAGGAATGGGAAGATCTCATGGGCCTTATTTAAGAAGGTATTTCTGGATCAATATCTGCCTCCAGCCATGAGCAAGAAGATGGAGGATGATTTCATCACACTGGAACAGGGGAATATGTCCGTGGAGGACTATGAGTCTGAATTTGCTAAGCTGGCAAATTTTGCCACTGCTTTGCTCCCTACGGAACAGACTCGCATAAATCGATTCGTTGGAGGTCTGAATGACGACGTCCAGTTAAGTGTGCTGAATCGAGAATATGATTCATATTCTCAAGCCTTTGAGGCGGCGCTACAGGTGAAACAGTTCTAGCAGAAGAAGGCGTCCAATAAAGCGCAGAACAGTCGGAATCAGCCTGCCAAGAGATATCATGACGGAGAGAAAAAGACCGATGGGGAACCACGAAATGAAATAATCTGTACCCACTGCGGTCGACGAGGACATACGAATGAAGAATGTCGTTTTGCGATAGGTTTGGTATACAGTCACTGTGGAAAGCATGGACACACCAAGGAGGACTGTCGTTCCGCAAACCATGCTTGTTTTCGTTGTGGCCAACAGGGTCACGCCATCTGAAATTGTCCGAAGAGAAATCAAAATAGAGATGATACTGAAGAGCGTGGACAGCTGCCAGGCCCACCGCCCCTTCGAGATAATTCGTACAACGAGCCGCAGCGGACTAATGCTCGTGTCTATAATCTCTCCATCTTGCTTGATCCAGAAAGTGGAGGTAACTTTGTATCTTAAGTTTGGAGGATAAAACTTTTTCTCAGTGGGTTATTATGTAGTGCCCCGCTTCTCGCGGTCCACTATGTAATACCTACGGCTTGTTGACTCAGTCATGAACTGAGTATTTGGTGAAACCTTTGCCGGTATCGTTTGATCACGGATGAAATGCAATGAATCTTTTCAATTGATGGATTGGCTTCTATTGAAATGAATCCAAGAGTTTTGATGAATGTTTTCTCTTCACTGCTTGGTTTTGATGAATGCATTTTCGTGTTGGTTTTCGATGATTGGTTTTCATTGTTCACTTTTATCGTATTTCGCATTCATTCCAAATCTTGAGAGAAAGAGATGAAGTATGCTAATCAACTGTTGGTGCCATTGTAGGGCGCACGAATTGTTCGTGAATGGCGCGTGAAGTCCCTCCTTCTCTCAACTAAGATTCGTTTCGGTGAGTTGCTTCAACCGAACAAACATTGATCTGTACGCCTAAGAAAAATGATCTCTAGTCCACTCTGTTGCCTTGTCCCAATGATCAACGATACCATATCCACAAAAGATAAGAGAAGATAATTGAATTGAATCAAATGCAAGAATATGTGGCTACTCTGTCTGCTCGATAAGAATGATCATCTGCTTGTCACTAGTATGCTTGAATATGTAGACACGTACAGACGAACTTGTACGTGTTGAGAAGAACCTGAAGGCACGAATCAAACATGTCGTATATCTGTGCATAAGTCTAAGTGTGTCTCATCTGATAGAACGGCTAGAGCATGCATTTGGTCTCGGACAACTTGTATACAAGGAATTATTTGTCTCTCGGGTGGTATCTGGGTCACCTAGAACCGTTCGGCCTAGAAGATATTATGAGCACACTGGTAAAAGAAATCCATGTTAAAAGTATAGCCGATATCTGAGTCCTTAGCGACGAACTGAACCAAAGAGTCACAGCGGCTAATCATGGGGATAACCCATGGACCAACATGTAGAATAGTCCACATGCATGACTCGAATGACAACTTCAATATCTGCAAGAATGAATTATGAATTACTTATTATACAAATTGTGCTAACGTGGTTTTGTGCAGGGATGACTGTCGGCGAGGGTAAGTTGCTATGATTACCTTCTACTGTCATGTTCTTATGAATTGTTAAAAAGAACCTAGACAAGTAGAAAGATCACTAGTAAATGTTAGCTCAACATATTAATTTAGTGCAGAGATTTGCGAGTTCGGCCAAAAGCCGCTCGCCAGTACATAATGTGTACTGACCCACGTTGTGGGCATCCTTTTCAGAAAACAAAAGGAGACTGGAGGATTTCAAGGAGGCACTAAAGCTCGTCTAGCCCAGTAGAGCTGCAGACTGCCACGAAGCTTTCTTTCATTTCAAGTCAAGTTCAAGTTTCTTTTTCTTCTGAAGTTGTCTTTCAATTCCAGCTTGTAATAAAGGGATATCATGTATGGGCATTGTGGCTAATTTGAAAAGAGTGTTTCAATGAGAATCATATAGCCAAATTATAAGGCAAATCTGAGTTGCAAAGCTTTGTACTTGTATTCCTATCAAGCTATGAATAAAATGAGTATTTCCATTTCAAATCTTTGTGTCCAACATTTGGTTTTCTGTAATGGGTGCGTGCGTGTGTTTTGCTTGACTAATGGGTGCGTGCGTGTGTTTTGCTTGACTAGTTGTTTTTGTGCAGATATATGGCCTTGTGCAAGCGCAACTTAGGCTTGCATGGTGTCACCCTCATTTCCCGTATTTCGTATTTTACTCGTATCTGGATTTTTGGCATGAATTTTATTTTCTCGACTTGTGGAATTTCGGTATTTCTCGTATTTTGGGTTTTGGCATGGTTCGGTTTTATTGGGGATGGTTCGATTTGGTTCGGTTTTATGTGTTGGAACACCCTAGCCCTATGCTACACCCTCAACCCACCACAACTCCCCCTCTTTATATCTCCACAAACCTCTTCTCTCTCTTCATAACCACCATTAATTTCTTCTTCTTCTTCTTCTTCTTCTTCTTCTTCTTCCTCCACACAACTCCCCAACCCCTAGGCAAGTGCATCTTGCCACTACATGAGGACCCTCTTTTCTTTGTCCATTTGCTAGTTTAGGACATGGAGATCAACATTAGTTCTTGGGTTTTTATGATTTGGAGTCTCTGTTGATGTAGATCTAAGTTATTTCTATTTTCGGATTTTGCATGGTTTGAGCTATTCATGTTGGTTTTCTATGAGTTTTGATGTTTCCATGAGGAAGAGCTTTCAGTTTCACCCAAGTTGGAACTTTGGAAATCCGGATTTGGAGTTCGGATGGCCAAGTTATGAACTTGTGAAGCTTTGGGTTCTTCTTTGGTGTTCTTGCTGTTTGGAGAAGACAGTGAGCAGTGTGCAGAGCTGTTTAGCTTACACACACTGAGCTACGCGCGCTCTTTAGCACCGCGTACGCAGGCTTGAGTACGCTTCCTCTTGGAAGCGTGTCTCCTTGAGCGTGCGTGACTTTTACATACTGCTCCCTGTAGCGTGCGTGACTTTCACACACTGCTCCCTGTAGCGTGCGTGACTTTCACGAATGCTGTCTCCCTTGAGCGTGCGTGACTTTCACGTATGCTGTCTCCCTGTAGCGTGCGTGACTTTCACACACTGCTCCCTGTAGCGTGCGTGACTTTCACGAATGCTGCCTCCCTTGTGCGTGCGTGACTTTCACGAATACTGCCTCCCTTGAGCGTGCGTGACTTTCACACACTGCTTCTCTGTAGCGTGCGTGACTTTTCACATACGCTGCCCCTTGAGCGTGCATGACTTTTCACTTACGCTGCCCCTTGAGTGTGCGTGACTTTTCACGTACACTGCTCACTTGAGGGTGCCTTGGTACGCAGACTTGAGTGAGCCTTGCGTGCGTGCTTTTGCACGTATGCTGCCCCTTGACCCCTTGCTTAGTCCACTGATTCTTGGAGTTTTGGTTTTATTTCTTTAAGCTTGGCTCTTCTATAACCCCGTATTTTGATATTTTATTAGATATTTTATGCCCATTTTATATCCTTACGCCTTTTGTCATGAACTTGATTTTGCTTAATATGTTTGGAATGACTATTGTACATGGCTTGGTATGGCAAGGAACTAGCATAACACGACAGTGACCCGTAGTGATGCACTACTGACATGACCAACCTGACATGATAGTAGCCCGTCGTGGCGCACTCCTGACTAGTACCCTGACCTGATTTATCTTGGTAACTTGACTTACCTTGACACCATGGGTGGTTCTTTCTTGCTTGCTTGTTAATCTACTTGTCATGTCTCGCATCATGTCTAGGAGGGGACTCCTGAGTACCACGGTCAGGAGTACCTACTAAAATGGATTAAGGTTAATAACTAGAATAACTCAGTAGTCATGAAGAGATGACACAGCTACAGGCAATCTGGTTACCTGGGCGCTCTTGGGATCTGTAGCCTGCCGTCGAGTAGGGCACATTCCAGTGCACCGTCGAGTGTTGCACCCTCTAAGTCACCTAAGGGTACATGTGTCTCCTGGACAATGTACCCACCTGAATTCAACCCTAATCTTTCGTCCTGGGTAGCCTGGATGGTCTGCAGGGCTTGTGGCTGTGGAACAATCTCACTTCATCTTGTTAGTAATTAGGCCCGTGATAACCCTAGTTAGTTAAAGTAGTAAGCCGTAGGATCTGCTTGGCCGTGATTGATTGAATAAGGTATAACTAGTCTAGCTATGTCTTGATCCCGTACAAGATTGTTTCCTGTCTTAATTTTCTTATATTATTATCTTGCCGATAAATGGTGGGAAACCAAGATCTGTTCAGATGAAGGGTTGCAACCCCGGTCCTTGTTTGGTTTACGGGTTGTAACCTGGCTATCGGAATAGTTCTATGGTTATCTCGTCGTATATCATCCTGACATGTTTTCGTAATTTTAGTTTTAATATTAGATTTTCTGTGCTGATTGCTGGCTTTTGTTCTTATTTCGTGGCCCCCTTGTGGCACTTGCTCTTTCTGGGGTTGACCCAGCTGGTTTTGTGTGGCCAGATTTCGGAGCAGCTCCCGAGGATCTACCAAGCTTCCAGCCCAATGGTGGCGACTAGAAGGAACCCGGGCTACGAGTGGATTTTCTATTTTGTTTCGCTCACTCTATTGTAAAACTATTCTTTTGAGGCATTTAGCCGACGAGCACCTGTTAGCTCGATGTACTTTTACTTACTGTCTGCCTACGGGCTGTAAACATGATTGACAAATCCTAGGGTTGATCATGTATGACTAAACTCTTGCTAGTCCTAACATTTTGTACGACTAGCTTCATGATCAGCTGATATGTAATATTTGGGACGCCTTTTATTGTATATTTGGTGGTCAAACATCTTGTAATTATATTATTTGCTTGAGATTGAGACAATAGGCTTGACCTTAAGAGACTGTTGGCTTGTAGTAAACCCTCATATCTAGACAGCCGTGACCGTATAGTTGAGATGTATTCTATTTCAATATACGTAGCTGGCTATGTCTGCCCCCGCTCTTTAGTATTCTAGTCCTGGGGCGTGACATGGTTTAAGTGGTGGCCCATGCAGGTCTTGTCAATCAAGAAATGTGAGGGTTTACCGAATAGATGTCTCAATCAGTATTCGTCCTTGATCTCTGCCCGTATTTTCAAATCCTTAAAATTCTTGACCTGATGACATGCTTGTATCGTTGACCTGTCCTGGTCCTTCCTTATTGTTTCTCTGTGTCGTCTTCCTCAGCGGCACTGTACCTGACCCTGCCGATCAGCAGGAAGGAGCACCTCCCGTGGACCAGCAACAACCCGGAGATCAAGCCCAGCATTCCGGAGTCGCCTCCAGAGTGATACCTACTGGAGGAGAGTCACCAGTTCGGCCCGTCCAGCCCGCAGAGCCAGATGATGGTACCCTAGTAGTCCTCATCAGAACCTTGATAGCTTCCCAGGATCATCGAAGCGACACCCTGTACCAGACAGTTTAAGATGCTTTGACCCGAGGCGGACATCCAGGGAACCAGGCGACGAACAGCTTCAAGCGATTGAACCCTCCTTTTTTCGACGACAGCGAGGATGCGATTGCTGCGGATGCATGGCTTCAGGATACCGAGGTGGTTCAGGAAGCAGCTAGGACACCCGAGAATGAGAAGGTGGCGGTGGTACGCCTGCAGTTGTTGGACTTGGCTCGCAGTTGGTGGGCGACTCAGGCCATGGGATTAGTGGCACCCATTGCTTGGGCAGTGTTTAGAGAGAGATTCCAGACAAAGTATTTCGATGCTGTGGCTCGGTACGACCTGCAGACCAGATTTACCAACTTGAAGCAAGGAGGCAGAACAGTCGACAGTTATGCATCGGAGTTTTCTAGACTCAGTAGGTTTGCCTCCACCTTGGTGGCGACCGAGTTTGATAGGGCCCAGCGGTTCCAACAGGGACTACATTTGGAGATCTTGATGGCAGTAGAACAATTCGAGCACCAGACGTTCGATGCAGTCTTGAGGGCAGCTAGGAGGCATGAGTATACCTCCCAGAGAATCGTGGATAGGACCGGAGGTAGGAAGCGGTCCCACAGTCAGATGCACCAATCATCAGCTCCAGCCCCAACAGCTAGGAGATTGACCATTGGAACTCCGAGGCGGGCAGCCTCAGTAATGTCGGTTCAGCATTCGACCTCGACGTACCCGCAGCAGCAGAAGCAGAAGCAGACTTCCGCAATGGGATGTTCTCATTACGAGAAGCCAGGGCATGTGGTGGCAGATTGTCGCAGGGCGCAGGGATTGTGCGTGGCTTGTGGAGCAGCAGATCATAGAATTGGAGCTTGCCTGAATAGGGGTGGTTCATCAGCATCTAACCCTTCTAGCTCTTCGGTGAGAGGACCGGCCCCAGCACCAGTTCAGCAGCAGCAGTATCAGTCTTCGAGGCCCTTGCCGCCTCAGTCTCAGGTATTCCAGCAACAGCACCCCCAGCAGTATGTACAAGCCCAAGCTCAGACCCAGAATAGATAGAGTGGTTTCCAGCAGAGGGGACCAGCAACCAGAGGACAAGGTCAGGCCATGATGATGGCTATGGAAGAAGAAGTTGCACCAGGTGAGGTAGTGGCAGGTACTATTCTCGTCAACTCTTTTTCGGCTTCGGTATTATTTGATTCTGGTGCATCGCATTCATTCATGTCTGCACGATTCGCGACACGGATAGGATTGGAGCCTGAGTCATTATCAGTGAGGCTCAATATACTTACTGGTAATGGTCTTGTGGGAGTAGATCAAGTATTTTCCTCGTGTCGGATCGTAGTTAGCGGTAGGAAGTTCTCCGCTAGATTCATAGAGTTTCCTATGGCAGACTATGATGTAGTCCTAGGCATGGATTGGTTGAGGAACCAGTATGCTAGGATAGACTGCCATATTGGCAGAGTTGTCTTTAGTATCACCGGCGAGCCAGAGTTTTCGTTTTCCAGAGACGCAGTGGAGCCATCCTCCCCAGCATTACGGATGGCAGTAGCAGCAGTGCAGTTACCCCGGATAGTTGAAGAGTTTCCAGATGTCTTTCCAGAGGAGCTTCCAGGGATGCCGCCAGAGCGGGAGATTGAGTTCACTATAGACTTGATTCCCGGGACAGCACCAGTGTCAGAACGAGTCTACAGGATGGCACCTTCAGAGTTGGAGATTTTGTACAAGATGATTGAAGAACTCAGGACCAAGGGATTCATTCGTGCAAGTGGATCGCCTTGGGGAGCCCCGGTGCTTCTTGTGAAAAGGATGGATGGTACGTCCAGGCTATGTGTTGATTATCGTACCTTGAATTCGGTGACAATCAAGAACAGATATCCTCTTCCGAGGATAGATGACTTGTTTGATCAGCTCAGAGGGGCTTCAGTATTTTCAAAGATCGACTTGCGGTCGGGATACCACCAGATCAGAGTCAGAGAGCAGGACATCCCGAAGACAGCATTTAGATCGAGGTATGGACATTGGGAGTTCCTTGTTATGCCCTTTGGAGCGACCAATGTGCCGGCCGTATTCATTGTCACGTCCCAGGACCAGAATACTGAAGAGCGGGGACAGACATAGCCAGCTACGTATATTGAAATAGAATACATCTCAACTATACGGTCATGGCTGTCTAGATATGAGGGTTTACTACAAGCCAACAGTCTCTTAAGGTCAAGCCTATTGTCTCAATCTCAAGCAAATAATATAATTACAAGATGTTTGACCACCAAATATACAATAAAAGGCGTCCCAAATATTACATATCAGCTGATCATGAAGCTAGTTGTACAAAATGTTAGGACTAGCAAGAGTTTAGTCATACATGATCAACCCTAGGATTTGTCAATCATGTTTACAGCCCGTAGGCAGACAGTAAGTAAAAGTGCATCGAGCTAACAGGTGCTCGTCGGCTAAACGCCTCAAAAGAATAGTTTTACAATAGAGTGAGCGAAACAAAATAGAAAACCCACTCGTAGCCCGGGTTCCTTCTAGTCGCCACCATTGGGCTGGAAGCTTGGTAGATCCTCGGAAGCTGCTCTGAAATCTGGCCACACAAAACCAGCTGGGTCAATCCCAGAAAGAGCAAGTGCCACAAGGGGGCCACGAAATAAGAACAAAAGCCAGCAATCAGCACAGAAAATCTAATATTAAAACTAAAATTATGAAAATATGTCAGGATGATATACGACGAGATAACCATGGAATTATTCCGATAGCCAGGTTACAACCCGTAAACCAAACAAGGACCGGGGTTGTAACCCTTCATCTGAACAGATCTTGGTTTCCCACCATTTATCGGAAATATAATAATGTAAGAAAGTCAAGACAGGAAACAATCTTGTACGGGATCAAGACATAGCTAGACTAGTTATACCTTATTCAATCAATCACGGCCAAGCAGATCCTACGGCTTACTACTTTAACTAACTAGGGTTATCACATGCCTAATTACTAACAAGATGCAGTGAGATTGTTCCACAGCTACAAGCCCTGCAGACCATCCAGGCTACCCAGGACGAAAGATTAGGGTTGAATTCAGGTGGGTACATTGTCTAGGAGACACATGTACCCTTAGGTGACTTAGAGGATACAACACTCGACGGTGCGCTGGAAATGTGCCCTACTCGACGGCAGACTACATATCCCAAGAGCGCCCAGGTAACGGGATTACCTGTAGCTGTGTCATCTCTTCATGACTACAGAGTTATTCTAGAATGGATTAAGGTTAATAACTAGAATAACTCAGTAGTCATGAAGAGATGACACAGCTACAGGCAATCCCATTACCTGGGTGCTCTTGGGATCTGTAGCCTGCCGTCGAGTAGGGCACATTTCCAGCGCACCGTCGAGTGTTGCACCCCCTAAGTCACCTAAGGGTACATGTGTCTCCTGGATAATGTACCCACCTGAATTCAACCCTAATCTTTCGTCCTGGGTAGCCTGGATGGTCTGCAGGGCTTGTGGCTGTGGAACAATCTCACTGCATCTAGTTAGTAACTAGGCCTGTGATAACCCTAGTTAGTTAAAGTAGTAAGCCGTAGGATCTGCTTGGCCGTGATTGATTGAATTAGGTATAACTAGTCTAGCTATGTCTTGATCCCGTACAAGATTGTTTCCTGTCTTAATTTTCTTACATTATTATCTTGCCGATAAATGGTGGGAAACCAAGCTCTGTTCAGATGAAGGGTTACAACCCCGATCCTTGTTTTGTTTATGGGTTGTAACCTGGCTATCGAAATAGTTCCATGGTTATCTCGTCGTATATCCTCCTGACATGTTTTCGTAATTTTAGTTTTAATATTAGATTTTCTGTGCTGATTGCTTGCTTTTGTTCTTATTTCGTGGCCCCCTTGTGGCACTTGCTCTTTCTGGGGTTGACCCAGCTGGTTTTGTGTAGCCAGATTTTGGAGCAGCTCTCGAGGATTTACCAAGCTTCCAGCCCAATGGTGGCGACTAGAAGGAACCCGGGCTACGAGTGGGTTTTCTATTTTGTTTCGCTCACTCTATTGTAAAACTATTCTTTTGAGGCGTTTAGCCGACGAGCACCTGTTAGCTCGATGCACTTTTACTTACTGTCTGCCTACGGGCTGTAAACATGATTGACAAATCCTAGGGTTGATCTTGTATGACTAAACTCTTGCTAGTCCTAACATTTTGTACGACTAGCTTCATGATCAGCTGATATATAATATTTTGGATGCCTTTTATTGTATATTTGGTGGTCAAACATCTTGTAATTATATTATTTGCTTGAGATTGAGACAATAGGCTTGACCTTAAGAGACTGTTGGCTTGTAGTAAACCCTCATATCTAGACAGCCGTGACCGTATAGTTGAGATGTATTCTATTTCAATATACGTAGCTGGCTAGGTCTCCCCCCGCTCTTCAGTATTCTGGTCCTGGGGCGTGACACATGGCATCACGCCTTAGCGAGGATGATCGATCCTGCAGGGATCCAAGCAAGACGGACGACCCTAGCGGGATCGGGGCGTGACACGCGTGACCCGATTTTATTTCACCCCACGGTGTCATATTTATTTTCCAACTTAATTTGTGGGTCCCCTGTCGACCAAAACCTGTCAGCCCCAACTATGGACATGGCCCACATTGAGCCTACTACCCGCCTGCCACTTGTGTCCCATTTATTGGAATCCTCTGTGCTACTTATTTACCCATGATCATCAGCACCTAATTTTAATTCAATTTTTGCACAATGTCTGATTTTGACCCAATCAGGCTCCACTAAGTCCAGCCCAGCTCCATGTTACTCTCCATCATAACACCCTCATATTTTCTCGCCCAAAAAATAAAGTACTCTTCTACCTATTTTTTCTATATTTAATAGAAATTTCCGTTGATTTAAATCCCTAGGAATAACCTATTTTCCTGCATGTTAATTCTAGCCATTGATCCTTCTAAAAAATCCTATCCATTAATCTTCCTACATTGCAAACTTTTTCCACACTCTTACAAACTTTTCCCCAGCCAACCCTAAAATCTAGGTACACTTCTCTCTCTCCCTCTCATTACAATTAATTCATCTCTTTCTCTCTCTCATTTCTATTATTTTCACCACACCACAACAAAACTCCACAGCCACCACCACTACAACCCGGCCTCCCCACTCTGGCATATCCGAGCCCGACCACCCCTCCTTCTGGCCGAGCTCAACCGGCCATCACCGCCACCCACAAGCCTTTATACACCTTTCCTCCTTATTCTTCTCGTCATGCATCCGAACCACCATCACCATTCCATCCATCCATCCAACTCCCCAACCGGCCGATCACCACCTCCACCACCATAGCCATCAGGCCCGAGCAACCGATCCACCCTCTATCTCGCCGTGGCCGCCGCCCTCGGCCATGCAGTCCCCATGCGAGCCCCGGCCAGCGCACAGCACAGCCGCACGCGTACAGGCGCGCACGTGTGCGAGCGCACGCGCCGCCGTCGTGCGTCGCCGCACCGCCGCACGGCCACCGTGGCCACCCTGGACATGCGCCCCACTCCGGCGAGCAGCCACCTAACGGCCGCCGTCCTTCGGGACGCGCCGTCGAGGCGATTCGTGCGTTTTGCACGAAGTCCCGTCGTGACGCACGCGGAATCAAGTTTATTTTTGGTGCTCCATCGCAGCGACTTCGCACGCGTTTTCCCAGAAATCCGACCGTTGGATCAGCAATTTCTATGCTCCGTCACAATCTTGGTATATCCACCTTCACTCTTGTCAATTTTCATCTGTTGATTTTATCGTTTGATACATCAAAACCGGCCACCAAGTTGACCGTTTAAATTGTATTAAATTTGGACAATTTTGCGGGGCCAACTTCGTCAGCTTGTATCTACTCCACCGCAGCTCCATTTGGCGTGATACCGGTTCCTATACGAAGCTGGTATAACCCTCTTACTACCCCTCCAGTTTCGTTTCATTGTGAGCTTGTTTGATTGGTTGAATTCGACGCCAAAGTTGGCCGTCCGAATTCGTAATTTCCAACTTGTAAAATTCCATTTTTGAACACGGGACTCCAGATTTCATTTCTGACACCACCATTAGACTCATGGCATCGTTCTGGCATGTTTTCATATAAATTTGTTAGATTTGGAGAACGTGGGCCCTGGCACGTTTTTTTGGTACAAAGTGGATCCCACATTCTGGGTCAACGGGACTTTTTGATGCCGGCTCATCGGAATCCAATTCCGGATATACCGTTGAGTTCGTATCGTCATTCTGGACTCGTTGACATATAATTTGCTAGGTTTTGATGGACATTGGATCGGACATGCATTTCGGTACAAGTCGGATACCAATACCCGGGTCAACGGATCATTTTGAGATCGACTCATCGGAATCCAATTTCGGATATACCGTTGAGTTCGTATTGTCATTCTGGACTCGTTGACATGTAGTTTGCTGAGTTTTGAGAACTTTGGCTCCGGTACACATTAACATGCAAATCAGAATCCCAAGTTTTGGTCAACGGGCCAAATTGAGATCGGGTCAACGGAATCCAATTCTGGAGATACCGGTGGGTTCGTATCGTCATTCTGGTTTCGTGGACATATAATTTGTTATATTTTATAGACTTGTTTTCTTGTACGTTTTTCGGTGCAAAATGGCTCCGATACGAACACCGTTTTGACCCAAAATTACCTTTTGCCCTTGTGTCCAAATTGGACCGATGGGTAGGCTATCCTAGCTATTTTGACCATTCTGGACACTTTGGTGATGTTTATTTCATCATCCGACAATGTTTGTTGATAGTTTCTCTGAGTTTAACTTATATTATAATCTTTTAATAATTAATTCTTATAATATTCGTATTTCGGGATTAGTACAACAAAACTGAGATCAGTCAATTCCAGTAATCTCACATCGCTGAAATTGACAAGATGGACACGTAGATCACTGTAATAAGATTATCAACTTTACCGTTGATCATCTTATTTCGATTTGCGCGTCGTAAGTTTCGACGTACGAATAACGAAGTACACTTTATATCTTTAATAATTAGACTAGAATTGACCCTGTTTGACCAGAGTTGACCAGTTGACCCAAAGTCAACTGTAAGTCAACACTTGACCTAGTTTGACTAGATTATTGACCAGAGTTGACCTAGAGTTGTTTTGACTTAGAAGAACCTAGAATAATATAGATTGCATGTAGAGTTTCATTTATTACAACTTGAACACCTTGTAACCTGTATTGCTTTAAATAGGACTCTGTGGCTTCAGTTGGACCCCTATACCTATCAGCTGTTCAGTTTATCAGGCGAGTACATTCTCTAATAATTTCATATCATGTTTAGGATTATATTTCCTGCTTTAGACTGTCTTACTTGAAGCTGACACGTTGGTAACACGGATTGGTACAATATGGATCCCTTCATGAGA
Source organism: Iris pallida (assembly GCA_029216955.1). Taxonomy (NCBI): domain Eukaryota; kingdom Viridiplantae; phylum Streptophyta; class Magnoliopsida; order Asparagales; family Iridaceae; genus Iris; species Iris pallida. The sequence continues at coordinate 22,134 of JANAVB010007815.1, forward strand.
TGTTATCCCTCTCGGGAGCATCAGATACTTTTGTCATGTGTGTTTCACTTACATCACGTATCATATGCTTCTATTATCATGAATCTTCGAGAATCAGCTAGTGACTCATGTACCCTCATGATCACCTAGCCTTCACGAATCAATTCATGAATCACCCTTTATGGACAACGTAGTATAATCATGAATCTTAACATAACTTGAATGGATCCTTGTGTATTGATTGGGGATGGGGGAGTATAAGTGAACATGTGAATAAATCCAAGTAGTGTAATCATGAATCAATTCTAAGTAGTGTAATCATGAATCAGTCCTTAGCCATTCACATGTTTATGCAGTACTCTGAATCACTAGCACTGTCTCTCTTTATATCATAGATATTTACTTACAGTCTCTCTTTTACATTATGCTATTTTTTCAGATCCTGTATTTTATTCTCTAGCATGATTACATTTCCTTTCCAGTTATGACTTATTGAGATGTATTGTGCTCGCTCCTGTCCTGACTGGACCTGTTGATAAATTTTACAGATAGCCTGGAGGTTGTCTGCTAGCCTAGAGGAGACACATTAGAGGTTGTTTAGTTAGCTATTTTCAGTTGTCAGGAGTTGTATTTATTTTATGGATTACTGTATTTGAGCTTTGTGATGTATTTCTGAATTTGTGTATCTTAGACACTTAGGCTTCTATCTACTGTATCTCTTTTGGATTTTATATTTTACCTATCTTTTATCTTGCTCTACCTTAGTTGTGATTGAGACTGTATCTGCTATGTCACCCCCATTCGGAGAGTATAAACTGCTTAGCCTTATACTGTTAGATGCATGAGACCTAGGACAGCGTTCTACCGCCGACACTGCAGCGTAGGCTGGGCGTTGTTACATTCTCGTACCCTAACTCTAGGGTGCGGGTCGTGACACGTTTTTAGTGGTGGCCCATGCAGGTCGAGTTTGTGTAGTGGTATTCGAACTAGAGTACCACTATAGCTTGCAGTAGGAATAGGATATATTTTGAAGGTACTCAATCACAGTTAGTACCCCTTGAGAGATTCCTGGGACGACCCTTGAGAATCTTATTTTAACTTCGATTTGAAAAACTCTTCTTCCCTTGATTTGATTTATCTTTACTTTCTGTTGTTGAATTTGATTTTGATGGATTATTGTTGAATTTGAGTTTGTATTTATTGATTTTGGTGGATGATTGTTGAATTTTGAATCTTGATGTTAGCTGTTGCGTTCGAGTTTGTATTTATATGATTTAATGGATTTTTGTTCATTTTTCAATCTTAGTGTTCGTTGATAAATTTGATTTTTGGGTATCCATTGTTGATTTAAATTAAATTTTGTCAAGATGAAATTATATGGGCTAGGTCATCTAAGTTATGGAATATAGTCTTCTACAGTCATATTAGCCAGCATGGTGATGACATATAGTTTGACTTGGATATATTTCTCGGGTGTGGGAATTTAAGGTTTCGCAGCCAAGCTAGCGGCATCGCGAAAATGTTAAATACCATGATTCTAGAGGTATGTGCATAAGTCAAGGACTCTGTGATTATCGTAGCCTTGCTTACCAGTATGACGAGGATTTAGAGTATCATGATTTTGGATAGACGTATATAATTATCAGATTGTACCTTAAATGTTTTGAACATGTTTTCACTACTTGTTTAGTCTTTCAAAAAAAAAGAGAAATTTTTTGTTTTGTTTTGTTTCTCATTATTTAACTTAGTAATAGCTTTAGCTGTTTTTATAAATCTTGTGTAACTTCTTACTATAAATTTCTTCTTAATACAATAAATCGATGATTTTGCTAGACCTTGTTTTGGATTTGATATTATAGCTCTGATTTCAAAATGGTTTCTTCTTTTAAACAAATAAGCAGAACAGATTCTTTTATCATTCTTTTTTTGCAAATATTTTATTACAATCATTACTTGTCTTATATAACTGTCCTGATTATATCAATTCCGTCTTGTATCATATTCTATCAGCTGTACTTGAACCCCTGAATCTTTATATCATTTTTATGTGAAAAATGTTGAGGAAGTGACGTAAATCATCTAGTTCGGAAATGACGTAATTGGTTATCATAGAATGATTTGTAGGAATCAGAACGTTGGATGTCAATTATGAAAAAAAATTGAGAGGGAGATGTGGTAAAGGTTAGAATGGAATCGAGTGATAAATGTTATCAATTTAGAAACAATCGCAGAAAATTGGGTTACGAAAAATTCATGGATGTATTCAAAAAAATATGAGGATATCAGAGGTCAACCTAGTTTTGAGGACTACAAAATCTTGGTTATTGATTCTTGGGAACTATTACAAGGCTATGTAGAAATTTAGAGATAGAAAGGAGAATTTAATTGAATTCAATAATTTTGTGAACTTGAACTAGATATTGTAAGAGGGTGACTAGAGACAGAGAGAACACAAGGATTTTAAGTTATAAGAATTATTTTTAGAGGATTGGATAAAAAAAATTGTAGAATTCAAAAGGATAACGTTTGAAGGTGAACGTTGAAGAAAATATGAAGGTTGATTTATAAACAAGAATAAATTTTGTGTGACATAGTGGTATTGGAGTTTAGTAAATACGAGACTTGACTTAAACAAGTACAAGGGTTTCATAAACTGGATTTAGAGATTTCGGATCTAATTTAGAACGAGGTGAAGGAATTTGAAATTTGATTAAATGAATAAGTGTCGACTCATAAATAAGAGGGGTATGCTTCGTGAAAAATATTTTAGAAGTTTGAAATTTTGTCTATGGTGATCATGGTAAAAATTTAGATGACTGAAGGTTATATAATTTTTAGGGTAGTCATATGAAGGTTGATTTTATATTGGGGTTTGTGAGAAAATATGATCAACAAATGGTAAACTGATAGTATCAGAGAGAGATGATTAACTGACCTTCGTATGAAATCTTTCTTGTTTTCCACAATTTTTTTTTCAATATCATTGAATCCTAGTTTCCTTAATCACGACCAAATCGACTCCGATTATCTTTTCTTATCATATTAATATCTTGGGTTGTACTCAGTTGAATTAAATTTGATTGTGACCTGAATCACCATCCTTATATGCTCGTTCTCAAACTTTGTTGAACTGTCCTCCATATTGCCTTAATCTTGATTTTCCCAATTTGATCAACTTAGATCGTATCGAAACTAAATATTCTTAATATATATATATTGTGATTTGATTTCCATGCAAGTGACTTCATTCTTTAACTTTGATTTTGATTTTTCTGAACCCTTTATGGATAATTGTTAGTTATCTTTACTTTTTTTATGAGTACCAGTTTTCACATATGATGGTAAGTTGTCTTAGAGTTTTGATGATTTATATTCAGTGTCTTTTCTAGTTTAGCACCCTAGATTGCTTCTGTGCCTCGATACCCTATGACCGTTTCGATTAACATGACTAGTATACCTAGATGAGACTTTCACTGCCACCGTATGCCATGACCCGGTATGTCGCCCTTTTGATGGTATGATTTGTTTAAGTTCTGGGACTTTGATTGTGGGGGTTTGACCTAGAAGGAGTATGGACATTTTAATTTCGAGGACAAAATTTTTATAAGGTTGGTAGGATGTGAGCAACCTGAAATTCGGGTTGATTTTTTTAAAAAATTTCTGATTGATTTAGTTTTAATAAATAATTTATTCTGTTATTTATCTTTAAGTGTAGTTTTCCGTGCCATTGATATTTGGAGTGTCAGGGATGTTCAACTCTGGAAATCTTCTTCACGAGTTTTGTAGTGGACAGGATTACCTTCATGACGGTATATGGTGTCCCACTCAAACTTGTTCCCTTGTGCTCTTTTTGCTTCGCAGAACTTTGGGTCGATTTAGACCATTTGATTATTAATTAATTTTCCCACTCTTTTCTTTGATCATTATTAGCACGTTACCGTGACTTTTAATTTGGGAGCGCAAGACCAGTCAGTTTCTTGAAACCAACTCCTCATGTATGATCTACTCGAGACGCTCGTCACCAATGACCTTCGTGTCCCACTCAGACACGCCATTTTGTGCTCTATTTGCTTCGCACAACTTTTCTGACGTGTGACCCGATTTTATTTCACCCTACGGTGTCATATTTATTTTCCAACTTAATTTGTGGGTCCCTTGTCGACCAAAACCTGTCAGCCCCAACTATGGACATGGCCCACATTGAGCTTACTACCCGCCTGCCACTTGTGTCCTATTTATTAGAATCCCCATGTGCTACTTATTTACCTATGATCATCAACACCTAATTTTAATTCGATTTTTGCACAATGTCTGATTTTGACCCAATCCGGCTCCACCAAGTCCAGCCCAGCACCATGTTTCTCTCCATCTTAACACCCTCATATTTTCTCGCCCAAAAATATCAAGTACACTTCTACCTATTTTTTCTATATTTAATAGAAATTTCTGTTGATTTAAATCCCTAGGAATAACCTATTTTCCTACATATTAATTCTAGCCATTGATCCTTCTAAAAAAATCCTATCCATTAATCTTCCTACATGGCAAACTATTTCCACACTCTCACAAACTTTTCCCCAGTCGGCCCTAAAATCTAGGCAAACTTCTCTCTCTCTCCCTCGTATTACAATTAATTCATCTCTTTCTCTCTCTCATTTCTATTATTTTCACCACACCACAACAAAACTCCACAGCCACCACCACTACAACCCGACCTCCCCACTCCGGCCTGGACGAGCCTGACCACCCCTCCTTCTGGCCGAGCTCAACCGGCCATCACCGCCACCCACCAGCCTTCATCCACCTCTCCTCCTTCTTCGTCTCTCCATGCACCCGAACCACCATCACCATTCCATCCATCCATCCAACTCCCCAACCGGTCGATCACCACCTCCACCACCATAGCCACCAGGCCCGAGCAACTGAGCCACCTCCATCTCGCCGTGGCTGCCGCCCTCGGCCGCGCAGTCCCCGCGCGAGTCTCGGCCAGCGCACAGCACAGCCGCACGCGTACAGGCGCGCACGTGCGCGCGCGCGCGGTCCACCATCGTGCATCGCCGTGCCGCCGCACAGCCGCCGTGGCCACCCTGGACGTGCGCCCCACTCCGGCGAGCAGCCCCCTGACGGCCACCGTCCTCCGGGATGCGCCGTCGAGGCGATTCGTGCGTTTTGTACGAAGTCCCATCGTGACGCGCACGGAATCAAGTTCATTTTTGGCGCTCCGTCGCAGCGACTTCGTACACGTTTTCTCGGAAATTCGACCGTTGGATCGGCTATTTCTTCGCTCCGTCACAATCTCGGTATATCCACCTTCACTCCCGTCAATTTTTATCTGTTGATTTTATCGTTTGATACATCAAAACCGGCCACCAAGTTGACCGTTTAAATTGTATTAAATTTGGACATTTTTGCGGGACCAACTTCGTCAGCTTGTATCTCCTCCACCACAGCTGCATTTGGCGTGCTACCAGTTTCTGTGCGAAGCTGGTATAACCCTCTTACTATCCCTCCAATTTTGTTTCATTGGGAGCTTGTTTGATTGGTTGAATTCGACGCCAAAGTTGGCCGTCCGAATTCGTAATTTCCAACTTGTAAAATTCCATTTTTGAATACGGGACTCCAGATTTCATTTCTGACACCACCATTAGACTCGTGGCGTCGTTCTGGCATGTTTTCATATAAAATTTGTTAGATTTGGAGAACGTGGGCCCTGGCACGTTTTCGGTGGAAAGTGGGTCCCACATTCTGGGTCAACTAGATTTTTTGACGCCAGCTCATCGGAATCCAATTTCGGATATACCGTTGAGTTCGTATCGTCATTCTGGACTCGTTGACATATCATTTGCTAGGTTTTGGTGGACATTGGATCGGACACGCATTTCGGTGCAAGTCGGATACCAATACCAGGGTCAACGGGTTATTTTGAGATCGGCTCATCGGAATCCAATTCCAGATATACCGTTGAGTTCGTATTGTCATTTTATACTCGTTGACATAGAGTTTGCTGCATTTTGAGAACTTTGGCTCCGGCACGCATTTTTGTGCAAACCGGAATCCCAAGTTCTGGTCAACGGGCCAAATTGAGAGCGGGTCAACGGAATCCAATTCTGGAGATACCGTTGGGTTCGTATCGTTATTCTGGTTTCGTGACCATATAATTAGTTATATTTTATAGACTTGTTTTCTTGCATGTTTTTCGGTGCAAAATGGCTCCGACACGGATACCGTTTTGACCCGAAATTACCTTTTGCCCTTGTGTCCAAATTAGACCGATGGGTAGGCTATCCTAGCTAATTTGACCATTCTGGACACGTTGGCGATGTTTATTTCATCGTCCGACAATGTTTGTTGATTGTTTCTCTGAGTTTAACTTATTTTATAATCTTTTAATAATTAATTCTTATAATATTCGTATTTCGGGATTAGTACAACGAAACTGAGATCAGTCAATTCCAGTGATCTTACATCGCTAAAATTGATAAGATGGACACGCAGATCACTGTAATAAGATTATCAACTTTACCGTTGATCATCTTATCTCGATTTGCGTGTCGTAAGTTTCGACGTACGAATAACGAAGTACACTTTATATCTTTAATAATTAGACTAGAATTGACCCTGTTTGACCAGAGTTGACCCAAAGTCAACTATAAGTCAACACTTGACCTAGTTTGACTAGATTATTGACCGGAGTTGACCTAGAGTTGTTTTGACTTAGAAGAACCTAGAATAATATAGATTGCTTGTAGAGTTTCATTTATTACAACTTGAACACCTTGTAACCTGTGTTACTTTAAATAGGACTCTGTGGCTTCAGTTGGACCCCTATACCTATCAGCTGTTCAGGTTATCAGGCGAGTACATTCTCTGATCATTTCATATCATGTTTAGGATCATATTTCCTGCTTTAGACTATCTTATTTGATGCTGACACGTTGGTAACACGGATTGGTACTATATGGATCCCTTCATGAGATGTTACCCTCTCGGGAGCATCAGATACTTTTGTCATGTGTGTTTCACTTACATCACGTATCATATGCTTCTATCATCATGAATCTTCGGGAATCAGCTAGTGACTCATGTACCCTCATGATCACCGAGCCTTCACGAATCAATTCATGAATCACCCTTTATGGGCAATGTAGTATAATCATGAATCTTAACGTAACTTGAATGGATCCTTGTGTATTTATTGGGGATGGGGGAGTATAAGTGAACATGTGAATAAATCCAAGTAGTGTAATCATGAATCAGTCCTTAGCCATTCACATGTTTATGTAGTACTCTGAATCACTAGCACTGACTCTCTTTATATATATCATAGATATTTACTTACAGTCTCTCTTTTATATTATGCTATTTCTTCAGATCCTGTATTTTATTCTCTAGCATGATTATATTTCCTTTCCTGTTATGACTTGTTTAGATGTATTGTGCTCGCTCCTGTCCTGACTGGACCTATTGATAAATTTTACAGATAGCCTGGAGGTTGCCTGCTAGCCTAGAGGAGACACATTAGAGGTTGTTTAGTTAGCTATTTTCAGTTGTCTGGAGTTGTATTTATTTTATGGATTACTGTACTTTAGCTTTGAGGTGTATTTCTGGATTTGTGTATCTTAGACACTTAGGCTTCTATCTGCTGTATCTCTTTTGGATTTCATGTTTTACCTATCTTTTATCTTGCTCTACCTTAGTTGTGATTGAGACTGTATCTGCTATGTCACCCCCATTCGGGGAGTATAAACTGCTTAGCCTTATACTGTTAGATGTATGAGACCTAGGACAGTGTTCTACCGCCGACACTGCGGCGTAGGCTGGGCGTTGTTACGTTCTCGTGCCCTAACTCTAGGGTGCGGGTCGTGACAAACTTAAAATTATGAAAACAAGCAAATGCGCATAACTTGCGAATGGATTCTAATCTTGCAACTGGGGCATAAGTCTCATCGTAGTCGATACCTTCTTCTTGATTGTATCCTTGAGCTACGAGTCGAGCCTTATTATGAGTCACTAAACCATTCTCGTTCAGTTTGTTTCGGAATACCCATCGGGTACCAATGACCGGATGATCAATGGGCTTGGGAACAAGTTCCCAAACTTGATTCTGTTCGAATTGGTTTAATTCCTCTTGTATAGCATCTAACCAAAAATTATCACTACATGCTTCATCAATATTTTTGGGTTCAAACTGTGAGACAAAAGCAACACAAGAAGCTATATCTTTATTAGAGGAACGAGTACTTATACCCTTGGTAATCTCACAAATTACCAAATCCTTCGGATGATTAGCCAAGAATCTCATCTCTTTTGGTGTAGTCTCAAGATTTCTAGTTCCGGCTTCTTTGTTGGAGGTTCATCTGATACCTAATGTGATGGTTCTGCATCTTTGTGTGAAGGTTTTACAGTAACTGTACCTGGTGCGATTATGTCTTCATTGTCATCATCGTCTAAGTGTTGATTTAGCTCATCAAACTTGATATTGATAGATCCTTTGCCCATTGCTGCATAACCTAAAATATACCTTCATCGGCCATTTCATCAAATTTACTCAAATTATCTTTAGTATTAAGAATATAACATTTACAACCAAAGATTTTGAAATAAGAAACATTTGGTCTTCATTCAAACCATAGTTCACAGGGAGTCTTCTTCGATATGGGTCGAATTAGAACCCTATTGAGAATATAGCATGCTGTATTTACAGCTTCAGCCATTAAGTATCTAGGTGGACTAAACTGGTTTAACATTACTCTAGCCATTTCAGATAGAGTTCTGTTCTTACGTTCCACAACTCCATTTTGTTACGGAGTCCTAGGGCAAGAGAATTCATGCAAGTAACCGTGTGTGTCACAAAATTTCTTGAATTCTGCATTCTCAAATTCGTCGCCATGATCACAACGAATACGAGTAATCATGAACCCTTTTTCATTCTGTACTTTCTTGTAAAAGGTGACGAATTCTGATAATGCATCGTTCTTGCGTGCAAGAAAATAAACCTATGTATATCTAGAGAAATCATCTATAATGACAAATGCATATAACTTACCACCTAGATTAGCAATTCTACTTGGTCCAAATAAGTCCATATGCAACGGTTGTAAAGGTCTAGTTGTACTTACAGCGTTCTTGGATTTGAATGCGGATTTGGTATCTTTGTTCTTTTCACATTCACTACATACCGTATTCTTCTTGAAAGAAATATCCGGTAAGCCGCGTACCAACTTCTCAACGCTTTTGGCCATGAAATATCTACCTGCTTTGTTAGCATCTTCCAACAAATAGAAAATATATATATTGTCTTCCCTAATACCTTCAAATATAGTACTACCAGTTGAACTATCAACTATAGTACATTTATTTTTTACGAAGTTAATACCATAACCGTGATCAGCTAAATGGCTTATGCTGAGCAGATTATGTTTTAACTCGGTAACTAGACAAACATCTTTAACCACTGGATAGGAAGCCTTACCAATGTCACCGATACCGATTATGTACCCTCTTAAACAATTACCGAAGGAGACGTATCCTTCTTTATTCCTCTTCGACAGTGTTACAAATAATGAAGCGTCACCGGTCATGTGCCGTGAGCAAGCGCTGTCGAGCATCCATTTGCTCCTAGCATGTGAAGGGTGTCCTACCTACAAAACAATTTGCAGATAAAACTCTTGGTACACATTTCTTGTAGGGTCCTGACTGGTTAGTTTTCGGTATCCATGCATAAACATTTAAATCTACTAACTTTCTGATTCTATATGCAGAAGATATATGACCAATGAGGCCACAATAATGACATTTAGCATGTTGAGTGTTGAAACTAGTGTGAGGTGCATGATTGGTAGATTTTGGTTTTCTAGTATAGAAGAATGCATGCCTATTAGTCTTCTTGGACATAGTTTTGGTATGGTTTGGTCTGACAGTGTTGGGCGTGTTCCGATGATTCGGTAATTGACACGTGTTAGAATAGGAAGCAGCAACTTCAGGCCGTTTTCCTAAACTAATTTCCAACTTTTTGGAAGTGTCATACAATCTAGTATAGTCAGATGTGAGTGATTCTAGTCTGACCTATGCACACTGGAGACTCTTTCTCGCCTTAGATGGGTCTTTCTTTAACTGGATAATAGTTTGGTCTTTTCCTTCGGATAGCTTAACAGTCTCGTATAACAACAATTTAATAGAAGAAAGCTCACCAGACTCAGTTGAAGAGTCATTATTTGTAACATGATCTAATTGGTCGGTAAATCTTCATATTTTACTTTTGTACTCTTTGAGTACCTTCTTAGAGGTTTCATATTTACTATGCAGTTTCCTATAATCATCTAACAGTTCACTGAAAGCCTCTCCTAGTTGCTTAAAGGTGAAATCATCATAAGGATCAAATAGAGGATTAGTGATTACCTGATCGCAAGCCATCAAGCACACATTTGCAGCGTCATCTGATTGTTCATCTTCTGAGTCGCTGGCTTTACTTTCATGCCATATGATTGTGTTGGCGTACTTTTTTGATGTAGATTTTTTCAGGTAGCCTTTGTCATATTTGTTGCTTTTCTTTGATGATGATACCGAGGGTCAATCTTCCTTCATGTGTCCTTTCTTCTTGCATCCATAGCAAATAGGATCTTCCTCGTTGTTGTTGTTGTCTTTGTTGTCTTTTGTTCTAATGTTAAATCTCATGAACTTATTGAATTTTCTTACCAGAAGAGCTTGATCTTCAGAGTCGAAGTTGCTATCATCAGAGTCATCTTCGACAGTTCTTCTATGTTGAGCCTTGAGAGCGATCGACTTTTCTGACTTCTTCTTTGGTGTAGCATCTTCAAAGTCTTGAAGTTCTAACTCGTGAGTGAGTAGCTTACCCATGAGTGTTTCTAGAGACATTGTTGACAGGTCGTTCCCTTCAATGATTGTTGTAGCCTTTGGAATCTAGTTCTTTGTAAGGGATCATAAAAGTTTGCGAATCTTCTCATGGTTACTGTAATCCTTGCCTAGTAAAGACAAAGGATTTACAATATCCAAGAACCTTATAAACATCTGAGTGACTGATTCACTTGGCTTCATTTTGAACGCCTCGTACTCCTGAGTAAGTCTGCTGATCTTTGACTCCTTGACTTGTGTTGTTCCTTCGTGGGTTACTTCGAGAAGTTTCCACACTTCATTTGATATTGTGCAAGTAGACACCCTGTTGAATTCAGTTCTGTATAAAGCACAAAATAAAGCATTAACAGCACGTGCGTCAAGACTGGCCATTTTCTTTTTTCCTCTGTATATTTGTCATGGGGTTTTTCAACTAAAATACCATCAAAATTAATACGAGGGGGCTTTTTATAACCATCAATAACTACAGACCATAAGTCAAAATCAAGAGATTTCAGAAAGAAACTCATACGTATTTTTCCAATAAGTGTAGTTTGTACCGTCAAACAGTGGAGGTCTGTTTGTGGCTTGGCCTTCACTTATGAATTTCACAGTTGCCATGTGTAATACTGTGATCTATACAAAAATTGAAGATAACTGCAATTTTACCTTGCTTTACATGTATAACCCGCTCTGATACCAATTGTAGGAACAATTGGGATCAGAATATAATACCTCTAGACCGAGCACTGGCTCTGATACCAATTGTAGGAACGAAATCGTAAAGCAGAATACTCTAGAGGGGGGTGAATAGAAAAGGCAGCGAAATATTACTAATTAAAAATCTTGTTAGCAGTTAGATCACAAATATAAAAATAATCACAAAGTAAATGACAGAAATAAAAAGTGATCAGAAGGAAAACGCAAATACCGAGATTTATACTGGTTTTTCTCTTATGAGGACAAGTCCAGTCGGAAGAACACTAGCTTCCAGTTGAATCCACTATTGGAAAATCCTGTAAGTTTTTATACAAAGTCCATGCAACTTCTACAGACGCGAGCTTTAATACGAAAAACTCCACCAACTTCAATTGTGAAGAGTTGTGTCTTCTATCAAGTCTCTGATTATAATCGCTCTTGAAACTTCTAGACCGCACCGTACTGGCAAATCGACTAGAGGATTGTAACTGGCTTGAGATTTAAAAATAAAAGCTTTTTAGAACTCTTTGGAAGAAATGTAATCTTTAGAAGAGAAGAGATTGAAAGTAAATTGGTGATTTGAAATGATCGAAATATTACTCTACTTATAGTTTTTCCAAAGACAGAACTCTGACAGAATTTGGGCCGAATTCGGACAGAACTCTTTGTAACAAACCGCAACTGAAGGGTGACCAAGTTCAAAATCAAACATTCACTAACGTTCATCTTGGCCGAACTCTGGCCGAACTCTGGCCGAGTTCTGCTAGGGTTCTGCCAGTTCATTTTGAGAAAAATCAATTTGGCTTTTTGAAAAGTCCTTCAGAAGCTTTTCATAAAAATGATGTTTTTCAAAAACATAGGCCATTTTTAAAAAGATAAGTCAGTTTTGAAAAATAATTCCAGACAGCCTATTTGCCAGTACGACTTGGTGTACAATGTATTCCTAGACTCAATAAAAAAAAATTACATTGCTTTGAAGGAAATACATTCTGAATGGAAAACGGCTTCAGTCTTGAACATAGTAGATATCCATCGTTGAGCAGTGTCCAAAACGTCGTAGGTAAATATCTGAATTGACTTGCATTTATATCGAGACAGAGTTTGATCAATTATTAAAATTAGGTTTGATCATGACCAATGGGCCAACATCCCTATCCTAATTTAAATCCAATTCAAATATCTACCTCCAAATCTCTTCGATAACCAGGTTTATCAAGAACTGGAGTATGTATAAGGTGTTGGCAGCCAACCTATATTCTCTTTAAACCCTAAACGACCTACTTCTTTTCCTGCTGCAAGGAGAAATCAGAGGGGAGTCAAAGAACGATCGAGTTTCACTTCAAAACCAAAAAAGTAAAGTAACCTATCTCTAAACCTACCATTACTGTCTTTAGCAAAACATAGGATGGGGTTTGATAGATGTTTAAAGTAATTACTAAGTAAGAACATTATGTATGTGTGTGCGTGTCCGATTAAATTCCCTTGGTATCCCATGCACCAGAACTTGAGTTTCTTATAGAGTAATTGAACATAGGAAATATGTTTAATAGATTTGAACCAAGGATGCAACCATTATTTATATCGACACATCTAAGATGGCGTGGAACAGCAAGTATAACTCTACCAAGACTTGGACAGAGGGCATGTACAAGTATAAGTTTTGGTAGGGTACTAGATCTTAGACAGAAGGGGGCTATCCTACTGTCAGTTATAAAGGGCAGAAAGAAAGCGGATTACTATGGTATCAGTGGTTTATACCAGTTGGGGTTGCATTAGATGTTGTAAATTTCTGTTAACTTATTTAGTATCGGTAGAAAACTGTACTAAGTCACGTTGGTGTCAGGTTTGCATCAGCTTATAGAGATATTAGGACTCATATCATGTGCCAGTCGATACAAGATACATTGCAAACATACGAGGTATCATATGTACATTGGGTAAACATTAAGATAGCAGGTTATCCTGTGTCAGATTATATTAATGTACTATGATATGACATTAATATATACATCAAGCCTTATATATTGTGTCAGTTAACATCAGTAGAGGGGCAAGACCCATAGGCGCAGGGTTGTGCTTTAGCAAATAATGATATGTAGGTCCCAGTCCTTATGGTCAGGATATTAGAATTTAAATTGAACAAGTGTATAGAGGATCTGTAGGAGAAGCAAGCTGCCACATCCATGGTTGCACAACAGCAACAATAGTGCAGGTAGTACCATAGATTTCCAAATAGGGGTTGTCCCATAGCGTGTACTAATGGCAATACAATACCAAAATACAGTTAATTGGCGACAAAATTTTAGCGATGGAATAAATCCGTCGTCAGTTACGACGGAATACCGACAACCTGGCGACGACTTCCCGGCTTATCACGCGCCAATTTTTTAAGGATGAACATCCGTCGCCTATCCGTCGGTACGCCGTCGGTTCTATAGCGACGGAATAAAAACCCGTCGGCATGTAGTCGCTCGGTAGTCAATAATTGGCAGGCAAATGTTAAAAAATTACGAGAAAATGTCACTAGTTGGCGGGGGAATTGACGACTACTTAGCGACGGATAATCCGTCGACCAGATGATGGGATATTAGCGACGGACATACTGTCCATCGCTAAGTGGTAAATAAGTGGTTGGAAAAATTTAAAGAAAATTGTGTGAGATTAACGACTAAGTAACGACGGATTTTATCTGTCGCTAGTCCGTCGCTAAGTTAAAAGCCTATTTTAAGTTGAACCGACGGGGAAAAAATTTCATTCCTCACTCTCTTGGATGCGTACGATCGAGGTAACTCTAACTCTCTTGGAGGGCGGTGGGGGCCGGAGGGGAGCCAGCGGTGGTAGGAGAGGGCGGGCAGCGGGGGGGTGCTGGCCATGGGGGGTGCTGGCGGTCGTCGTGGGTGAAGCTGGCGTTAGTGGAGGTCGCCGCTGGGGGGGTGCAGGGGTGGGAGGGTCGTCGCGGGGTTTGCTGGCGGTGGAGGTGGTCACCGCCGGGGGTTCTGGCGGTGGTGGGTGGGGGTGGTGGGAGGAGGCGGGCAGCGGGGTGGGCTGACCGCGGGGAGGCTGGCCCCGGGGGTGGTTCGGGGTGGGCTGCAGGGGGGGCTGGCCTGGGGGGTTTGGGGGGGCTGGCTCGGGGGGTTGGGGGGGTGCATGTGGGGGGGCTGGCCGACAGGAGGGTTTGGGGGGATGGCCGCGGGATTGCAGTTATGTTATTTTACGCAGTGATCTTAGTTTGATATATAAATTTACCAAGGATTGTGTACCGCCCATTATTTTTTTTTTATCAAAAATCACAGTTTACTGAGAACACTTTGAGATTGTGTTTAGCTGCAACTTGTTCTTCTACTTTATAAACTTCTATGATTGATAAAGCCTTTGATCTTGTGGTCCAGCAAATAATCAGCTGTATTAAGCATGTATGTGTTAGGAGCTAAATATTCTATTATTTTCTATTGCAAGTATTTTCTTAATATTGGAGATATCTCTTAACTTTTGCATGTGACACATGACATGCATATTATACATTTTTTATATAGCAATTTTCTTTGAACTACTAGTATCTTCTTTATTTCCATCAAGTTAATAGTTTATATTAGTTTGACCACTTAGACGAAGATGACAAACTATGTTGCACAATTATGAGCACGGATACTGATACATATACGATACAGATATAGGATACAAATATTTTCAATTGATACAAATGTAGTTACCTATGTTCATGAGTAATGTATGTACTGTTACACCCTTATATGCCATAAACCTGAGAATAACTGAACCTATAACTTGAGGCTCTCGGCTGTACACACACCCCACCTTCACATACCACACATTTGACAAGGACACATACACCCTCTCACTCTTTCACTCCTACTGTCACAACCTTAACACACACATTTGACTGAAACACACACACATATACACCCCTCACCATATCACTCTTTGTCTATACACACATCGGTAGTCTTCCGACACCATAGTAACATGGTTGTCACATTAAGGGTCTTTGACAAGGTGACATGTTGTGAAAAGATAATCCTTATAGTTCTTCTACGGATGTTGAAGAAAATATCATCTTTCTAGACAATGCGATGATGTAAAATCTAGTAAGTCCTTCGAATCACTCTATGTCAAGATTTTCTCCTAATATATTTACTTTGTCTTAAGAACATATGAACTAATTATGTTTTAGTTTGTCTTACGGAGTCGGCTCCCTGGCTAATAGATTTCTCGCTGCCCAAGCCTATAAATAGGCGGCTTGTGAGGAGAGAGAGTCTTCTTCTTTTCTAAAAAAGCTTTCTTCTTCCTCAGAACTCTTTTCTTCCTTCTTTTCTTTATTAGAGAGATGGCTCGCAAGACTCTCCGAGGCGGTACTGCTAGCCGAGGAATGGACCGAGGCAAGGAACCCTTGGAGGTCGACACGGAGGAAGTCCCCGTCGTTAGGGTAACCCACGTCGACGTTCGCCCGGAAGTGCTCGGTGGTATTCTCTTTCCTTGGTCTTTGTTGCAGTGATGTTGGGTGACCCAACTGTAGATGAGCCGCCTCATGTAGATGTGCTTAGGCTGACGCGCATGGGTTTCATCCCAGTTGATACGCCAGAGATTCTGATGCAGCTCAAATGCTCATGTTGGGCTTCTAAGTTTTTTTTGCTAACTTTTTTTTACTCTGTGCAGTACCCATGCCGAAGGCATAGGCTCTCATGAAGAAAGAGATACTGTCTCCGTTCGTCAAACAAGAGCCGGTGACGTTAAGGGAGAGGTGTTACCAAAGGTCGAGGTCAAGAAAGAACCGATGACCATCAGGGAAGAGATTGCTCCCAAGGTTGAAGTTAAGGAGGAGCCACCATCAGAGAGTAGTAGCATCGCAACTGACCCTCATATCCCTACAGAAGACCTCAACTAGATTGAGCCTTCGTATGTATAGTGGCTGAAAGATAGTACATGCCTCATGACAACTATGATCCCTGGCTGTGAGGATTCATCGTCTGACTTGCGGTCTTTGCTGAGGCCGAAGTCAATTTTCTTTTTTATTAAATATTAAATATTTGTGTTCAAATATTGAATATTTGTTGTTTTATGTGAACAATTTGAATGCTTGGGATTATTTGTGCGTTTTGTGTGTTTTATTTGTGTGTTGGAATTGTTTATGTGTTTTGTATATTGGAATTGTGTATATGGAATTATGTATATTGGAATTGCTTGGGATTATTTGTAATTTTGTATATTGGAATTGTGTATATTGAGAATGTCCAGTTTTATGCTATTTTTTTAAAATTTCCTAGCTACCGACGAACTGGCGACCAATTACCGATGGACTATCCCGCTAACTGGGAGATTCCCAGTTAGCGAAGGATTTGCGACTAAAAGCCGACAGATTATCCGTCGCCAAGGTTTTGGAATTATGAAAGATTTACAGGATAGGGTCGACAGATATTACGTCGGTATGCCGTCGCTAGTAGTCGATAAAACATACAATGTTCCGTCGGATATTGGCGACGGATAATCCGTCGCTATAAGGCCAACCGATTGGCGACGGTCTAGTGACGCCTCACGACGGAATAACGACGATTATCTGTCGCCAATGTTCTGGAAATATAAATAATTCACAGAACCTGGTCGACGGATATTTTGTCAATTTTCTGTCGTAAATCCGTCAAAATGTAGCGACCATTCGCGACTGATTGGCGACGATATTTACCGACCAAATAGCGACGGATATGTCCGTCGGTAAGTGATACGTCATTGCTTCTTTTGATACGTGATTTGACAGTAATCCGTCGATGAGTTGTCGCAAACTGTACGAGTATGGTTGACGACAGTCCGTCGCTAATTCGTCGCTGGGCGACTACTTGCCGACGGATTGTATTTAGCGACGAGGCTTTTCCCGATGACCTTTT
>JANAVB010007816.1:0-57500 GCA_029216955.1 Iris pallida
CGGTACTACTTAAGGATAAAAGATGTCGAATCAATATATTTGTCAGTAACTTGATTTGATCGACGGACATACGATATCTTAACATGGGGAGCCAAACGAGCATATAATAAAAGGAGCCCACAAACATAATTTGGGATTAGGGAGGTAGTACAACAATAGCTCATTAGTGGACCGAGCTATTGTTAATGGGCCTGAATTATGTGTTCGGGCTGAACACAGGATATCCAGATCCGTTAGGAGGCCTAACTCTAATTTCTCCTCATGGTCCCTACCGTAGCCTATATATATTTATTCTCTGGCCGCTAGATTACTGATCAAAATCTGAAATTTTCTCTAAATTCGTGATTCAGTAAGGAGAAAAAGAGAGGGCTGCCAAGGAGAAGAAAAGGTTGGGAGATCGTCGCCCACACGACGTCCAACTCGAGGAAGGAATACGTGCAGAAGATCTTGGGGTCGTCCGCTCGAGACTGCCAGGAATTACTTGTCTCCTTTCCGTCGCACGTGAACCCTAGTTTCCGCCTATGAAGGGTTAGAACACGTATTAGATCTGTTTAACTTTCTATCGATCAATACGCATACCAAAGGAAGGGTCCTGGAAATCCCCAGTTCCATCACACCAACCCCACGCTGTCGAGTCTTCCCGAGCCGACCTCGACGATCAAGCCACCAGCCTCACGCCACCGCTTCCTGCTACCCGCCGCGACTGGATCTGACGCCCGATCGTCGGATCCGCCGTCGAGCGAAGACGCGCATAAACCGAAACCCCCTCTGCCACCTCCGCCCAGTCTCCACGCCGCTCCCGTCAGCAAGCGTCGTCGCCGGCGTTCCCTAGCCGCGCGCGCCGCCGACCCCGAGACGCTGTCGCGTGTGCGCCGTCTCCCTCCGCGAGCAGCCACCCGCTCTCCGCCTGCCGACCTAAGCTCCGCCCCCGTTCCTCTCCACTCCGACCCAGCCCCGGCTACGACCGTCGTCCGTCGCGACTCCGAGCCTCCGATCCCCGACTGCGAGCCTCCGATCCCCGCTCTCTCATTCTTTCTTCTAACAGCGGATGTTGTGAATCGTGGGAAATGAGAAGGGGACAACTGTCCACACTTCTGGTTCTTTACTTTGATTTTTTGTTGTTGTTGTTTCTTAATGTTTGATTTAGTTTATTTTATTTATATTTTTTTACCATTTTTACATTAGTGTTTAATTGCTTGATCATTATTATTATTATTATTATTATTATTAATTTTTGTAGCAATGTATACTAGATACATATACTGGCATATATGATACCTTTATAATCCTATTATTTTATTATTATTATTAAGATAAATGTATGTATTATGACCATAATTTTATTATTATTTACTGGTTTTATTTTATTATTATAATTATTACCATTTTTATTGTATTATTTGTTAAAGATATATAGATAATATTTTCAAGATTTTGAGTGATAAAAATAGGTTTGAAGACTATAAATTTTTAAAAGGTTGGTTTTCTTATGATTATATGCCTATGATATTGTTTGCCCTAAGCCAATTTTTGGATATGTTATATTCTCCTTTCTAAAATATTTTTCTAAATGTATAAAATTTGTTACCAAATTATACTATAAATTTCAAGTCGCTTCAAAATATTTATATATAGCTTTCTACGTATAAAATATTTCTTATTTTGACAAACTTAGAGTTTCTGTCTAAAAACACTTTTTAATTTTTGCAGTATTGTAACGACCCGCACCCTAGAGTAAGGGCACGAGACGTGGGTACGTCCAGCCTACGTCGCAGTGTCGGCGGTAGAACGCTGTCCTAGGTCAACATACATCTAACAATATATATATCTAAACAGTTTATACTCCCCGAATGGGGGTGACATAGCAGTAATAAACTCAATCACAACTAAGGAAGAGATAGCACGATATGAAATAGAACTCAAGGAAACAAATAGATGAAAAAGTAGTCTAAGATAATCCCAGTAAATAACCAGAAGTACATGGTCTCAGATACAGAATGGAATATACAACTCAGAACTCAGAATAAAGTCTAGCTAAAACATGTCTCATGACTACAAAAGCAAGATAAGCCTAACTAATCTAGTCTAGGCAATGGGGGTGATCTCCTCAGCTAGAGCTGGGTCCTCCTGAGGGTCCAGCTCGCAGGTGTTATCTAAGGCTGCCCCGTAGAAAGTGTCCAGGCAGGCCTCCTCCTCATCCTCTGTAATATTTCAACAGGTCCAGTCAGGACAGGAGCGAGCACAGTACATCTCAACAGTTCATAGCAGGTTAGAAAATATAATCATGCAGTAAAGTAAGATACAAGTACTGAAAGAAGTGCAGTATGTAAACAGAGAGAGAAAGCTGTAATAGACATATCTACTATAAATAGAGAACTAACATGTGGCTAGTGAGTCAGAGTACAACATGGACATGTAAATGGCATGGGATGATTCTGATGCTACACTATGGAATGATTCTGATGCTACACTACTGGAGTATTATTCACATGTCCACTTCCTCCCCCGTACCTCCAATCAATACACAAGAATCCAACCAGGTTATGTTATGATTCCATGCACAGGCCTCCGAAGGGTGATACATAGATATCCCATAAATGGGGATTCTAGGAGACCCAATAAATGGGATAAGGATTCCAGGAAGACTCTGTGATCATAAGAGTATATGTCACAAGTGATCGAAGAACCAATGAAGCATAGTGATACGCCATGTAAGTGAAACGCACAGAACATGTAGTACCCGATGCTCCCTAAGGATAACATCTCAAGAAGGGATCCATATAGTACCAATCCGTGTGACCAACGTGACAGTACAAGTAAAGTAATTTAATACAGGAAATAATTCTAAGCAGGATATGAAATGATCAGAGAATATACTCGCCTGGTATCTGAGTGTCTAATATGAAAATACTGTCCGAGGAGTGGTGTCTGGCTCCTAATCAGAACAGCACAAGTCACAACAAGTCCAAAATGGTATAATGAAGTCCTACTATGCATTCTACATGATTCTAGGTCAATCTAGGCCAAAGTCAACTCTTGGTCAACTCTGGTCAACCCTAGAAGTCAAACTTGGTCAACCAAGTCTAAAATAGATCAAACTAGTCTTTACTAGTCTAACAAGGCTATACTAGGTCCAAATAAACTGTACAAGTCCAATCTAGGCTCACCAAGCTATACCACATTACTTAGGCCTATTCTTAACACATGAATATATATTACCTATGTATAATACATACACAAGTTGTATATATATGTGACATACACATACACTTATGTAACCCACACATCCCATGTAGGTATCTAGACTAGATACCCAAATATACCACTACCATATGTATCTACTCACATTACCGATATATATATATAATATAATATATATATATATATATATATATATATATATATATATATATATATATATATATATATATATATATATATATATATATATCTATATATATATATATATATATATATATATATATTAATCACATAGAAAATTCATAAAGAGAGGGGATGTGTAAACTGTGTGTGTGTGAGTGTACTGTGTATATGTGTGTGTATAAAAGAGTGAGGGGAGAACTGTGTGTTTGAAGAGATGTGTGTATCACTATGTGTGTGTGAAGAGTGATAGGATGTGAGGAAAATCTGAAATCTAATGTGTGTGTGTGATTAGATAGGCAAGTGTGTGTGTGATTAGATAGGCAAGTGTCAGCAGTTATATGGTGCAGGAATTTAGAGTTCATGTCAATGGGAAACACAATATCAGTTTTTAGGAAATCAAATCTCACCCAAACAATACACCACCAAACTGGAAACTAACACTCAGTTTTCAGCCATAAAGCCAATTCCAAATTTCAGTCAAAACATCCTAACATTCTCAGGTCTTCATTCATAAAGCTTAATCTAGATTTCAGTTAAATCCTAACTGCACAGGAATAGGAAAAAAAAAACAAATTGAAGCCATAAAACTGAGAAAGCTCAGTTTACACTATCATAGCCCAAAATGAAATCAAAAACCCACCAATCAATACCAAATTTGACACACAAGTAGTTAATACATAGGAGAAAGATTTAGGGACTTAAACCTACAGGTTAAACAATAATAATGGGTTTAAAAAGTGATGGCAAGTTTATTACAAAACCTGAAATGCAAACTGATTTCCCAGATTTCAGTTTTTTCCTTAAAGCCCAAATCGATTTCAATAGTTCACCAATTCAACACAAAATTGATACACACATAGGTCACATATAGGGGAACATATTTAGAATCTAAAACCCAATATTTAACATCATTACAAAGGTTAAACCATCAGACAAATTCATATTCGAAAACTGGAAATGTTGACAGAATATAGGTATCAGTTGATTGGGTAAATGAGAATTCGATTAGGAAATTAAACTAAAACATGAACCTATTGGTTGGTAAATGAAACAACCCATGTGCACAAACCCCACATTCCATTTCGTGTCACCCAAGGCCGGACACGGCGTGTCCAATACAAAGAAAACTCAAAACAGATACACAGTGCACTGTCCAGTGCACTGTCTCGTACACACGTGCACTCGTGTCGTGCACACGACACAGGACACTTCGTGTCTCGTGCTCGTGTTAGTAGGTTCACCTAGTGTCTAGCTAAGTGTCAAAGCACCTGCACTGAGTCCTCGAGTGTCGTGTCCAATGCAATAAGGTCGTATCAGTGGCTAGTAAATAACAGTACACAAGCAGTGAAATCCACGTGCACGATCGATTCCTCCCTCGACACGACACGGAGACACATGGGACTTGACACACGGGATATCAGTCATTGCCCCATGCCACGTGTCAAGTGGTTCGTGTTCTCGTGTCCTACAGAGGAAGAAGATGCCCCCGAGTAGCAGGGGATATAATCCCGAGCGCGCGTGCGTGTGTCCACACGTGTCCATGCATCAAAATCGACACAAGCCGACACAAAAATCCACTCAAAAGAACCGGAATGCCTAAGCAATAGTAAAACCTAATTTTCTATTTAAAAACATTGCACAAAAGCAATCGAAATGCCCTTTGAGGCATTTCGACAAACACCTAGGGATAACTCCTGATACGTGTCCAAACGGACACGAAACTGATGCAATCCGACACGAAACCAATGCAGACACTTAGGGGACTCCTAGGGCTTCCTAAATATGAAAACAAATCAAAATTTTATGGAGAAATGGAGGAGTTACCTATGGATGAACTTTCAAGAAAAACCCCCTTTGTTGAGCTCCTCTCTTGATATCCCAATCCAATCAAATTAACCTCAAACTGAAATAAAACTCCAGTAACAGCAAGAATAGTAATATTAGGATCCAATGCAACTTGTTTGGGGGAAAATGGATCTAAAATTGATTTTCTATGGTTTTTTGAACATGGAGACTCACCTCTTTCTTCTCTTGAAATAAATTCCTAAAGAAGAGGCAAGCCCTAGATTTTAGGAGAGATTATATAGTGGGGGAATCCCTAGAATGGCTAAGGTGGCCGGCCACTTAGTCTAGGGGTTTGGGTTTTTTGTCTTGGGCTTTGGGCCAACTTACAAGGCTATGTGTTCAATGATTAATCAAGGCTCTAAATCATAAGCCATGACTTATGACTTTCTAATTCCTATTGCTAACTAGAGTCTAATGACCAAACCAATGATTAGGCTAGGTTAGACTAGAGTCATAAAACCTAACCAAGTCCATACTAACTAGGGTTAGCTCCTAGGTTGGTCTACAAGGGTCAAAACTAGTCAAAATCAATCTAGTCCAAACAATTCCAAAATAAATCCTAAAAATTCCCACAAATTCAAATAAATTCTAATAAATTTAAATTACCCCAAAAATGTCAAAAATACCCTCACACTAGAAATGTGGTAGTGACAAGTATCTACAAAAATATATCCTAGTCAATAAAATATTTACTTATATACATATAATTTTCTTTTCAATATTATAAAATATTTTCTAAAATCAAATATATTAATTGATTTCCTATGGTTTTTCTCCATCTCGTGATTCAGCCTATCTTTCCTATTCCTTTACCAATTCTCTACTACCTTATGTCCACCCTAACTAACTCGACCCTTATGGACCTAATAGAACTGACCGTGCCACCACCTGAGGTAACGTTGCATAGTTGTTACACCAAAATTGCAGTTTGTGCCACCTTGATCATTGCAGCACACCAGGCGTCTTACCAGGCAAGACACCTTGCCATTTACTGTTTATTTATTTTACCTCATATTTTATGCATTATTTATTTTCTTATGCAAAATAAACTGTGATACATGGCATAACCTGTTAGAACTTACTATTTATTTATATTTTCTGCTATGTATTATTTCTTTTATACATTAAATCTAGATTTAAGGGACCACCTTGTGTGTTGCATTCATTGGCCTTGACACGTCGTACCACGAAGTTGTGTGTCGCATGTAGAACACGGACGTGTGTGAATGGCTGGCCACCAGTACGTACAAGCCGTGCGATAGGAATAACAGCTAATAGAGATTGCATGTTTAGTTTGACTTAGCGGTTAATAGTTGTTTTGTGTTGTGGATACAACATAGTAGGCATTGGACGGGGAGGACAATTCCTTAGCGTATGGGCTTCGATGCACTTTCCCTTGTGACCCGGACTCTCCGCTAGAGATACGGGGTTGATGACCCATGATTACTGACGGACACTGATGTTCTGCGGAACGTCATGCTCTTACTGATGGGGCCTCTGGTGCCCAAGGGGGGACCATGCCGATCCTATTTAGCCAGGCCCATGCGTAGGAAGGATTGTTCTTAACTATATTTCACTTAGAACGGATAGGCTACCTTTATCCGTTAGGTACGAGTACTACTTGTATCTGACCGTGGCTTGGAATAATAACTTATCACGGATTAGTTCGTCACATCTTGTCCTTGTTTGGTTGTAGGTGTGACTTACTACTTCGATGAGAAGGTATTGAACCTTGTTGGGGTTCGGATACCATATTGGATTCATAACATGGAAAGATACGTCACCGTGAATTAGTTTACCATCTCCTGTCCTTGTTTGGTTGGGGGGATGGTACGCTCGTTCAATAGGTGTGTATTGGACCATGTTATAATTCAATTGACTTATTTATTTGAGCAATATTTATTCAGTTTATATGGCATGATATTATGTGTCTTGTTACGTCCCTCTGAGGACCTGGTTATTTCTCTAGGTGTGTGCTATTGTCTTTCGTAGGTGTTGTAGCCGTGATTATTGCTATTCTTCGAAGATGATTGCACTTGGATCTTCTTCGCTTCGCCCGCCAAAATCTTTCTTTGCTATGTATTTCTTTTCATAGTTGGTAGTAGATTTTTCTCCGCCCAACATATTGTATCAAGACAATTCATTATCAGTATATGATATCTTTTATTCATTTATTTTGTGTGGATGAGATTAGTTATGGTTCTACTGTATTTTACAGCTTACGTATATTTATCATACGACTGGCATGTCTACGTTCCTAGTCCTACGTATTTTGGGACTGGGGCGTTACATGTTTTTTGTGGTGGCCCATGCAGGTCAAGATAAATTGTTTGGTTACTTTACCGTACCAAGAAAGCCTGCGAATAGGATTAGAAGTCTAGAATCTCATCCACATACTTGACCGCTTTCCTCGATTCTATATTCGAACTACCATTCATCTCATCGATTGCATCTTGCTTGATTTCTTCTATCGTTATTCTTATCTTTCCATCGTGTTTGCTAGAGATTGACCCCACTAGTTAGCTGTCCCAAAACATTATTAGTTTATTTTTTAAGTTGGGTAGAATGCCTTATGACCTAGCAACCCCTTTGACCTAGTGACCTATATTTGCAAGTTTATTTAGATTCTAGAATCTAGAGGACCCTAACCCGTCTAGCCAACCAAGGACTTGGACGGAAGACTATAGGACGATTGTATAAAGACCATCACATGACACGACTTAGATCCTTTAGAGTTCGACTAAACTCCCTCTCAATTTTAAACTCTCGTGCCTATAATTTTACTCTCTTGACAAATATTGCTACTATAACCTAGATTTGCAAGTTCATCGATTTATCGAGCTTGTTCACGATATATGTTATTGGAAGAGCTCCCACTAACGTATCGTCTAATCAGAACCGGTGCATAATGGTCTGATCAACCAAGTGCACTTTGGTTCGCTTCTATATATCGTTCTACATGGATGGGGACATAGCTAAACTTGTCCTTTAGAGTCCCATCCACGACTGCCTTGGCAACTCCTTTTGAAATTTTTCGGTCGTCCTTGAACCACGTATTCGTACTCGATGATATTGCCTTCTGAACTCCTTATTGCTTTCGCCCCTATTTTAGAAGGACGAAGGCGTTATACTAGAACTTCCTCTAGCCTTCCTATCGATTATGACCATACCGTATTTAATTTTTCTATAATCTAGATCGCTATTTCTTACGACATGATTTTGTGAAAACATTATCGTTGTTTGTTCCCCATCGATACCCCCTTGTGTCTTCTCACCCCCCTACAAATTCTTAATTTCGAGGATGAAATTCTTTTAAATTGGGTAGGATGTAAAACCCCTAAATTTCTACTATTTTTTTAATTAAATTTGGTACTGATTTAAAATTTTGTATTGTACGTCGCGCACGAAATTTATTTTTCTTGCTCGTCGAGTACGAATATGTGCGAGCGTACATATTTTAGAAAAACATTTTTTTCTATTTTATTATACGCTTTCAAAATATTATATATAATTATTATTCTTGCTATAAAAAGCCTTTTGTTTTTAGCAGTTATTAATCATAAATAATATTTTATTGTATACTAAAAAAAGCATAATAATAAAAACATTATTTGTTCATACATATAAATTTATAATTATTTATTAGTTTATTTTTAATGTAATTTTTGAAATTAATATTATTAGTATTTTAGAAAATATATTTTGAAATTATTGTGGCATTTAAATCTTGATTTGAATTTATGGATTTATTTAAATAGTTAAATATTTGTAATTTTATTTATCTCATTTGATTTTTTAAACTAAAAATTTAATTATATTTAAATTGGATTTGTATTTGGATTTGGATTTGATTGATTTTAAACTAAATTATGAATTATCTAATTGGTTTTAAATCTTTTCCTAATCCTATCCAAATGGGAATTCCCACATCCTATAAATAGGCAGGTACTCCTCCATTATTTCTCCACTATTATTTTCCACAAATTCTACTACAAACGTGCATCGTGTCCATGTTCCCCGTCTAAAATCTTATTCCAATTTTAAATTTACATCTTCCTCTCCCGTATCCGACACACCGGATACATCCCTTCTCCATCCACAAACCCTATCCTCGTCGTGTCAAACACAACACAAATCCTACATTGACATAGTCCTAATACACAGAACTGCGATTCTCCGTGTCCGTGTTGACACATCCATCCCGACATGACCAACAATACACCAAATAAACCCTAACCCTAAATTATGGCCGTCGATCTCTCCGCCACGGCCATCCCCGGTTGACTCGATCCTCGCCAAACACCCTCTCCTCCAGCAACCTCACCATCATCGCCATCCAGCCACCGTCGCGTCCGGCCAACTCCGGCCAAGTCATACGGCCACCGCCACTACCAGCAACACCACCATTAGCGCGACCACCATGGCCATCCCCTAGCAAAACCACCACCGCCAAAATCCAACCAACCCGACCAACACCACCCAGACCACCCCCCGTAGCCAGCGCCCACTCACCGACGACACATCAAAACCAAAAACCCATAAATAATAGCACCACCATCACCACCCTTACCTATCGGACGTCGCCGTCAGCCAACGTTCACCAACCCCACGCTACCGAGTCTCCCCGAGCCGACCTCGACGATCAAGCCACCAGCCTCACGCCACCGCTCCCTGCTACCCGCTGCGACTGGATCTGACGCCCGGTTGCCGGATCCGCCGTTGAGCGAAGACGTGCACAAGCCGAAACCCCCTCTGCCACCTCCGTCCAGTCTCTGCGCCCGCTCCCGTCAGCAAGCGTCGCCGCCGGCGTGTCCTAACCGCGCGCACCGCCGACCCCGAGACGCTGTCGCATGTGCGCCGCCTCCCTCCGCGAGCAGCCACCCGCTCTCCGCCTGCCGACCTAAGCTCCGCCCCCGTTCCTCTCCACTCCGACCCAGCCCCGGCTGCGACCGCCCTCCGCCGCGACTCCGAGCCTCCGATCCCCGCTCTCTCATTCTTTCTTCTAACAGCGGATGTTGTGAATCGAGGGAAATGAGAAGGGGACAACTGTCCACACTTCTGGTTCTTTGCTTTTGATTTTTTTTTGTTGTTTCTTAATGTTTGATTTGGTTTATTTTATTTATATTTTTTTATCATTTTTACATTAGTGTTTAATTGATTGATTGATTAATTGATTATTATTATTATTATTATTAATTTTTGTAGCAATGTATACTAGATACATATACTGGTATATATGATACCTTTATAATCCTATTATTTTATTATTATTATTAAGATAAATGTATGTATTAAGGCCATAATTTTATTATTATTTATTGGTTTTATTTTATTATTATAATTATTACTATTTTTATTGTATTATTTGTTAAAATATATATAGATAATATTTTCAAGATTTTGAGTGATAAAAATAGGTTTGAAGACTATAAATTTTTAAAAGGTTGGTTTTCCTATGATTATATGATCCTATGATATTGTTTGCCCTAAGCCAATTTTTGGAGATGTTATATTCTCCTTTCTAAAATATTTTTCTAAATGTATAAAATTTGTTACCAAATTATACTATAAATTTCAAGTCGCTTCAAAATATTTATATATAGCTTTCTACGTATAAAATATTTCTTATTTTGACAAACTTGGAGTTTCTGTCTAAAAACACTTTTTGATTTTTGCAGTATCTACAAAAATATATCCTAGTCAATAAAATATTTACTTATATACATATAATTTTCTTTTCAATATTATAAAATATTTTCTAAAACCAAATATATTAATTGATTTCCTACGGTTTTTCTCCATCTCGTGATTCAGCCCATCTTTCCTATTCCTTTACCAATTCTCTACTACCTTATGTCCACCCTAACTAACTCGACCCTTCTGGACCCAATAGAACTGACCGTGCCACCACCTGAGGTCACTTTACATAGTTGTTACACCAAAGTCGCAGTTTATGCCACCTTGATTATCGCAGCACACCAGGCGTCCTACCAGGCAAGATACCTTGCCATTTGCTGTTTATTTATTTTAGCTCATATTTCATGCATTATTTATTTTCTTATGCAAAATAAACTGTGATACATGGCATAACCTGTTAGAACTTACTGTTCATTTATATTTTCTGCTATTTATTGTTTCTCTTACACATTAAACCTAGATTTAAGGGACCACCTTGTGTGTTGCATTCATTGGCCTTGACACATCGTACCACGAAGTTGTGTGTCGCATGTAGAATACGGACGTACATGATTGGCTGGCCACCAGTACGTACAAGCCGTACGATAGGAATAACCGCTAATAGAGATTACATGCTTAGTTTGACTTAGCGGTTAATAGTTATTTTGTGTTGTGGATACAACATAGTAGGCATTGGGCGGGAAGGACAATTCCTTAGCGTATGGGCTTCGATGCACTTTCTCTTGTGACCCAGACTCTCCGCTGGAGATACGGGATTGATGACCCATGATTACTGACGACCACTGATGTTTTGCGAAACGTCATGCTCTTACTGATAGGGCCTCTGGTGCCCAAGGGGGACCATGCCGATCCTATTTAGCCAGGGCCCATGCGTAGAAAGGATTGTTCTTAACTACATTTCACTTAGAACGGATATGCTACCTTTATCCGTTAGGTACGAGTACTTTTGGTTTGGGTACTTGTTTCTGACCGTAGCTTGGAACAATAATATGTCGCGGATTAGTTCGTCATATCTTGTCCTTGTTTGGTTGTAGGTGTGACTTACTACTTCGATGAGAAGGTATTGAACCTTGTTGGGGTCCGGATATCATATTGGATTCACAGCATGGAAAGATACGTCACCGTGAATTAGTTTACCATCTCCTGTCCTTGTTTGGTTGGAGGGATGGTACGCTCGTTCAATAGGTGTGTATTGGACTATGTTATAATTCAATTGACTTATTTATTTGAGCAATATTTATTCAGTTTATATGGCATAATATTATGTGTCTTGTTACGTCCCTCTGAGGACCTGATTATCTCTCCAGGTGTGTGCTATTGTCTTTCGCAGGTGTTCTAGCTCTAGCCGTGATCATTTCTATTCTTCGAGGATGATTGCACTTGTATCGTCTTCGCTTCGCCCACCAAAATCTTTCTTTGCTATGTATTTCTTTTCATAGTTGGTAGTAGATTTGTCTCCGCCTAACATATTGTATCAAGACAATTTATTATCATTATATGATATCTTTTATTCAATTATTTTGTGTGGATGAGATTAGTTATGGTTTTATTGCATTTTACAGCTTACGTATATTTATTATACGGTTGGCATGTCTACGTTCCTAGTCCTACATATTTTGGGACTGGAGCGTTACATATTTTTTGTGTAATCTGCTGTTCTTGACTGTCGGAGCTTGACACATCTTATTCTTTATTAGTGAAATAGGCAGTCACTTCTCTGGCTATCGATGATGAACTGGTGGAAAAGATAGTCCGCTCAGAGCTCTCACTATCGGCGTCAAAGTCATGCAGGAAACTATCTCCAGGATGAAGAGTGAGAAAATTCCTTTGATCGAAGAAATCTTGGTCAGAATTGGGAAGATTCCTTTGACAATTGTTTCTTGGTCGGAAAGAAGATCTATTGTTCCCTGGTCGGAAGAAAGATTCCTTTGACCGATTGTTTCTTGGTCGAAAAAAAGATTCCTTTGACCGAGTAGGTCTCGGCTTCTTGATTTGGTATTTTGGTTGACTCCTTCACCGGAGTCACGAATATGATCAAGGTATTGTTGATTGATATTACGGGATGCATTACATCTTGGACGTTTTCTACCTCCATTACTTTGGGACGTCATGTTGATCGAAGCATATTGCAACTCATCTTCATCCACCATAATGAGTTCAGGAGTCCGAGTGTAGTTCTTTAAGACAGGCCATTTTGCTTATTGACAACAACATTTGATCACTACTTCATGATGATGATTACAGTGATGCTCCTGGTATGGAGTTACAGGTGGACGAGATGGTCCTGCAACCTTCAAAAAGTTTACGAAGATTAGTTACAATGACAGGATAAGGAGAAGTCGGAGGTACATATTCTTTGATGAAGTTAGGAATATGATTTCGGTTCTTGAGATGCCTTGTTCCCTGTGTGTACAGAGAATTACTAAGCTCATTGGCATAGGTGAGAGGATTCTTGATTTGAAAAACTCTCTTTGTGCACAACTTAGTAGGTTGCACAGATTGCTCTTGATGCGGGCTTGATGTTGTTTTGCTCTGGTCAAGGTAAGTGCGCATATCAGTGTTCTATGCCACCTGGTTGTTTGTCTGTTTGTATGTCTGAGACACCCTCAGTTTACCCTGTTTAGTTTTTGAAATACGAAAAGTAGGAAGATCCTACCTCTAGCTTGATTGGAGCTGGCAGTGAGGAGCAGGCAGGATGCCCTATTGTTCTATGCACACTATTATAGCGCGTTTGGCATAGCACAGATGAGCAGCATGAAATAGACTTCGAGCAAAGTCTAGTTTCTTGGCATTGATTTGATTGTCTCTGTCAAGAGAAATAGACTTTCTACTCATAAGCGTTCTCGTATTGATTAGCATAAAGGCATAATCAGATGTATTTTCCATATATTCTAGGACTGGAGAAGGATAAGTAGAGGCCATAGGATGCTTTCCTTTGTTCTGCGTAGGGGCAGTGAAATATAAATTACCCACCAAGTTTAGAACTTGGAAGGAGTGAGGATTGGCCATAAAGCATTTTTCTTTGTTCTATGCTAGGGTTGTGGTTGGTGCACGCTCCACCAAATTTGGAACTAGGGAGGAAGAGGGAGCAGCCATAGGGCGTTGTCCCTTGATTGGCGCCAGGGTCATGACTGGCGCACCCTCTACCAATTTCAGAATTGGTAAGAAAGAGGAAGTGGCCATGTGGCATTGTCCCCTAATTGGCGCCAGGGTAGTAGTTGGAGCACTCTCTATAAATTTCAAAATTGGCGAAGAAGAGGAAGTAGCTATAGAGCTTTTCTCCAAGCATGGCAAAAAAGTTATGATTGGTGCACTGGAGGACTTTAGAGTCCAAAAAGCGCACGCCCTGTTCTTGGAAGCAACAGTAGTGGCGCGCTTGGCACCCCTGCGCTAATCATGACTTTATAGGCAGTTTGGTCGACTTTTACGACCAGTCTTCTGCGTCGAACCGAACGATGCAACATCGCATTGAGTTGTCACTTTCTCGTCGGAGGAGAAAGTCGTCCCCAGCATAGTCATTATTTTGTTTGCAAAAACAAAAATTGTTTGATTACAAACTGAGAAAAGTGTGTACAAGAGTACAAGTTGATTTCTGGGGAAGTACAACTATAGAAATCTGATCAGAAGACGATCACTTTATCCCATGGACGATGCAATATCGAAGAAGAAAGCCTTTAGAGAGTGCTGCAGTAACTGCTCAAAAGATTATGACCATTAGTGATGCTTTAAAAGTGATTTGGAACTCTATTTATAGAGTTAGAGATAACTGTTAAGTAGTTATCCTGATTGGTGCACACTGCATTTGGCGTGCCACTCATCCAGTCGTACGAACGGTTATTTTAACTGCTTGGACGCATGGAATTCTATGATGGAGATGCGCTTGGTCGTGGGTAGTATCACGTACACGTTCTTCGATATTAGTGACATGTGTGCCACATCATCTAACTACTTCTGGATGATTTGATCGGATAGCGCCACTGTCGGATGGCACCGAGCGCTATTTGTTGTTTCAATGTACCCTGCATAATTTATTGATTACCTCGCACCAACTGCGAATGATGTGAGGCAGCTGTCAATCATTATGACAAATCTGCACAATCTCTTCGAGCGTCGCACGTTCGGAATTTGAAACACATTTTTCTCGACTGACGTGCTGTCAGTAATGATGAAAACTATTTCAGCTTCTCGAAGAAGCTTGACACATATCAGCCAGCACCATTTAAAGTCCAGCGCCAATTGATGTCACGTGCCATCTGTTGTCTGGCACTATTTGACTATTTGAGTGCTGACGTCAATTATGAGTAGTGCATAATGATGTTCATACTTTTTTTAGCTTCTGCAGCCCAAATATTTTTTTTTCTGCATAATTAGGCCTAGTCCTCTTGGCCTACAGACCCGATGGCTCAACCTACGGGTCCCTGACCCACATACACAAGCATCTCCCTTTCCTTTTGAGAAGCTTGAATGCTCCAAAAAAATGAAGAAAAAGAAAGAGGAAGAAGAAGAGTCGAAAGATGGGAGGAGACACTCACCAGCGATGCTAGTCGACGGGGAGGCGGCGGATAGAGAGACAACTGGAGAGGCGGCATTGGGTTAAGGCGGCGCACCAGGATGCAGCTTCGGTAGATGAGGTCGTCCGGCCAAGCGAACGCCAACGACAACCCGGGCACGATTCGAAGGGGTCGACGACATGGGGTGGTGACAGGGCTCCTGTAGGAACAAAGGCGGGGGCACGAGATTCAAGATGGTAAAGTAGCAGCAGGTGAGGGTCGTCGGAGGTACTGCAGTTTTGTGTGGTGGATGGCTGGCAAGAGGATCTCGGATCTAGGTCAGATCTGGTGGTAGCAGTCGAGGAATATGGGCTCGCGATGTAATGCTCCGCTCCGTACGGTACATTATGATGAGTCATTGACTCGAAGAGTTGCGTTGACCAGATAAAGTATCGATACGAATCGATACAAAGCCTAAGTTCAGTTGGAACAAAGTATTGACTTCGGTTGATCTGGTGTGCAGGCTGTGCTTTTACGCTAGATTATAAAGGGTCGACATCTTTGCCTTGTTCGAAATGATGTCAGCAAAACCAAATTGTCGCCTTACAACGGATTGTGGCATGGGCACAGTAGGCCAAATCATTCGAGTAGTTCAACGGAATAGCGAAGTCAGAGGAGTTGGCCGTGCAACCAAGTATAAAATCGAGCCGCTTCAGCTCGGCGAATGACAAGGCATATCGGCTTAAGGTGGGTAGGTATTTTCCATTGATTGTAAAAGTATAGAACAATTTTATAGGAGGACTGAACTTAGACTCACAATAGAAACTCGCTCGTACAAAGAAAGCCTAGGAACGAAAACCTAGGTACAGCAACCTAAGTACGATTATTTATTTTTGATTCAGAGGGGTGACGGTAGAGGCTCGAAAAAGCGACGGCAGCTCTGCCTTACTCCTTGGACGATCGAACGTAGCCTTAGCTCTGATGAAGAAATGCTCTCGGAATGTGTGAGGAGACTCTTCTGTGCGTGTCTTTGTCTCTCTGTGTGTCCAGCCGGGGTTTTTGCCAGGGAATGGTACCTTGCTATTTATAGGAGTGGGGTGTGATCATTAGGGTTTGCAATGATTGCCCCTTGAAGAATCGGCGGTTTATGGATTAATTACCATTTTTTTATCCTGTTTTGTTGGCACTTAATCTGGGCCGTTAATCTTGATTGCAACAAATCTGGGCAGTTAATGTTGATTATGCCAAATCTGTCTGGACAATTAATGTTGATTGACACAAATCTTCATGCTTTGTTATGACAAGCTCGGATCTCTTGCCACGTGTTCAATCTGTTTGATTGGAATAAATCTGATTTAATCCGGGTAATTATGATGATTGTACTAAATCTGGTTGTTGAGATTTGTTGATAGTAACAAATCTGAGTGGATAAATCTTGATTGATTTGGTGCCACGTGTCCAACCATCATTATGCTGCAAGCCGTAGGGACGCGGGAGGAACTGATCCTCTTCCACGTATCCTAACCGCGAGCCACAGGGACAGGGTGTCTTGACAGAGCCGCATGAGGGTGGCTTCTCAGGATTTGAATCGTATGAAGGTAGCAGCCGCATAGGTATGGCCTCCGAAATCTGAGACGCATGAGGATGGTTTCCAACTGAAACGCATAAGGCTGGCCACGTGTCAAGACTGCCTAGGCATAGCCTCTCAGCATTTGAGCCGCATGGAGATGGTCCCCATGATCCGAGCCGTATGAGAGTAGCGGCCGCATGGGGGTGGCTTCTCAGGATTTGAGCCGCATGAAGATGGCCCCCATGATCCGAGCCGCATAAGAGTAGCAGCCACATGGGGGTGGCCTCCACCTGAACCGCATGTGGCTGGCCACGTGTCAAAGCTGTATGGAAGACTTTGGGAAAAGATTTTTTTTGTTTCCCTAGGAGCACGCCTTTATGTCAGAGTCATTATTGCAGCTTTATGTCAGAGCTGTCAGTTCACCTTTATGTCAGAGCTGCCTTGTTGTGTCAGAGCATTAAATGAGGCCGCTGCTTAATGGCCAGCTGTAGAGGCGAGCCGCATAAGGCCACATGGCTTTTACTCGAGCCGCATGGCTATGTTGGCGACTTTTGAGCCGCATAAAACTCTTGAGCCGCATGAAGCTTTGAGAGATTCTTTGAACCGCATGAGACTCCTTCTGTTTTGAGCTGCATGGATTTTCCTGTTCTTTTCCATGCTTCTACAAGACCCCCTTCAAAATTTTCAATTTGTAAAATTGAAATACTTTGAATAAGAAGCGTGCCTATGTCCACATAAGCTCTTCTGGCCGCATAGGATGTTCGGGCCGCATGGACTTCTTAGCCGCATGGCCTTCCTGGCCGCATGGACTGCCTGGCCGCATGGACTTCCTAGCCGCATGGATCGCTCTGGCCGCACACTGTCTTTTCTGCCACATAGGCGTCATTAATTGCCCTTGATTTGTTTTTTTGATTTAGAGCCGTCTTTTGGGGGAATCCCAAGAGTCGGTTCATTGAATATTTGGATTTTGTGCTTTGATGAATCTCCTTTATGAGAGGGGACGAAATCATAGGAGTCGATTTTGCCTGCAGCACACGACCCGAAGTGTTCATCGGTCTACGTGCCCCCCTTTGTCCTCCTATAAATAAGAGTAATTTGGAGAAAGAAACTCTTTACTCTCTTTCCCAATTTAAGCTCTTCTTGCCCTAACTGTCGTCATCTTCTTCTTCTTCTTCGATCAACGATGGCCCCCAAGACTTCCAAGGCTGCGGTAAAGGGTAAGGGAGTGGCTTCTACGTCGACTGTGGCACCTGAAGTTCATTCTGACGTTCACCCCACCATTGTTGGTAAGGACTTTGGGAGGATCGTATGCTTCAAAAAAACCCTAATAAAGATGGCTCTGTTGCATGTTTTATGCACAAGCCTTTAAACTGTTCAAATTGTATGTGCCGTATGTACGTCCCATGGCCGAGCCGCATGGAGGGTATACCCCATGTCCGAGCTACATGGGAGTTGTCTAGTGGCCGCATAAATACTTTGCAAAATGAACCGCATAATGACCCGTCGAACAGAGCCGCATAAGTCCCTCTGAATCGAACCGCATAAAGTCCCTCCTCAAACAAGACCGCATAAGCTCATCGAGATTGGGCCGCATAATGCCCCGCTAAGCAGAACCGCATAAACTCATCTGAACTGGGCCGCATGAGGCTGCGCTAAACCGAGCCGCATAAGCTCCTCTGAATTGGGCCGCATAATGCTCCGCTAAGCAGAACCGCATAAGCTCACGCTAAACAGAGCCGCATAAGCTTACGCTAATTAGTGCTGCATAAGCTCATGTTCAAACAGAGCCGCATAAGATCTTTTAAACAGAACCGCATAAGCTCGCGCTAAACAGAGCCGCATAAGCTCGTGTGGACTGGGCCGCATAAGCCTAAAAACACTAGGTAGTTTTGTTTAGCCATCTTTTAATCTTGTTTCTCTTTGTCTTTCTCCAGTGAATCTGCCAGTCAATCTAGCGGGAGAACCCCTGGTGGGTTCGGCCCAGTCTGCTGTGGGTGTGCGATTCGACAACTTTGTCCAATATATAGTGAACCAGCTTCCCACAGATGAGCCTTTGGAGAGGCTGAATGCTATCAAGAACCAGCCCTTCTACTTTTTTTGCGCCATGATGAACTCGGGGCAATTGGAAGGAAAATACCTGAAGCCGGCGTTCCTCTTCGGGGATGCTTTGACTGTAAAGAACCCTCGAGTGCTGGATATATCCGAGATTTAGGACTTTACTTTTGACAGGGTGGCGATCCATATCCCTCCGATAGAGCGTTATTTTTCTATGTCATGGTTCAACATGTTACCGATGGACAGAAAGATGGTGGCTCCTTGACTCCAAGCAGGTCGGGGATGATTGTGGGAAACATCCATTACAACAGGAATTTGGGGTCAGCGTATGTGGGAAGGGAACCGGTCAGTCGGTACGTAATGGAACTGGCTCCGGGTACCTTCATAAATGTATCGGGTCCCAATTTTACGTTCTCTCAAGCTGACACCTTCTTGAATCAGCTTGCTCGGGAGGGGTCTTATCCCGTCGGCCGGTAGGCATTGCTGAACTGGATAAACCCTATCCCTGCGTGGGCCAACTTGACCACGTAGATTCTGCGGAGGTATGAGACTCCCCTGTATGATATCGGCCTCTACTACGCTATTCGGGGCACCTGTCATGGTCCACCCATAAATAAGCCGTTGTTCATGGCTCTCCTGGAGATGTACAACCGATGGACGGAAACCTTCTTCACGCCTGTAGGGGAGCTGGGACTCGCTCTCCACGAGATGTACGTTATTTCCAAGCTGCCCTGGAGGGAAGAAGTCTTTGAAGTGTTCACCCCTACGAGCGAAGAGCTCGAGGATTTGGATCGGCAATTCTCGGGCTTTGTTGCCGTATATCGGGAATTATTATGTCACTACAGTACTTGTCACCAGACGACCATCAAGAAGTATGGAAGCTCGGAGGGGAGCATTCCACATACCAGGTCCTGGGTCTCGTACCTTTTTACCCTGGGCGCCTCAGGCCGGGTTTCTTCCCGAGATCCTCAAACCCCGGAGGAAGTACAAAACCTGGCGTCGACTGCCAAGAGATCAAGGTCCATGGGCGACACATTTGGGAGTCGAACTGACTCCTTCAGTTATTTTTATCATGGTACTCAGCAACTGTCAGAGAAGGCACTCTTGGCAGAATTTCTGATGGTGTGGCTACGTAACTGCGTGGTCTCAGGAGGGGCAGGTTCCATTGAGTGGATCAGCCGCCACTTTATCCTCCCCACCGTAAAGCTGGTCTTTGGGGTTAGACTGGCCCTTCTTTCGGCCATGGTGTGCAGCATACACCACGGCCACCGCGCCTTTTCATCCAAGGTCATCGCCCGTGATACGGCGATGGATTTTGAGCGCATAGAGCTGCCATACCATTATCTGATAGGGTGGCTGTTAATGCACTGCCGATCTTTGATGAGGCCTGGAGCAGAAGACGGTATTACGGCTGATGATGCTTTCATTTTCCAATACCACCATCAGCCCTGGGAGTGCAGCACCATGCCAGCCTGTCGGAGGGTGCTGGCGAGAGTGGACGGATACGACTTTTTTGTGTCTGTTCCTCGTTTTACCGCTGAAGAAGTGAGAGGCGTACATATTGATGGTACTGGACCTTCTCACCTCTTTCCCGAGAAGATGCTCCTTTGGCTGCGTAATATCCATCCAGCGCACCTAGTATATCGTAACCGCAACAACGTCTACCTGGAGCCCTACTTGCCCAGCAGGTTCTTCGGCCAGTTCGGGTATAGCCAGCTATTCTTTGACAGTCCCAGCTCTTGCTTGGGTTTTGAAGGTAGCGTCCTGGATGGTATCAGGGCATGGCATTATTATGACATGGTTCATACCCGAACCAGCTTTTCGGTTCCTGATGGTGAGGCGCCATGGGAGATTTTGTATATGGCGGCCCTATACCATGTTACGGCGAGCAAGCCTCCCGTCAATTTTGACCCGAGTACGAGCTTTATTGTGGGTACTGGCTTAGCGGAGAAGCCCGAGGGGTCTATAACGAGGAAGAAGAGGGCAAAAACGATTCCTGTGCCTGACTCTGAGTCCACAAATGCGGACGAAGAGGATGATGAGCATGATGTCGATAATTCTCTCCCTCCTGCGGAAGTGGTGATGGCGGATCAGCCGTCTATCGTACTAGATAAGATGGTGGCAGATCAGCCGCCTATTGTGCCAGATGAGGTGGTGACAGATCAGCCGTCTATTGCGCCCGGCCTTTCATGCAAGCGAGGCAGGCGTGAGTCTATTGGTGGCGTAACCTTATCTGTGAAGCGGGCTGCGGTAAGATGCCACGAGCTGTTCATTAAAGAGAGAGACGAAGGTGATGACGCCATTTCGGAGGTGAGTTAAATTGCGACCCTCTCCTTCTTTAGCCCTTTCTTTTCTTGAACTATGATCTAATCATTTTCTTTCTTCCCTGTAGGCGTCAGAAGAGTCAGACTCTCGAGAACCGGCCACGATTTCTGAAGTCGATCCGGCCCTGACCACTTTGATTAGTGACATGTGTGCCGAAATTATTTCTGCCGGGGTCCTCTCGGTGGCGGTTGAGGAATCTCATGTTGCTGAGGTCTCAATCCAGGGCGACGGGGGCTCCGCTAGACCCATCCCCGAGACTGCTGAATTTCGGCAGGGCGACGCTGACCTAGTCGTATCTTCTTCCGGGGCGGCTGGGGCAAAGGAGCCAGCTGAATTTGGCTTGGAAGTCTCTGTTGAGGGGACTACGGCGGCTGTAAGCGAACCTCAGCCTCCACAACCCTCCTCTGGTAAGATAAGCCAGATCTTGACTAGTGAGGAGGCTCATTTGCTCTATCATCACATCCTTCGGGTTAGGTTGATTGATGGTTGCTCTGGACATACAGGTCATACCTCTTCACTACCAATGATGGACATCGTCCGGGTAAGCTCTGCCAGCGGGGATCTGGTTGAGGAGAGTGTACCCCCTCCCCTTCTAACTTATATTGAGGGGCCTCCCGCCGGATCGAGTTCGGGAGATCAGATGGCGGTACAGTCGGGGCAAGGAGCAATGGTCTCTGCGTCCTCCTTTGCTCATGTAGCTTCGAGGGTCGACCTCTCCGCCTTGTCGAGTATCCAGGTTCTTTGGGCCGCGGAGGAGGAGTTAGCTGCTATCCAAGCATCTTTTCGCTCAGAATTTGTTTTCCTGGTGGCAGGGGTGGCAAGTTCTGGTGCATCTCCTTCGACACTGCCAGCTACACTTCCTTTGACGCCATCCTCTACGGAAGTTGTGGATGAGGCGTCACAGGATGTGGTTGACAGTTTCTACCGCCACTTGAAGAGAGGGGTCGAAGCTGCTGTGGAGCGGGGGACCCTCTTTGCCTTGGCCCGACAATACGCTCATGACCAAATTGAAATTCTTAAAACCCTTCCTGGTGGGGAAGGGATAGCTGCACTTCTGGAGCCCAAATTGCTAGAGGCTGATCAGCTTGTGGCCCAGTTTCAAGTGCTGCGGCAAGCTGATCTGTCTGCAGCAATAGAGCAAGAGCGTGACTTCCTCACCACTGTCTTGGAGAAGGTAAAGGCTGCACGAGATAAGTCTAAGCCGGTTATAATGAAGGACCTCGGCGACCTATCTTTCCAGTATGACCAGCTGAGCCACAGGAACGAGGATTACATGGCTCGGGAAGCGGCCGCCTCCCACGGAATAGTCGATACAAGGGAGCAGATCTTCGAGATCCAGAGGAAGCTGGTTTTCTTGGAATCTGAGCTCGAAGCTTTCCGTGCAGATAAAGAGCTGATCGTCCAGGAGGCCGAAAAGGTCACTCGAGCTTCTGCTAGCCTGGAGCGTGCTCTGAAGAAGCTTGAGGATGGCTGGCGGGCTCATGCGCACTTGGAAGATACGGAGCAGCTGTTTCAGGAGGCCGAGCGCCGAGCCAAGCAACGGTTTGAGCGGTCGACTGTCTTGCTGAGGCATCGTCTCATGGAATTATGTATTGCCGAACCATAGTCGGCCTTTTCCCTTCTTTTGTTTTCGTTCTTTTCTTTTCTTGAGAGGGACGTGGTCCCATAACATGTAGTACTTTTGACTTTCAAATAAAGGAGTATGTTTTATTTTACCCTTCATTTGTATTGCTTATTGCGTTTGTGGTGTTGTGGTATTTGCCCCACTGGGGGACTGTTTGTGGACTTGCTACCCTTGGTATACCTTAGTTTTAGGTATGGATAACAAGTTTGATGAGGATACTTAGAACAATTCTACAGTAAGGTGG
Organism: Iris pallida; assembly: GCA_029216955.1. NCBI lineage: Eukaryota > Viridiplantae > Streptophyta > Magnoliopsida > Asparagales > Iridaceae > Iris > Iris pallida. The sequence goes on from JANAVB010007816.1 coordinate 23,235, forward strand.
CCATGGAGGTTCCTGGTATCGGGAGAAGGAGTACCATGGAGCAGCTGGGCTTCCGGGGCATGATGAGAAATAAGGCGCATGTACTAGAAAACTTAGTACAGCATTTGTGGTCCACGGAGGACATTTATGGTCAACAGAGGACATTTGTGGGCCTATTATCCTTGGCGTACTCCGGTCTTGGGTACGGATAATAAGTCGAAAGAAAAACCAACATACTTACTCAGAGGTAATAAGGACGTGGTAAATATGAGGGTTTCTTCGATGGTGCCTTCCCACTCAGAGGTAATAAGGACATGGCAGGAGTGGGCTCCATGAAGGGTACAAAGAACAACTCAGAGGTAATGAGGACGTGGAAGTTCTACGTGAGGGACGGTTTATTTTTGGTAGAAGGGAAACAACTCAGAGGTAACATCGACGTGGTTGTTTCAGGAAATTTGTGGATCTGTTACCCTGTTTATGCACTGAAAGTGCGGGTATTGGATCATGAGGAGGGAGCTCTTTTAGGAAGAAAGTTTAGAGGTATGATCATACATGACTTACTACCTAAAAGATGCGAAATAGATTCATCTGTAGTGACCAGAGTGTGAGTTCAGCGGTACTTGCGGGTACATAACTCAACAATCTAGAAAATTTGGGATTGAAATATAGGTTCAGCAGTACCAGAGGGTACATGACTCAACAAGCTGGGAGATCTGGAGTTTAGAATGTAAGTTTAACGGTACCAGAGGGTACATAACTCATCATTCTGGGAAATTTGGGGTCGGAATGTGAGTTCAGCGGTACCAGGGGTACATAACTCAACACCCTGGGAGATTTGGAAGATGTCGTTTCAGACATAATACTTCTTTAGGAACTTGTCGTTGATGGACAACATGAGCAAGTCTCCATTTTGTTTCGCGAGGCGATAAGCTCCATTGGAGAATACAGCCTCGATGATGAATGGGCCTTCCAACTTTGGCTGGAATTTGCCGACGGTTTTGTGAGTCATAACCATCGGCCTCCGAACTGCCAGAATGAGATCGCCCACTTGGAATGTTCTGATTTTAACCTTCTTGTTGAAAGCTCCCGAGATACGTGCTTGGTATAGCTCGATTCGTTGTTGAGCTAACAGACGCTTCTCATCTAGGGTCGGCGACGGTGATTATCATCTGTCGTTAGTCGGTAGGTGAGAGCAACGCGGAGTGATGGGATTTGAGTCTATAATGGAAGAACTGCCTTACTTCCATATACCAGAGAGAATGGTGTGTTCCCAGTGGCCGTCCGTACTGTAGTACGGTACGCCCATAAGCATTCGCCAAGCTTCTCATTCCAATCGCGTTTGTTGGAAGACACGAACTTCTTGAGAAGCTTGATGATTATTTTGTTGAACGCTTCAGCCATACCATTAGCCACCGGGTTGTACGGTGTTGAGGCAATATTCTGAATTCGGTATTTGTCGTAAAACCGATAGAAGGCGTGGCTTGCGAACTGCGGACCATTGTCGTGGATGATCCTTCGGGGTAGTCCAAAGTGATAGATGACGTGATGCTTGCGGAAGCTGATCACATTTGAAGTCTTTACTTCTGCCAGCGGAATAGCCTCCGCCCATTTGGAGAAGTAATCTGTGATTGCGAGTATGAAGCGATGTCCTCGGGACGAAGACGGAGTGGTCGGACCATTTATGTCCATTCCCCATACTTTAAATGGCCAGGATGCCACCGTCGGATGTAGGAACTTGGATGACTGGTGAATGAAATCTGCGTGGACTTGACAAGCTTTGCACTTTTTTGCATAGTTTATTGCATCGGCAACCATCGTAGGCCAGTAATAGCCCATTCGGCGAAGGCGGTCTTGCAATTTTGGACCAGGCTGATGGGCCTTACAGACGCCGTCGTGAGCTTCGCGTACAGCTTCTTTGGCTTCTGTATTTGACAGACACCAAAGCAGTAATCCATCGTATGATCGCCGATACAGCATTTTTGTCTCTGTATCGTAGAAGAATCTGAGGGAACGTCTTCTGATAGAAGTGGCTTCCTTTGGATTCTCTGGCAGGATATCGTAGACTACGAAATCAATAAATGGCTGTCTCCAGTCTGGTGCTTCGTCAATAGTCAGAGCAGAGTAACTCTCCACACATTGAACATTATTCCTAGGACAGACCAATTCACGGCCTATTATGTCAACAAAGTTGTGAGCATGATTTGGAACTGCTAAGGAAGCGACAAGGCCTGCTAGGGCATCGGCTTCAATGTTCTGGAGCCTGGAAACGTGTTCTATGAAGAACCCTTCCAAGGACGAGATGATGTCCATTGCTATTTGGTGATAGGGGATCATGTCTTCATGACGAACTTCGTATGAGCCCCGGATCTGGTTAACGATTAGCTGCAAATCGATGTATGCTTCCATATACTCTACCCCCAGCTCTTTTGCGAGTCGGAGGCCAATGACTAAAGCGTTGTACTCGGCCACATTGTTTGAACAGGGCTCCGTGAGGGAGTAGGCTCGATTGATCACCAGTCCGGAGGGAGAGATCAGTACTACTCCGACTCCAGCGATGATGTTGCCCTTGGGCCCAGTTCTGGAAGCGCCATCGAAAAACATTTGCCATACAGCATCATGAGAGGCCACATTTGAATTGGCGACCTCATCTGGAATCTCTTCGTCTATTCTGGTTGACTCCGAACCTTGATGAGCTGCTAAAAAGTCTGCCAGAGCTTGACCTTTAACAGCCTTTTGCGGGACGAAGATCATGTGGTAGGGAGACAGTAATATTACCCAGGTAGCGAGGCGAGAGCTGAGTGTACCTGGCTTGGTCATGAGGACCCTGAGGGGGTTGACTCTTGATACGACATGGACGGTTTGTCCCATGAACTAGTGTCGCGTCTTCTGAATGGTGAATACCAGAGCAAGGCATTCCTTTTCTATGGCAGTGTATCGGTGTTCCGGCCCCATCATCATTCGGCTGAGGTAATATATAGCCTGCTCATGGCCTGCATCATTGTTTTCCACTAGTAAAGTACCAAGAGAATGCTCCATTGCTCACACATAGAGCAGGAATGGTTTTCCAGCAACCGGGGCCACCAGGACTGGAGGGTTCGTCAGATATTCCTTGATGCTGTCGAAGGCGCGCTGACATTCTTCATCCCATACGAATGAAATGCCCTTTTTCATGAGGTGGGTGAATGGCTGACATCGTCCAGAGAGGTTGGAGATAAACCTCCTGATGTAGACTAGTCTCCCTTGAAGGCCTCGGAGATCACGGAGATTTCTCGGGGGACCCATCTCCATGATTGCCTTCGTCTTCTCATGGTCTATGTGGATACCCTGGGAAGTAATGATGAAACCGAAGAACTTTCCGCTGGATACGCCCAAGAAGGATTTTGTGGGATTCATCTTCAAATTGTGCGCTCGTATCAGGTCGAACACCGTCCTCAGATCATGCATATGATCTTTCTTAGAGCGGCTTTTGACGGCGATGTCGTCGACGTAGCATTCCACTGTCTTGTGCAGGTGGTCTCCAAAAATAACGCTCATAGCTCTTTGATAGGTGGCGCCAGCATTCTTTAAACCGAAAGGCATGACTGTGTAGCAGTATGTGCCAATTGGTGTTCGGAATGATGTATGCTTTTTGTCATCAGGGAACATCTTGATTTGGTTGTACCCCGAGAAACCATCCATGAATGACATACGCTCGAAGCCGCAGGTGTTGTCAATCATGATGTCTGTGATAGGAAGGGGGAACTCATCCTTAGGACACGCCTCATTCAGGTTCCGGAAGTCGATGCAGATTCGGATCTTCCCGTTCTTTTTGAGGACTGGTACTATATTGGCTACCCAGTCTGGATACTGTTCCTCACGGATGAAGCCGCTAGCGATCAGTTTGTTGACCTCAGCTTCAATGGCATTCATGATATTGGGACGGAATCGTCGTTGCTGTTGCTTGACCGGTTTTGCGTCCGGACGAATATTGAGTTTGTGAAGTGCAACTTTTGGGTTCAGTCCTGGCATGTCTTCGTAGCTCCAGGCGAACACGTCGATGTATTCTCTGACGAGTTGCAGTAGCGATTCTCGCTCTTCGTCTGTCAGATTCTTGCTGACGAAGATCGGCTTTGGAGAGGACTCGTTACCGAGATCAACTTGTACAACCTCATCTTCGGTTGGAGGCTCTCTTTGTTTGAACCGCTTCTTTCATTGCGCATCTAGCTGTTGTGCCCACGGCTCTAACTCAAGAAGTTCAGGAATGTCTTTATCTTCTTCGTAGGCGTCGACAAATGCCATATTGACGGACAAGACTTGCCTGAACACATCCCCGATGCTAACATCCGAATCGGAAGTTGGTAATCCGGTTGAGCATGAATGCCAATCGCATTCCTCATCTGAGCTTTCAGGGGTCGTTGCAGGTGTAACATAACCTAGCCCACATCTGGTCTTGTTGTAGTAATCCCGTAGTTTCCCAGTCGGGACCGGCAACTGTAAGGGTAGCCGTCGTCCAGTGCCATAGTTCAAGCCTAGTGTAGTTTCCAGATCATACCCCTATTTTTGTATGAGGTACTTGGATCGGGAACTATATAGGTAAAGGGGCAATCTTTCGGTGTCGGGCTCGAGATCAACTTCTTCTATCCTGAAGGGTTGTGGATCATTCTTCCGGCCGAAGATGATTGGATGATCCGCTCCCTCGACTATGCGGTAAGCGTCTTCCACTGGAGTAAGTTGGTTTACGGTGTAGACATTTGTCACCTGTGTGTGTAGGTGGGTGCCTATACCGTGTTCTATAGCATACATTGTACAAAGCTTATTAAACTCGAGGTAGTTCAAAGATAGCCCTTTATTGATGAAGTAAGGTATCTTTTCTACTAGGATTACATCATCTGCGGATGGAACATCAGTGTGAGCAGCCACATACTTGGCCAGCTCTGGCTCTTCTTCAACCACCCCCTGTGTCAATGTAGATTGGAAGGATGACTTGGACAGCTTAACCATCAGGGGCTCCATGGGTGGAGCGCAACGTGGAGTCGTTGGCGTACTAGCCACCCCCAGTTTAGTACTTGGTGCTGGGAGGGGGGTTGTTGGCTGGCTAGCAGTCCTCGGCTTAGCGCTCGGCTGCTGATTCATTCTGGAAAGACGAATCCTCATCGGCTTGACAAAGGGATTGAGCTCCTCAATTTGTTGCTGACTCACTCTAGGCAGCCTGATTGTCAGTGGCTCTATCGTGGGTCTTGGCGCTTGGCCATACCTTAGCAGTCGGATTATCATCTGCTCCTCCTGTGTAGAGAGGCTGATTGCGTCCTTACGCAGAGTGGCCGTAAGGGGTACCGTTCTGCCAGGTTTGCGGGCTTGGAGGTGGATTGTTAGAGGTTCTTCGGATCCAGTTGCCGCCTCAGTTGGAGCTTGAGTATCTTCTTCGACAAGGTGCCTTTTCGACTTCTCGTACAAGCATGAGTCGGAGTAGTAGGATTCGACTCCTTTAAAGGGATCAATGTCAGCAAATTCTGTCCTCACGAAGCCGTGCTTATCAACGTACTTGAAGCACTGGTGCAGTGTGGAAGGCACAATCATGTAATCATGTATCCAAGGACGTCCCAGGAGAATATTGTAGGAAGTATCCGCATCTATGACATAATAGGTCACTTCTGATTGAAGATCGCCGATTTGGCATTTCAGATGAATCTTTCCGATCGGATAGCTTCTAGCTGAATTGAAACCGCTAATGGCGGTGCTTGTCGGCGTCAGGCGATGCATTGGGATGCGCAGATGGTATAGCAGGCTCTTCGGGATGATGCTTTTGGAAGAACCGGGATCAATGTGCATCCGATCCACCTTGATATCGCCAATGTACCCAGTATAATACAGAGGGCGATCGTGCAGGTTAGTCTTGATAAGCATATCCTGCGGAGTGAAGACAATGTTAGGCATTGCACCTGTGCAAGCGTTGTCTTGAAGATCTACAGGCAAATTCTCCCCAGTGAGATTGGACTGAGCCAGATATGCGTCGGCATTCTAGAGTGCCTCATTCAGCACGACGCGAACATCTTTGGAGAGTCTCAGGAGCTCGTATAGCGACAATTTGGCTGGTGTGTTGGCCAATTGTGCCAAGATGTCAAAGTTGTAGGGCCTCTCCAGCCCATGAGGCGTCTCTTTTTGGAGCGGTTTGTCAAAGCGAGTCTCCTTCGACCTAGGCTTGTCGGTCGTCGGAGGTTGAGAAGGTCCTGGAGCATCAGCAGTAGCTGGCTGATGATCTTCAGTCGAGTTACCCGGTGGAGGTTGGGTTTGTGCGTCGGATCGGGTAGCAACAGCAGTAGCTTCTTCGACCTCTGCCGAGATTGTGCGGCATGATTTGACTTTCCCACTATTCTTCTTACTGGTGGAGGGTGGTGCAGACTGAGCCACTTCAGGTACCAGGTCCGGATGGACCCACATGACCTCCCCTCGTAATGTGGTAAGGGGCACTAGACAAGCAGCCTGGTCTCTGGGAGGTGGAAGGTTAGCGACCTCTATCCTTGCTCTAGGGACGGGTACTACTCCATCTTGAGTGTTTGTCGGAGGAAAGCTGCCAAATTGTCCTGACTCCATGTTGGTTGCTACGGTCACCTCTTCAAAATCAAAGGCCAAGGCCTTAGAATCGATGAGATGTTGGATGTATCGCTTCAGTTGGTAGCAGTCTTATGTAGCATGATGGACATAGCGATGGTAGTGGCAGTACTTGGGGCGTTCTATCTCTACAGGACGAGGTTTACGTCTTAGAGAAGGGAGCTGAATTCGACCTCCTTGTATGAGCATGTCCAAGATGGGCTTGACATGGCCGTCTTCGAAGGAGTAGGTCATCTAAGGCCACTGCTTCTCTGTCGGCTTCGGTTCAGGCTTCGGAGCTGTGTTGGCCACCATAGCCTGTTTGCCCTTGTTGTCTCGATTGTTGGAGAGGTTACCACCATTATTGCTGTTGGTGTTAGGGCGTTTGCCCTTGTCCTCTCCTTTCGAGACGTGTAATCCCAGTTGGCGAGCTTTCTTCAACTTGTCTTATGTGCTGGTGGTGCTGATAATGAAAGTCTTCCAATCCTTAAACTGACTTTCGCCCATCCAGAGGCTGATTGTGCAGAGCAGCCTCTTTTGACAAATTTTAATTAAGGATGAATCAGGGTTACCGGAAGGCAACTTCATCGCGGTTTGACAAAACCGTTCGATATAATTTCTTGTCAGCTCCTTTTCTCCTTGAACAATGTCCATGAGAGTGGACATCGTCACGTCTTGTCCTACTTTATAGAACCTCTCCAGGAATATACGTTTGAAGCCGACAAAGGAATGGATGTAGTTGTCCGACAAGTTGTGGTACCAATCGAAGGCGACCCCTTCCAATACTCCAATGAACAATCGCGTGAAGATGGCGTCGTCATAAGACAGATGGTCGGTTGTGACTTCGAAGTAGGTGATGTACCTGCTTGCAGATGTCTTCCTATCATACGGATTGATGTTGAATGGTTTATATCTTGGTGGAAAGGGAATGTCTCTCCATGCAGCCGGATACGGTTGTCGTATCCTGAGGTCCTGGCAGTTTTCTCGGGCGTAGAACATGGCACGGAGCTCTTGGACCTCTCGTCTTGCCTCTCTGGCCTCGTCTGCAGCAGTAGGGGCCGATATTTCAGGAGGATTATCACCCAGATTTGGTGCAGCTGAGTTCGAGTCCACATTGACCGAGGGTTCCACGTTTGTTTGGCCAAGTGTTCTTCCTTGCAGAGTTGGAAGGGCCGCTTTGATCTCATCCACGGACTTGACCAAGGTAAGAAGTATGGCTTCCAGAGTGTCGATGCGTTGGCGATCACTGGGACCATCTTGGTTGATGTCCGTCATAAATACCGTCCTTACATGAGGAGAGATGGAACGGTGGAGGACGCGCCCTCTGAGTCATACCCTTGTACAGAGAAGTCGTCAGGGTATATGGGAATGTTCTCCTCTGGTTCGGACTCAGAAGGAGTAGTACCCCCAGCTTCAGAGCTTGCATCGTCTTGAGAGTTGTGGACATCTTCAGGGACGTCGAAACCTGATGCATCTGTTGGGGGAATCGTTTCCCCTGGATTATCTTCTTGGAACACCGGATTGTCGTGGATGCTTGGAGGAGTGCTACCCCCGGCTCCAGTGCCTCCCAGAGATACGGACGACGAATCTTCGAGTGTGGCAGATTTCGCTTTCGAGCGAGTACCTTGAAAAACTCCTCCCGTAATAGTCGTGGACAACCGCTTAGAAGAGGGTTTCTTGGTTGAGATTTTCGGGCTGGAGACGTTTGTTTTCTTCCCTCTCTCGCTGCCAGGGATCTTGTGAGCAGAATTGCAGGAGGCGATAAGAAGCGCCTCGTCTTTCGAGCTTGGGTGTTGCAGTCATTGGAAGACGGATCGCCGTTCTTCTTGTGGGGCCGCCTTGCTGCAGCAGCAGTTGACAATGACTTGAGTGCAGTAATATCCATGAAAGGACTCTCTGTACACCAAGTTTTCGTCACTTTCCTTGTGTTTGTGAAGAATCACGTTGCGCAAGTCACTCGCTTTGTGGGCCCGGGAGTCCTGAGCACATGAGTGTGTTGGCATCCTGCCTGCTCCCTGATGTGGGGGTAGTATGAGTACTTGCCCCTGATCATTGTTGGAAGATTCTTGATAACTATCTCGTTCGTTGTCCGCCGAGGGCTGGACATGGATAGCTTTATACAACTTTCCATCAGGGGCCCGCATAATAGTCAGCGAGATGCCCTGATAGTCAGAAGTTAGGACAGCTGTCTGAGCTCGATGAGCCCGTGCTGCCCGAGACTTCTTCCTTCTAGCACCTGAAAGTGCATAGTAGGAAGAGTCCACAGAGACTGGCACATGAGAGCATTTGGGGTCAGGACTACTTGAGAGTCGGTCGAAGACTGAACCCGAGCCGCATGAAGTGGATGGCCTGCGGCTGAGATTGGTAGCCGCACAGCCTGCCTGCATGTGGCTGGCATTTGTTGCCGCATAAGCATCCCGCATGCGGCTGGCAGTTTGTATGCGGCTGGAAGCTATAGTGGTCGTGTGGGCCTCTTCTATGCGGCTGGAAGTCATAGTGGCCGCATGAGCATCCTCCATGTAGCTGGTAGCTCTGGCCGCATGAGCCTTCTATCTGCGGCTGGCTTTTGTGGCCGCATAAGTCTTCATGCGACTAGCATCCTTCTGTGGCTTCTTCCAGGACCGTATAGAGTTACCCTTTGCCACTGCAAGTCCAGCATCGTAGTATTTTCCTCTGCCGGTCTTGGGGACAGCAGAGTCCTCTATGGTCGAAAGTGGGGCCGCAAGAGAGTCTTCTCCGCCATCTTGGGCAACAGAGAGTAGTCCTTCGAGAGCTTGGGGAGGAGCGAATGATTTGGGCCTCCACTCCCTGCGGGCCTTCTTCGTGCGGGCTCGCCGCTGGACCAGGCCAGCGCTCCCGTCGGAGAGCATTTCTTCAAACGTCTGCTGGTCGAACCGGGCGACCAGCATTTGTTAAGTGGAGCCAAGTTTGGTTGCGTCCGATTGCGTCACCAACTCCTTAGCCTTGGAGAAGTTAGTCCCCAGCAGAGTCGCCATCGTGTTTGCCATTGATTGTAAAAGTGCAGAACAATTTTATAGGAGGACTGAACTTAGACTCACAATACAAACTCGCTCGTACAAAAAAAGCCTTGGAATGAAAACCTAGGTACAGCAATCTAAGTACGATTGTTTATTTTTGATTCTGGGGGTGACGGTAGAGGCTCGGGAAAGCGACGGCAGCTCTGCCTTACTCCTTGGACGATCGGACGTAGCCTTGGCTCTGATGAAGAAATGCTCTCGGAATGTGTGGGGAGACTCTTCTGTGCTTGTCTTTGTCTCTCTGTGTGTTCAGCCGGGGTTTTTGCAAGGGAATGGCACCTTGCTATTTATAGGAGTGGGGTGTGATCATTAGGGTTTGCAATGATTGTCCCTTGAAGAGTCGGCGATTTGGGGATTAATTACCATTTTCTTTGATCCTGTTTTGTTGGCACTTAATATAGGCCGTTAATCTTGATTGCAACAAATCTGGGCAGTTAATGTTGATTGTGCCAAATTCGTCTGGGCAATTAATATTGATTGCCACGAATCTTCGTAATTTGTTGTGACAAGCTCGGATCTCTTGCCACGTGTTCAATCTGCGTGATTGTAATAAATCTGATTTGATCCGGGTAATTATGATGATTGCACTAAATCTGGTTGTTAGAATTTGTTGATAGTAACAAATCTGAGTGGATAAATCTTGATTGATTTGGTGCCACGTGTCCAACCATCATTATGCTGCGAGCCGTAGGGACGCGAGGGGAACTGATCCTCTGCCACGTCTCCTAACCGCGAGCCACAGGGACAGGGTGTCTTGACAGAGCCGCATGAGGGTGGCTTCTCAGGATTTGAATCGCATGAAGGTGGAAGCCGCATAGGTATGGCCTCCGAAATCTGAGCCGCATGAGGATGGTTTCCAACTAAACCGCAAAAGGATGGCCACGTGTCAAGGCTGTATAGGCGTGGCCTCTCAGCATTTGGGCCGCATGGAGATGGTCCCCATGATCCGAGCCGCATGAGAGTAGCGGCCGCATGGGGGTGGCTTCTCAGGATTTGAGCCGCATGAAGATGGCCCCCATGAACCGAGGCGCATGAGAGTAGCAGCCGCATGGGGGTGGCCTCCACCTGAACCGCATGCGGCTGGCCACGTGTCAAAGCTATATGGAAGACTTTAGGAAAAGATTTTCTTTGTTTCCCTCGGAGCACGCCTTTATGTCAGAGTCATCATTGCAGCTTTATGTCAGAGCTGTCAGTTCACCTTTATGTCAGAGCCGCCTTGTTGTGTCAGAGCATTAAATGAGGTCGCTGCTTAATGGCCAGCTGTAGAGGCGAGCCGCATAAGGCCACGTGGCTTTTACTCGAGCAGCATGGCTATGTTGGCGACTTTTGAGCCGCATAAAACTCTTGAGCCGCATGAAGCTCTGAGAGATTCTTTGAACCGCATGAGACTCCCTCTGTTTTGAGCCGCATGGATTTTTCTGTTCTTTTCCATGCTTCTACAGCAGGTTCTAGACTCTCTCTCTCTATTCCTTCACGTCTAATAAAATATATCCTTGTATGCGTAAGTTGCTGTCAAGTTAGCGAGCGTGGCTCGAACGGTTAAAGGTCTTAGTATGTGTTGAACAATAAGATGGAACATTGAAAAATTGAAGCGATGTGCATCAAGTGTACGGGTCGCGGTAAGGCAGTGATGGTAGAACATTGAAAGGAAATATCGAAATGTGCATCACGTGCACAAATACGAGAACATTGAACACTAGGTCTAGAACATTGATTATGGTGTTAAGCGTGCCCTTGTGCACGGAAGCTACAAAAAGACTAAGTAACTACGGAACTAGGCTATGTGAATAACTTATGAATGGAACGCGTTGAATATAAGTACGAGAAGTCTAAGCCGTTGGGCGTCGTGCATCAATACAGATGTGTTGGGGTATAATGCCGTCGGAACTTGAGATAGAGATTGTGGATTATGTTTATGGAACATGAGATTGGTTGATATGATATGACTTGTTTACTATGACGCGTATTGCATGGTCAATGGACTCGGATGGCCCGTACACGGGTGCGGCTTCCCTCGGACGGTTACGACCGGGGCACCGGGACCGTTCGGTATAGGAAGGAATTATGTATGGTATTTATGGTGCACATCATTAGGACGGATTACGACCGTCCAGTGTTGTGATAAGATATGATATCAGTAAGTTTAGGATCCTTCAGATACTGGGCTAGCAACCCGTATTGGAGCGATCATAGGCTTACACATAAGGATGCCAAGTCCATTACGATGCAAAACACTGTGACCTTCATATAGATAGGGCTGGTGGGCTGAGATTAGAGTTGGGTGCAGGCGCAGGGCCTGCTACCCTTATGCATTATGTCTAAGTATGGTTGGTTGGTTGCATAAATTGTATGATTGCTTATGTAAAGTTCTAACCACTGCAGGCTAGGCAAAAGGCGACGGAGATAAGCACGATCACTATGTTTATGTTCAGATTATGTCTAACTGTATCTACTGCAGGGATATGGTATTGGACACATTTATGATAAGTTGCTATGCGTAAATATTGCCATAAAACTGATCCTAAGGCTAATTAGAAAGATCACCAAATAATGTTGCATGTTTCACTAAATATACTTAGTGTTGGTTAGGTGCGAGTGGGTCTTGATCAGTGCAGCGAGGACGAAAGCACTAATCCCCCACTAGTTTTCTTACAGGTTCAGGTTTGATCGGCTTGGGGCGGGGCTTGGCTTGGATGTGCCAAGGCATGGAGTCCTTAGCGTTTCAAGAGGAGCTACCGCATAGGCGTTCGGACTTGTGACATGTAGATGTTCGGCCGAAGACTACTTGTTGTCTATAAAGAGGTATAATGTATAGAACAATGTAATCCTTTGTGAGCTAGAGTGATCATGAGCATTGTAGCCAATTGGCATGTTAAGTTGGACAATTCAAAGCCTTTGTAATCTTCAGTTCATTATCAATAAAAGAGATTCTTATTGTATATTATGTTTCCTTCCACTGCTTATGTTATCAATTTGAGATAAACACTATGTGAACCTGTTATCTTGTCTTGCACGAGCGCAACTCCAGGCTCGTGCGGCATCACGCTCCAGCGAGGACGATGATTCGGATGAAATCAAGCGAGGACGAGAGATTTCTCGGGTCGGGGCGTGACAAGTTGGTATCAGAGCGGTTCCATCCTCTGGACCGTGAACGAATCTCTTTGACCCTCAGTAGCTTCGCTATTGAAATTAGTTACTCTAGGTTGTTTCCGCAACCACATGGCTCATGGATCTGCTCGATGCTACATTGGATGTTCCATACAATAAGTCTATATTAAGTGCGCACGTCTGCCACAAGTATGTCGTGACTATCACGCTATCTCCGGGTACCATCGAAGAATTTTGTTGCATGAAGTACAACGAGTTATGAAATGATGGTTTCCCGAAGTGCAACAATATGGCAAGTCATTGGTCACACGAAGTGCAACGAATATGGTGGTGTTGGTTGCATGAAGTACGATGATAACGTATTGTTGATCGCACAAAGTGCAAGGAGTTATGTGTCGTTGGTCGCACGAAGTGCAAAGAGATACGTGTTGTTGGTTATACGAAGTACAACGAGTCGATATGGTTTGATACATGTTGTATGGCTACGCAGATGGATAGCGATATGTTAAACGAGATTGAGTAATGACCTCAAGTATCGAGAGTGAATTGTTGCACGAGTTGCAATGAGTGAGATTGGAAGATCGCGGATGCGATAATAACGAGTCGAGTTGGTCACTAAGTCGAGTTTGAGTAGGCGAATGCTTATGTTGGCCGAATATTGTGTTGAGCCTTGAATAAGCGAATGTTGCAACGTGTTGTTGGTTATACGAAGTACAACGAGTCGATATGGTTTGATATATGTTGTATGGCTACGTAGATGGATAGCGATATGTTAAACGAGATTGAGTAATGACCTCAAGTATCGAGAGTGAATTGTTGCACGAGTTGCAATGAGTGAGATTGAAAGATCGCGGATGCGATAATAACGAGTCGAGTTGGTCGCTAAGTCGAGTTTGAGTAGGCGAATGCTTATGTTGGCCGAATATTGTGTTGAGTCTTGAATAAGCGAATGTTGCATGTGCGATCGATATGATCGCCAAGGCACGGTTAGATTGAATGTATATCAAACTTGAGTGAACGATTGTGCAAGTTGGTCTATTGTTGTACCGATTCGAGTAAGCGAACGCTAGAGCTGGAATTGAGAAAGATCGCCACACGGGATAGTCGATTGGTAAATAGATGTCGACCCTATGTGGAGTGTAAAGTCGAGTAATGACTCGATTTCGAGTGGTATATGCAATACCACTTGTGCGATCAGTGTAGCAAAGCATTGTATCGATAACGATAGGCTCGATTTCTGAGTGGTATATGTAATACCACTTAGTGATAGCTATGTTATGACGTTTGGCAACTTGCAATAGGATGCGTTGAGACAATGGTTTTGTTATGATAAGTTTGTCTTCAACGGACGGAGTAGTACCGAGATTCGAGTGGGAATGACTTGGTAGAAGTCGATGCATGCATACTTCGATGAATTGAGTTGAATGATTATGTGCGAAGTCGTGCCCAGGAATGATACGTCGGACAAAGATTCGCTAAGTATAAGTCGAACGATAGGCTAAGCATAGCGAGGGAATATTGCGTTGAGAAAATAGTCGACTCAGTCGAATTTACGTTGAGTTAGTACGAAGACTTACTCGAAAAAAGTTGAGTAGGTACGAAGAAATCGTGTGAACGAAGTTGAGTTAGCACGAGGAGTCGGTAGCACGATTTAGAAGTACGAGTTAGGGATATAAGAATGAATATGTAAATTAGAAATTGTGTCGCAATGATGGTAGTTAGTTACAACGGAATGGATCCTGATGTGTGCAAGACTTTATTCGTATTCGAGTTCGGATAATGGCAGTGATTGTAATGAATTGGAGCTTATGAGAAATGAAGATGTTCAAGTTATGTATATCGACGATGGTATTGAGGTGTATCAAAGACAATATGCAATAACTCGGGGATACTCTGATTGAATGAACGACAATTATGTTGAGTATTGTTAATGGATGAATAAGATGCAAGTTAAGTTGATGGCAGTTTGGATGATGATGATAGGAATGCTTTAGAGAAATTGGGAGTGGATGGATATTACTTGGATAAAAACGTAAGTGTCTGGATTGCCTTGTTGATAACCACAACATTGACATTCTTGTCTTATGTGAGTGCAACTCCAGCATCGCACATGCGTCACGTCGAATTAGGACGATCATTTCGTGTGAGCGTTGGTATGGTGATTCATCAAGCGGGGATGGTTGAACTCACAAGATGTGGCAAATTGGATTTAGACTTATGGTTTGATGCGAAGGTGAATTTGAAGATTATTGCGATATGCGTAGAGTGTGTCGAAAATTAATCGTAGGTAAATAGACTCGTACCCAAGGCAAATTAATATTGCTCGGTTGCGATAGTGTTGACGGTAGTACATGTGTGATACGAGTAGTAACAGCAGGAAAAGTATATGAGTAATTCGAGTAGTAAACGGCGCATCAGTTACGCGGGGGTAGATAAATTGTGGATTGGTAAATTATGTCGGATTGGATGAAGTCTCATAGGAATTGTCGGGAATTGATTTGGCTCCGCGATAGGATATAGCATGGTTCGTAATAACTGTCCCTCGTGGATGATCTTCAATTATCGAGCATAGTTTCGGGGCAGAGGACCCTAGAAGACTTGACCGCCAAATCAAGTGAATGTTGAAGACCATAGGACGACCCAATGAAGTCGTATAAGAAATTTTGTTGAGGATGAAGGATGATGTAGTGCATATTGAGGATAAGTCTAAGCGAGCGAGTACCGTGTTTCAAAAGTTAGCGAGTAGTCTTCGACTAGAACGATATGGTAAAAAAAAAGAAATTTATGATCGATCGAATAAGTACGTAAAATGACTTGATTGGTCGATGATCGATTAGATATTGAGGAACGTACTTAGCATAGTGACGCGGTAAGACGATTGCAAGAATTTTGCAATGTGCAAGAGTGGCGAATAGTAGAATGACCCTAAGAGTTGTGTCGTAGATCGGTTTGAGTAACGGTTAGGCTATGTGTGTTGAGCGCACAATCTATGTTACGAAACAAACTAGTTGGGGATTGATTCAAAAATTGAATAAATGATTCGTACTCGGTCGAGAATCAGAGATGAGCGTATTGTGAGAGACCTTGGGTCGGAAAGATTATTGCCTTTGAGCATCGTAGACTCTAGTTAACCTCTGGTATCGGGAAAGATCAAGCACGATGTCTGGATAAATTAACTAGCGGGGGTAGCCCCAGACGCAATGCGTAGGTAGTTCGAGAACATGAATCATATTGGAATAGTTGTGTGCGATGCATAGTACGGATTATAGGCAAGGAAAGTTGGACATGTTGGACTTAGTCCGTGTCATTGAAGCCAAATGTTACGAACGACTAGATGAAAGACTTGAGTTATGTGAGAGATAGAAAACGGTTAGGCGAATAGGCATTGCAAAGAATTGTTGCGATCGGATGCACAATGACTTAATGCAATACATGTACTAGAGGACCGGCAAGAAACTTTTGGGATCGTAGTAACAGTTCTGAGTTAAGCTATCAGAGATGTTTGGAAGATGAGCTCGTGTTATGGAATAATGCATACATGAAGTATTCTGAGAATATGCGCTAAGATTTGACTAAGTCGAGTACGGAATGATTGGTGCTTGGGGATTTAAGTTGAGCTTGTTAGTTTGTTCCGATATCCTACAACTAAGCTTGACTGAAATGCATATATTGGTGGGATGCCTAAAATATGTGTATGATCCAAACTAAGTTGTATGATTCAAATGATAGTGGCACAAGATCGTGAAACGATCTAGTGGAGCACTTGGTTTAAGTATTAGTTTCGGTTCGAGGATGAACCTTGTTTTGAGTGGTATATTATGTAATGCCCCACTCTATACGGTGCATTATGATGAGTCGTTGACTCGAAGAGTTGCATTGACCCGATGAAGCATCGATGCAAATCGATGTAAAGCCTAAGTTCGGTTGGAACAAAGTATTGACTTCGGTTGATCTGGTGTGCAGGCTATGCTTTTGCGCTGGATTGTAAAGGGTCGACATCTTTGTCTTGTTCGAAATGATATCTGTGAAACCAAATTGTCGTCTTGCAACGGATTGTGGCATGGGCACAGTAGGCCAAATCAGTCGAGTAGTTCAACAGAATGGCTAAGTCAGAGGAGTTGGTCGTGCAACCAAGTATACAATCGAGCCACTTTAGCTCGACGAAACGACAAGGCGTATCGGCTTAAGGTGGACGGGTTCTCACGTCTAATAAAACATGTCCTTGTATGCGTAAGTTGCTGTCAAGTTAGCAAGCGTGGCTCGAACGGTTAAAGGTCTTAGTATGTGTTGAACAATAAGATAGAATATTGAACATTGAACAATTGAAGCAACGTGCATCAAGTGTATGGGTCGCGGTAGGACGGTGATGGTAGAACATTGAAAGAAAATATCGAGATGTGCATCACGTGCACAACTCCGAGAATATTAAACACTAGGTCTATAACATTGATTATGGTGTTAAGCGTGCCCTCGTGCATGGAAGCTAAGAAAAGACTAAGTAACTACGAAACTAGGCTATATAAATAACTTATGAATGGAACGTATTGAATATAAGTACGAAAAGTCTAAGCCGTTGGGCGTCGTGCATCAATACAGATGTGTTGGGGTATAATGTCGTCGGAACTTGATATAGAGATTGTGGATTATGTTTATGGAACATGAGATTGGTTGGTATGATATGACTTATTTACTATGGCGCGTATTGCATGGTCAATAGACTCGGATG
Source organism: Iris pallida (assembly GCA_029216955.1). Classification (NCBI taxonomy): domain Eukaryota; kingdom Viridiplantae; phylum Streptophyta; class Magnoliopsida; order Asparagales; family Iridaceae; genus Iris; species Iris pallida. Next base: position 40,653 of record JANAVB010007816.1, read on the forward strand.
GCCCGTGTACGGGTGCGGCTTCCCTCGGATGGTTACGACCGGGGCACCGGGACCGTTCGGCCTAGGAGGGAATTATATATGGTATTTATGGTGCACATTATTAGGACGAATTGCGACCATCCAGTATTGTGATAAGCTATGATATCAGTAAGTTTGGGATCCTTCAGATACTGGGCTAGTAATCTGTATTGGAGCGATCATAGGCTTACACATAAGGATGCCAAGTCTATTACGGTGCGAAACACCATGACCTTCATATATATAGGGCCGGTGGGCTGAGATTAGAGTTGGGTGCAGGCGGGATAGACCTCAACAGAAAACTGTTGAGTAACGGCAGCAAGTGATTGAGTTCAGTAGTTCCTCATAGAAAATTATTGACTCTAGAGATATGGTAATATGGAGAAGACAAAATTTTTTGAAGCACGCACAGAACCGGAAGCGCTCCTTGTTTCAAAGAGAGGAGGACGGGTTATTCACATTTAATTTGATGGTCAGAGGCGAATTGAAAGCTAAGCAGTGGTAATTATAAAGATCCCCCCGGCAGGACCTGCTACCCTTATGTATTATGTCTAAGTATAGTTGGTTGGTTGCGTAAATTGTATGATTGCTTATGTAAAGTTCTAACCACTACAGGCTAGGCAAAAGGGGACGGAGATGAGCACGATCACTATGTTTATGTTCAGATTATGTCTAACTATATCTGCTGTAGGGACACGGTATTGGATACATTTATGATAAGTTGCTATGCGTAAATATTGCCATAAAACTGATCCTAAGGCTAATTAGAAAGATCACCAAATAATGTTGCATGTTTCACTAAATATACTTAGTATTGGTTAGGTGCGAGTGGGTCTTGATCAGTGCAGCGAGGACGAAAGCACTAATCCCCCACTAGTTTGCTTGCAGGTTCAGGTTTGATTGGCTTGGATGCGCCGAGGCATGGAGTCCTTAGCGTTTCAAGAGGATCTACTGCATAGGCGTTCGGACTTGTGACATGGAGATGTTCAGTCGAAGACTACTTGTTGTCTATAAAGAGGTATAATGTATGGAACAATGTAATCCTTTGTGAGCGAGAGAGATCATGAGCGTTGTAGCCAATTAGCATGTTAAGTTGGACAATTCAAAGCCTTTGTAATCTTCAGTTCATTATCAATAAAAGAGATTCTTATTGTATATTATGTTTCCTTCCGCTGCTTATGTTATCAATTTGAGATAAATACTATGTGAACCTGTTATCTTGTCTTGCACGAGCGCAACTCCAGGCTCGTGCGGCATCACGCTCCAGCGAGGACGATGATTCGGGTGAAATCAAGCGAGGACGAGAGATTTCCCGGGTCGGGGCGTGACACGCGAGACTTCTCCATTTGGCGTGGGTGGTCACATCTCCGACGTCGCTTAGATCTAGGTGTTGAGCGGATCTAGAGGGCATTCGGTGAGGCGGTGGAGGAGAAGGCGCTGCGGTAGTCACCGGCCAGGGAACGACTTCGATGACAGTGGACAGCAGTGGTGCTCAACCAGCGCTCAGGCGGTGGTGTCAATATTAGTTTAGGGTTAGGACAGATCATGTAACAGCGTATCCTACGGCAAGGACACGTCGGGAAAGGGTTGCGTCATAAATATATGAGGTTTCGTGTCCTTGGGGTCGGACTTAGGGACACGAAGAAGATGTTTGTATTTATGGAATTTTGATGGGTTTTGGGAACTATGTCGTGTCGGACACGAGAAAATGGAATATAAATATAATAGGTAGAAATATCAATGAAATGTCACTACCAAAATAAGTCATATCAGCGACGTATTAAGCGACTCCAAGATAGAACGTCGCTAATTTTTGGGTGTTTAGCGACGTTTTACTAAGACGTCGCTGTTAGTTGCCAACAGCGACGTCTAGCGACTACTGTTTGTTAAATAGGAACCTGCGTCGCAAGTTCGTTGGTACACGTCACTGATATAGCGATGCAATTTAAGCGACGTCGTCGTTTATTAAATGTCAGCGATGTTTAGCGACGTCCTTTTCGGACGTCGCTAAATATTTCATATAGGCTGCGAGGGTTTCCTTTTCGATCATTCACAAATTTCCCCCCAAATTTTTCGTGCGCTCCTTCTCCGCGGCGCTCCTCCGGCGATTTCCCTCCTCCTGCCTCCTTCTCCGCGTTGCTCCTCCTGCGATCTCCCTCCTCCGACCTCCTCCTCCTCCTCCTCAGGTAGCTCCCCCATCTCTCTTTCTCTCTCTCTCACACACACACACACTCTCCCCTGTCCCTGCTTCCAGTTTCTCCTCGTCTTCTAGCTCTCTCTCTCCCTTCTAGTTCGTGTCCACGAGAGCGTGGACTCACCGCACGAGCAGCAGTGTGACACCTATTTTGTTGGTTTGGACATGTCGTGTCCCACTGTATGGATACGAGACTCATAGTGTGACACCTATATACTGATACTGGGAGTTTTTTAGGCATATCAACTGTCAATTTGATGTTTTGCTTGGATTCGAATTCCAATTTAGGGTTCGAGCCCTATTTACTGATACTGGAAATTTCAATTTAGGGTTCGAGCCCTATTTACTGTTGGTCAGGTTTCGGCTGAGTTAGGATATGATAGTATGCATGTTACAATTAACAAGGAATGCTGTTGACACCAAATATTACACGACATGTTACTTGAGTAACCTGGAATGTTTTACCTACTGAAACAAATGGTTTAGGCAAGGGTGTGTATAGGTTTGTCATCAGATGGTATGGGATTTTGCCTGCCAAATTCTGAATAGCAGTCCAGGCTGCCTGCTTAGTTGAAAGTCTTAATTAGACTTTCTGTTCAGTACCATTCGACTGAATTAAGTTGACCTGAATACCATATTTTAAATCCTAAATCTATGTCTGCCTGCTGTTCAATTCATGACAGGTTATCTTGTTAACAGTAAATGCCTTCCTTTTTAATATGTGTGAAACTCAGAGGTAGGATAAATCCAGTACAAATTAGGGACTGTCATGTTCAGGCAGTTGGTACCAGTGTTTAAGACTAGTTTGATTTGTATAATTTATGTTAAAGGCAGATAGGTAGGTCCTGTATGAGAGACTGGATACCTAGGTATGATGGCTTGGCTAGTTCATCATACCCACAGGAAATTTGTCTATTGATATGGACTTAGATAAATTCCTATTGGGAAATGATATTGGAATAAGGATTAACCTGAGAATAGGCTTAACTGAACAGTGATATCAGTTAGCAACTATTTTCTGAGGAGGCATCAAATGTCGATGCGGCATAGTTCATGGAGTTGCTGGAGAATGCAAGGACTCCTTTATATCCTGGTTGTCATGACCATTTACCGTTGGAGGTGATTACAAGATTGTTGAGCATAAAATCAGATTTTAACATGTCTCAAGAATGCTACAATCGAATCCTGGAGTTAATTAAAGATATATTGCCGGAGGGTGGCAAGTTACTTAAAGACTTCTACCAATCCAAGAGAATGGTGAGATCGCTCTGGATGGGGTATGAAAAAATTGATGCATATCGCAACGGATGCATGTTGTACTATAAGGACAACAAGGATGAAGACGCCTACAGATTTTATGGTGTCGATCGTTTCAAGGCAACTAGTACAACAAGGACTTCTGGTGTACGCAAGCCAACAGATTCGATGCACTATTTGCCTTTGACGCTGCGGTTGCAGAGGTTGTTTATGGCAAAGGAGACAGCTGATAATATGAGTTGGCACAAACGGGGACAAATAGATGGAGTACTTGATCATCCATCCGACGGGGAAGCATGAAAGCACTTTGATCGAGTATATCCAAATTTTGCTTCGGAGTCGCGTAATGTCAGATTGGGGCTTTCCTCCGACAATTTTACCCCATTTGGACTTTCGGGCTCATAATATTCTTGTTGGCCTGTGATTGTTACTCTGTACAACTTGCCGCCTTGGATGTGTATGAAGACTCCTTACATGTTCCTAACTGTTATTATTCCAGGTCCAAAGAACCCGAAGAGGAACATCGATGTGTACTTACAGCCCTTGGTAGATGAGCTGAATCAGTTGTGGGAAGTAGGTGCAACCACATATGATGTTTTCAGAAAGCAGAACTTTCAGATGAGGGCCGCACTAATGTGGACCATCAATGATTTCTCGGCCTATGGAATGTTATCGGGTTGGAGCACCCATGGTCGTCTCGCATGTCCGTATTGCATGGATCGTACTAAGGCTTTCCGTTTGAAACAAGGAGGAAAACCGTGCTTCTTTGATAATATGAGTTGGCACAAACGGGAACAAATAGATGGAGTACTTGATCATCCATCCGACGGGGAAGCATGGAAGCACTTTGATCGAGTATATCCCAATTTTGCTTCGGAGCCGCGTAATGTCAGATTGGGGCTTTCCTCCGACGATTTTACCCCATTTGGACTTTCGGGCTCACAATATTCTTGTTGGCCTGTGATTGTTACTCCGTACAACTTGCCGCCTTGGATGTGTATGAAGACTCCTTACATGTTCCTAACTGTTATTATTCCAGGTCCAAAGAACCCGAAGAGGAACATCGATGTGTACTTACAGCCCTTGGTAGATGAGCTGAATCAGTTGTGGGAAGTAGGTGCAACCACATATGATGTTTTCAGAAAGCAGAACTTTCAGATGAGGGCTGCACTAATGTGGACCATCAATGATTTCTTGGCCTATGGAATGTTATCGGGTTGGAGCACCCATGGTCGTCTCGCATGTCCGTATTGCATGGATCGCACTAAGGCTTTCCGTTTGAAACAAGGAGGAAAACCGTGCTTCTTTGATAATATGAGTTGGCACAAACGGGAACAAATAGATGGAGTACTTGATCATCCATCCGACGGGGAAGCATGGAAGCACTTTGATCGAGTATATCCCAATTTTGCTTCGGAGCCGCGTAATGTCAGATTGGGGCTTTCCTCCGACGATTTTACCCCATTTGGACTTTCGGGCTCACAATATTCTTGTTGGCCTGTGATTGTTACTCCGTACAACTTGCCGCCTTGGATGTGTATGAAGACTCCTTACATGTTCCTAACTGTTATTATTCCAGGTCTAAAGAACCCGAAGAGGAACATCGATGTGTACTTACAGCCCTTGGTAGATGAGCTAAATCAGTTGTGGGAAGTAGGTGCAACCACATATGATGTTTCCAGAAAGCAGAACTTTCAGATGAGGGCCGCACTAATGTAGACCATCAATGATTTCTCGGCCTATGAAATGTTATCGGGTTGGAGCACCCATGGTCGTCTCGCATGTCCGTATTGCATGGATCGTACTAAGGCTTTCCGTTTGAAACACGGAGGAAAACCGTACTTCTTTGATTGTCATCGACAGTTCCTGCCAAAGGATCATCCGTACCGGAGGAACATGAATGCTTTTCGTGCTGGCATGGTAGAGAAGTCCAGTCCACCGCCACGGTGGTCCGGAGACACGATATGGGAGGAAGTTAAAGAATTGTCAAGTTCTATTGAAAAGCCTACAGCGGGGTACAAGTGTGATGGATTTGGCCGCGCTCACAACTGGACGAAGAGGAGCATATTCTGGGACCTACCATATTGGAGTGACCATCTGCTCAGACATAACCTGAATGTCATGCATATCGAGAAGAATGTATTTGACAATATAATAAATACTGTGATGGACGTAAAGGGGAAGACGAAAGACAATCCCAAGGCCAGGTTGGACTTAGAAGAAATATGCAGACGTCTAGAGTTGCATTTGATAAAGGAAAGTAGTAGGAAGTATAAGCAGCCCAGGGCCATTTTTCACTGGATAAGGAGGACAAAGGTAAACTTTATAGGTGGATCCAGGGCCTAAAATTTCCAGATGGGTACGTATCGAATTTGAGAAGATGTGTTGACCCGAAGGAGAACAAACTACAGGGTATGAAGAGCCACGACTATCACGTTTTTATGGAGAGGTTAATCCCGATTGCATTTCGAAAATTTTTACCTCAGGTCTTTTGGGATCCACTGACAGAGATTAGCATATTCTTCGGAGATCTTTGTTCTACTAAGTTGCTCAACGATCGGCTTGAAAAGCAGGTGAAGGACATTACAGTAACATTGTGTAAGCTTGAGAGGGTGTTCCCTCCTGGATTCTTCGACTCTATGGAGCATTTGCCAATTCATCTTGCATATGAGGCACATATTGGTGGGCCCGTCGATTATCGGTAGATGTACCCGTTCGAGTGCCATCTAAACCACCTGAAGAGGAAGGTGAAAAATAAGGCACGGGTCGAGGGTTCTATTTGTGAAGCCGATGTCCTTGAGGAGATTATAAACTTTTGTTCAATGTACTTCAATGCTCTTGAAAAGCCTTCTAGAAAACTGAAAAAGAGATATTTGAATGATGAGGAACTAAAGGCTGTCCAGTTATATATATTACTCAACTGCGAGGAGGATGAAGTGGAAAAACTAGAGTGATAAGTAAAAATCTTTAATGTTTAAGTCATCTATTTGTTGATTACGTTATTATAATTTAACGAGTATATCCCAATATTTATTGGTTTTCAGCAAATTTAATGATGAGGTGAGGTCAAGTAGACCATACATTACAGATGAAGAAGTAGAAAAACAAATGAGACTTCATTTTCCATCTTGGTTGACAGCATATGTACGTAAGAAGCTAGTTAGAATCTTCCTCCATTCACAACTGCATAAAAAATAACTTAACATTGAACTTAATTTTGTATCTTCTCGTGTTTAGGTCGATCGTCCGGACGTCATCCTTGAGAATAAATCTATTAGAACTCTTGCCAAGGGACTAATTTATGCCGTCAAAATATGGCCAAGTTATTGCGTGAATGGGTTTAAGTTCAAGTCAACAAATGCTCCCATCAGAGATAGCTTCCTGGATCTTGATTCAACAAAAAATAGTTGCTTGTGTATCAAATCTACAAACTACAAAGATGTCACTCCAGGCAATGATTTCTATGGCGTCTTACGGGAGATCGTAGAATTGACGTACAACTATGGCATAGAGCCTGCCAAGATCGTGTTGTTCAAAGTTGATTGGTTCGATCCCATACAAGATCAAGGATGAAAAATTGATAAGCATGGTCTTGTGGATATTAACTTCCGTCGTCGATACCAAGGATACGAACCATTTATCCTAGCAAGTCAAGCTCAACTCGTATATTTTATAACATATCCTAGACGGGGAACAACGAGGTACGACTGGTAGGCAATATGTAAGACTAAAGCCAGAAATACCTACGACGTCGACGAAGTGGCTTATCAGGAGGACGAGCTGCCACTTGTACCAAATACAGTTGATGTCGACTCAGCAGAAGTTTTCCATTCAATATCTACTTGTGTAGAAGAGGTACAAGTATCCGAAGGGGAAGACGAAGGAGATGCTAGTGACGATGAGGAGGAAGAGGAAGAGGATGAGGAGGAGGAGGAGGAGGAGGAGGCAAACGAAGAAGATGAATTTTCAGAGGATGATTGAGAAACTGTGATTTTGATGTATTCATATTTCTGTAATCTTAAATTATGAACTATGATCATTTCTATTAGTATTCAAATTTTTGAAAACTTAAATTATGAACTCCAATGTATGCAGATATTTCTAAACTGTCATTGTATTTATTTATATTTTTAATCATATATTATTATCAGCATGGCAGGACGACGCGGAGGCACCTCAGGATGACGCGGAGATAGGTCAGGACGAGCCGTGTCCTTAGGTGGGCAGAGAGCTCCGTTACCAGAGGATGGCTCCGGACCATCGTCTGACCCGAGCACTCCATTGTACCATACGGTCGCAGGTCCGGGTGGCAGTACACCTGCGACGAGCAGTTCCAGGCTTGCTGATCATACTCCTTCCCCTAGCCTTCATACCGCTGACAGTAGCATGGCGGGTGCGGAGAAGGTGGAGAAGGTAGTCCCTATTCCCGCCCGAGCGGATCTATACCAGAGCGACCCTCCATGCGCACCTCAGGACGAGACGAGGATGGAGATTTGGGCCGACGGTCCTACGAAGTAAGTTAAATGAATATATATATATATATATATATATATATATATATATATATATTATGCATGTCTTTATATATATATATATATATATATATATATATATATATATATATATATATATATATATATATATATATATATATATATATTATGCATGTCTTTATATATATATATATATATATATATATATATATATATATATATATATATATATATATATATATATATATATTCATTAATACGTCGGTTATCGTTGTATACAGATATCGTCCCTCGTTGGTACAGAGAGCATTGGGCTCCTTTCTAAGGTCCAACTATGGGGGTCCGTGGATCAACTACTCGGATGCCTCAGAAGAGAGGAAGGCATTTTGGTTTGCCCACTTCAAGGTAACTAAAGATAGATAATTTAGTATAATTAATATAATTTTAAGCATTTTTTAGAACTTATTATTTTAATTTGTAATTCTTGTAGAGGACTTATTTTTATCCACCATACAGGGCCGAGCAGATTGAGAGGCAGTTTCCTGCCGTCGCCGCCAAGTTGAACCGTGATGCAATTGACGATCAGAAAGCTCGTCAGCGCTCCGGAAAGCCGATTGCTGGTTGGATCACGTCTGACCAGTAGACCACGATGAGGGCTCGATTTGAGGAGCCCCGGTACAGAGAGCGGTCAGAGAAGGCGAAGGCGGCTAGGACGAGGGCCGAAAAGTGGTATGGTGGATCGATTCCTATGACGGAGCATTTTCGTCGTCTGGTATGTAATTTATTACAATATATGAGATTTTATTAATAGTAGGAGTATATAATTTTCTATTTTACTAAAGAATAAAATATAATAAACACGCAGGTACAGAGGAGTGAGGACGCAAACATGGTGACCGTCTTCCTGGCCACCCATCGGAAGGACGGGAAGCTCATCGACGACCGGGCTACTCAGAGCTATGTAAGTACTAATTTAGATTTCGTTAATTTTTAACATAACTTGAAGAATATACAGATAACCATATAGTTAATAATAATTAAATACTTTAGACGTTTATTAGGCTAATTTAGGTAAGTACTGATTTATAGATATGCACAATGATTTCTAGGACGAGTTTGTTAGGCTACGTGAGCGTGCGAGTGCTAGTGCACCGGCAGAGGGAGGGGTTGGTACATCGCAGCCCTCTCCGCCTCAGTCGGAGGACGAGCTCTGTAAGACTGCTGTTGGTGGTCTTCATAGAGGTACGTACTATGGTACGGGGTCCTACGGTGCATTTGTTGCGACGCAGGCATCCAGGGCTCCCTCTGCCAGTGCGCATTCACAGCCGTCACAGGCTGAGTCATCCCGAGTCGAGGGTACCATTGCCCGCCAGATTGCTGAGCTGCACGACGATATGCTGAGGAGGATTTCTGAGCAGCCAGGGTCTCAGGCGCAAGGGAACGCTGCATCGGTCACTGCACGCTTTGACGAGCTCAAGCGCACCGTGAGGGACGTCTAGGGGACGCAGGAGTCCATTCACGACACAGTTACTAGGATAGCGGCTTGTATGGAGCAATGCAGCGCCAGACTGCTAGCCCTAGAGGAGACGCAGACGCACCCATCTCCAGCGGTTATACTGCCTCCTTCTCCAGCGGTTACACTGCCTCCTTCTACAGCGGTTGCATTGCCTCCTCCTTCATCGTCGTCGATGGTTCTTACACCGGAGCAGTATGCTTACCTTCTTTCCAGGAGCAGTGATGCTCCTCCTGATCAGCCGTAGTCGACATATATATATTGTTGTGTGATGGCCCATTGTTGGGTCTTTTATGTGTTTATGCATACATTATTCTTATGTGGAGCATTATGTTTGACATTGTTGTTACAATTTTTCATATATCTGTGTTAATTGATGAGATTGTGTTTTAAACGTGTTCGTGATTGTGTATCTGTGTTGTTTGATACTTTGTGTTCATGATACACACCGTCGCTGTTTGATACTTTGTGTTCGTGATACACACCGTCGCTGTTTGATACGCATTTGTGTTCGTGATTTTGTATCTGTGTTGTTTGATACTTTGTGTATCTGCTGCAATGCTGTAGGTGCTGCTGCAAATGCTATATTTTTTTTATTTTTTTTTCCAAAATTAGCGACGTTCAGCGACGTCCAGCGACGAAAGTTAACGTCGCTAAGTAAGTATCGAAACGTCGCTAACTGTGATGAACATCGTCGATGATCGTCACTAAACGTCGCTATGTACGACGTCGCTAAACGTCGCTATGTGTCGGTACTATAGCGACGTAAAAACATCGCAGAACGTCGCCATTTGGCTCTCAAGCCAGGTCAGCATCGATGCATGTAAAGTCGCTAAACGTCGCTAGGTGACGTCGGTAACTGCAGTCATTTTACGTCGCTGGTAGTCGCTGAATTAGCGACGTGTATGCGTCGCTAAGTGTCGTCACAATAGCGACGTATTGCGACGTCGTGTTGTTTAGCGACTAGGTCAATCGCGACAACGTCCAAACGTCGCTAAATACGTCGCTAATTGAAATTAGTGACGTATTTTCCCTATTTAGCGACGTCCTGCGGCGTCGCTGATTTGACAGATTTTAGTAGTGTGTGGTGGACACGCCGATACGACAAGACAAGAAAAAATGGGTTAGGATTTTGGCAAGAATGGGTTAGGCTAACAAATGATTTGGGAGTGATTAGCACTAACAATAATTAGGATGTTTATAGGAGGATTAGGACTAATCTAGAAAAAGAATATTCCTAGAATATTCCAGGAACAAATTTCTAGGAATAAGCTTGACGCCATGGAATATTCCATGATGATTAATTAACAATGATCATAATTAATTAGGGACAATCTAGAAGGTTTCCACTAATCACCTAGCTAATTATGGCATATAACATATAACTAAATGCTACTCCACTTCTAGGAATTTACAAAATTTCCACTCCTTCTCCATAACCTTAAACTTCCAAATAATTACAAATGATGCCACTCCACCTTAAATATTTACAACTTCGTCATTCCCTTTTCCAAAATCACCTAAATAATTCTCAAATAATATCTAGAAAAGAAATTAGAAAATTAGGAATTGGGAAAAATAAAAAATTAGGGAAAATCAAAAATAGGGGGTTACAATACCTGAGGTGTAGAACAACTCAATAATGTTGTATTCACAATGTAGACTTGACGTATTGGACTCTTATCCAGTTATATGGGAGTGGATCGTGACAGAAACATAACTTTAATGCAGAAAACCAAATAACAAAAATAATATTCGAACAATATCTTTTATTCATAATTTGCAGCGGTCAGAAAGGCTTTCAATAGCCAACTGAACAAGCCAACTTGGCTTACAACATTTGACTAAAAAGAATTACAAGACTTCGTTCCATACATTATATTTATTTATACAAGAAAACCATACATCTTCAAATCTATAGCTTCCCAAAAGATGAGGATCTTCTACCTTCTCAGAACATCCAACAAAACATCCAGCACCTACGGAGGTAGGGTCAGTACATTTTGGAATGCACTGGTGAGCGACAAAACTACACTTAAATAAAAGTAGACACTAAGTAATCATGTGAGAAAATATTTATTATTAATGGTGGTCTTTCTATCTTTTAACTACTTTCATTTTATGATACTCAGTCGAAAGCATAATTTATTTTGATACTTAATCAAAAGTTATACTTTTTTATTTTATTTATTCAAGTATTAGAGACTATTTCAAGAACAAAGTCTACTCCTTTCTACCTTTACCAAACATATCATTATTCTTAATCATATTTGTTCTTAGGGACATTGTAGCAGTATTTCACTTAAACCAAATTCTTTCTAAGGAACAATTCATAATAAGAAACATAAAATAATTGAAAAGTCACTTGTCCAGTTATTCTTACCTACGCCCGAATATCCATCCATGAAACAAACAATGATTAGAATAATTTGCTTTTAAATTTTTTATAATTTTATATCCATATATGTATCAAACAGTTAAGCAGCAATAATATTACCCTTAGCATGCGACCTACTACATGATTGTCTATGGGTGACTCCCTATAATTAGAAGTTGGGACGTACAAGCCCATCTCTCTAATAGACATGACACCCCCTGATCGCGGGATGTACAAGCCTCAGGGTGTCCCATCTCTCCAAGGCTAACACGATATTGGTGCCCCATAAATCATTCGAGAAACTAAACCTTATACACAAGTTGTCCAAGGCCAATGCATGATACACAATTTCTATCAAATAAAATAATGCAAAGTAGTATCTAAATGCCAAGTAAAACATTTCAATTTTCTTTCAAACCATAGAGTCGTAACACTCATCTTTATTTCTTTTATTTTGACGGCCATGTACGTATTTTCCTTTCTTTCACACAAACATACTATCTCATTACAACACTTCCATTTAACTTGGTTTCATATTCATATCTTTATATATACAACATATATTTCAAGGCTATAATTTCCATTATTTCTATGCAACAGAATATATGATCCTTTCAATTCTATCAACAGTTTATAACTCAAGCATGCAATTCTATTCTTTTAACAACATAAGATACAAAGTCTATGGAATAACTCTTTCTTTGTTTAATAAGCATAGCAAGAGTTCTTTCAATTTTTATTCAGTCTAACTTAATTAATATCATTATCTTAATACGATCTTACAAATTTCATGTGGTTATCATTCTAGTGATTATGAACTCTATTCTTAGAAGCAAAGCATACATCCATTCTTTATGGGTTCATTATTAATCGTAAAAGAATCAAAAAGCTCTTACAAATTTTATGTGGTTATCATTCTAGTGATTATGAACTCTATTCTTAGAAGCAAAGCATACATCCATTCTTTATGGGTTCATTATTAATCGTGAAAGAATCAAAAAGCGAAGTCTTGCCTACACACCTAAGAACAATATAATGCCACTGTTAGGATTGGGGTATTACATATACAGAGGACAATGGAGCATATACGCTCACGAAAATTCTATCAAAGAAAATTTGAGTACTGCAGTAGAGTAGTCGAAATGTCGACCTCCTCCACTTAGTTGGAAAGGGGGAATTTATTAGTGTTGGATGGGGTTCCCGACCTATACGAAGAATACCCCTAAGTGTGATGAGTGTCACCCATATGTCGGAGAAGCTCGGATAGTCGAAGGCAACGAGGAGACTAAATCTGAGCGTGTACCAAAAAGTTTTTTGGAAAAAGTATAAATGAAAAGAAACAAGAATCAACGTTCATCGTCGATCGCACACAAGTCTATCTTGGATGCACATGATATTAAAATGGAAAGCAGTAAATAAATATAACTATAACATGCATAGATATAAAAGATAACAGTGAATAAAATAAAAATGTATACATTCTAGGAAATTGGACAGAGATTTGACGAAGATCTGATTACGAACTCATAAATTAGGTAGTGGCACAAAAATCAAAATCTGCACAGATGTTATCAAATGCTAAAATAAACACTACAATGCATCTAGAATGGGTGGGGAAAAAAGTCTACCACATAAGTCCAATTTGAACACAGGACAAAAATAAGCAATTTTGAGTAAAAATAGGATACGCGTGTGGGACGGTAGGGTACCAGATTTAGGTCACCTAGGTTAATTTTCAACGATCTCCAATTAGTTCAAGTTCTATGTCAAAAAGAGTCTAAATGATGATACTGACTCAGTAGTGCGTCCATAATTGAAACCCGATTAGTCAAACACAAAAATTCATGTTAAATCGGATCATGGGATCTGTGATACGGTGATCCGGCCGACTGACTCAGAATTGGATGAAATTTAGGTCACTAGACAAGTTAGATGTTGCGAGTTCAACAACACAAGTCTTGTTGTAACATGATAAGCATACTCAAACTAATTGGAAAATTTCTAAATTTCCTGATAGTAGAAAATTTAAGAATACGGGTAGAAATATTCATCGCACAAGCGTCTAATTTGAATTCTATCGAATCCCACATCAGGGAATGCTATATGCATCTTTTGGTACAAACGGTTCATACATTCTTAGTTATGGAAAACAATCTCTTGAGTGAAAAATTGTAGACACATAAGATACATACACAACTAGGTTAGCACATAGCCTATAACGTGCAACCATAGGAACAATTGATGTAATTGTGTGAGAAGAAGAATTATAGCTATGATACTAAATTCAAGGCTTAGTCCATTATGTACCGTCCTATAGTTTGATCTATTTGGGAAGATTTAAGTCGTAAGCGACATATCATAATGTACGATGTACAATTATTGTGGAGAATGCTCATTCACATATTTAAGATTGTTGGGTTTATTTGATTTGGCTATAAGTGACCTAGTCCTATCTTCTATTTTGAGGCAAATCCTAAGTGTGTATTTCGATATTTGAGGTATCATTTATTAACTTGCACACATGGAATGTTCTAGCTCAAGTGGTTAGTATGATTGGGGGGGAGGGGGGTTACTAGTGGATTATCACCAATTCTTGAAAAAAAAAATCCCTTTAGAGTTGGGACCCAAAGGGGTCTAACTCGGATGTGGTCATGGGCGAAGGGCATAAAGTAGTACTTTGATGAAGAACTTTGCACTTTTTGTCAGGTCGTGGAAACCTGAGCAGTGTTGAAGCCTTGTTAGTTATTCAATTCGTAAATGCCCTTACTACTAGTAATTGTCCCATTAATCAAGAAGTTACTCCCTGGTTTTCTGTCCACGTCTTTAGTGGATGGTTACAACAAATCATGGGTTTGCTCCCCTTGATATTGTGTGCTTCTGCATTTATGATATGTATAGCACATAGAAGAGATCGAAGAGATTTAGACCAAAGAAAAGAGAGTTTCATCTCTAACCATCACAAATGTTTTTGCAACAAAGCATCAATGCTAGTCTGAGAGTCCTTTAGCACGTCAATGCTTGTCTACGAAGGAATGTAACAACGAGTCTTCAGAAAGTTTTTCAAAACTTCTTGGTTCCTGAGAGCGGATCGATAGAGACGATCGAATCTCGCTTAAGCAATGGTGATCTTCATCACCCAGTAATAAGTTGTGCTAATCTTAGAAAATACATTTAGAGCTCCGATTTGTCAACAATAACTTTGCTATCTTTTCAACAATTTCTACCACCTTTAGCGGATTATTCCGCTTGTTGGTTTTCATAGAAGATTCATCTGCTCTTAACTGCTGACGATGATGTTAGATTCTACGGCAAGTTCAACTTGCTATCTACAACCAATTTATTGGTTAAGTCTTTCACAAACTTATACGAGATTTCCATGAAAATCTACAATAGAAACATGGCATATTCCCCTACTAATGTAAGTAGTACTGTAAACGTATAGAGGTGAGGCGTGTTATATGGAGACGGTTCTAACTGCTACTTAGTAGTAGAACAAGTGTTGAAGGGTTATAAATATTCACAATTCAAAAGCAAAACTATCCCTCAATCAATCGATAAATTTTATCTTATCACATACTTAATTTCATTTATCTCTAGTTTTAAATCAAAAAATGATAGGACTTGCGGCCCTTCGAAGACAATCTGCTATCAATGGAGATAGGTCTAAATGGCATGCCTAATATAATAATAAAAAATCTAAATCATCTAGAACATTGACTTATTCTATAAATAAAGAAAACAATAACTGTCATGACCCGCACCCGGATATTCGGGTACGTGTACGAGGGCCACCCCCAGCCTATGCTGCAGTATCAACGGTAGAACGCTGTCAAGTACCCAATAATATCTACATCGTCTATATGATCCACCATAACACTTGTACTCAAATCACATCACAAACAGCTAAGGAAGATATGAAATAGGAAGGATATCAATAACATTGAAACAACTAAAGTCTACAAATAATCATACATTTCAAGAAATGTATCAGAGACATATCTGATGAACAAGACATAAATCTAGATAATGAATATGGTGTAGAGCTCCTAGCAGAAAACTCACGGTAAATGGATCATCGAGATCTATCATCATAATATCCAGGGTGTGGGGCATAACATTACCTAAAAATAGTTATCCAGTCAGGACTGGAGTGAAGTACATAACTCTAAAAGCAGTTCCATTGCATGGTAGAAAATATATAACTTGTAATAGAATAAAATACATGACATGCTGGAAAGAAAATACAGAGAAATAACATCAAGAATATGTAAGAAAAACTGAGTACATGAATAGTAGAGAGAACATGGTAAACTATAATAATATAAGTGATTTAGAACACAAGACAGTTATATGATTGGTTTAGGTTGCACATGATTATTCTATGGTAACTCGATTATACGTAAAGGTATAATCTACATATACATGAATACACTAAAGGAATTTAATCACATAACTACTTCTACTCACACGCCCCAATCAATACACAAGGATCTGTTCACGACACGTTACGTACATGATTGTTAGTTTACACATGAAGCACGTATGAGCACATGAGAGTACATGAGAGCAGATGAGAGTACATGAATAATATGAATACAAGGAGTACACAATGCACATAATAAAGTATACGAACATGGAATACCCGATGTACCTGATAAGGAGATAACATCTCATGACAAGATCCATATAGTACCAATCCGTGTTAACAATGTCAGCAATAAGTAAAGTAGTCTAGAGCAGGTAATATAGATAATATCATGATCAAAACTATCAGAGAAGTACTCGCCTGAATTTGGTTGGAGTCGACGTGCACGACACGAACATGTCGACACGGAATAGGTACGATGTTATGCTTCACAAGTTGGTCCCAAACGACGGCACAGGTAGTTCAATTGAGTCCATATAGTCCAAATAGCCTAGTTTGGTATATAGAAGCCCAAATCAGAGTTCGACGCGATAGTCAAATCGAGAAATAGGAAATGACTATATAGTCGCG
>JANAVB010007816.1:60000-221646 GCA_029216955.1 Iris pallida
CGCCATCCGATCCTGGCCCCGCGGCCCTGTGGCCGGCCGTCCGCCCTAGCCGTCCCGTACGCCGGACCTCGACCCGCCGGCCTTACCCGGCGTCGCCTCCTCCGGCCAGGTCCGCCCGCGACCCCCGGCGGCCTTCCGCCCGCGCACGCCCCGTGCCCGTCCCCTCTTTTCGAGCTCCTCCCCTACCGATCTCGCGGCTGTCCGCGCCCGACCCAGCCGCGCGCGGCCTCCAGCGATGCCCCGACCCCGCTCCGGCCAGCCCAGGTCGAGCGCTCAGCCCGCGTGCGCCCCGCTGTTTCCACTACTAAAATCTGTCAAATCAGCGACGCATCAAGACGTCGCTAAATAGGGAAAATACGTCGCTAATTTCAATTAGCGACGTATGCATGTAATCGTGATTAACCTAGTCGCTAAACAAGAAAACGTCGCAATACGTCGCTATTGCGACGAGCTTTAGCGACGCGGACACGTCGCTAATTTAGCGACTGCCAGCGACGTAAAACGTCATTATTTACCGACGTATACTAGCGACGTTGAGCGACTTTACATGCATCGATGCTGACCTGGCTTGAGAGCCATATGGCGACGTTCTGCAATTTTTCTACGTCGTTACATTACCGACGTTTAGTGACGATCAGCGACGGTACTCATCAACGTTAGCGACATTGGGGTACTTAGCGACGTTATGTTCGTCGCTGAACGTCGCTAATATTGAAAAAAATAATAAAAAAATACAGCATTTGCAGCATTTCCTGCAGCATTTGCAGCATCCCCTGTAGCATTTGCAGCATCCCCTACAACATTTGTTACAGCAACAACGGTGTGTATCATGAACACAGTATCAAACAACACAGATACACACAATCACGAACACATTTGAAACACAATCTCATCAATCAACACAGATATATAAAAATTTGTAACAACAATGTCACACATAATGGTCCACAACTTAATTGCCAAGTATGGGAACGCATGGCTCAGAACACAACCCAAGATTCATTCTAGCATACATTAGTGTGAATCATCTATGTTCTGTACATATGGTGTAGTATATGTTCTTATAGTATGTAGTATCTGAAGAATGTAATATAATCAAGATGAACTCACATAATGTAATACTAAGACATCATCTACTACTATATAAGATATAGTGATAGGTTGTCGTATCATCATTGCCGAGGGATGAGGGTCGGAGGACAGTCAACTTTATCTACGGCTACATAGTTTCTGCCTCGCCAGTCGAATGGCTACAGGGACTATGTCCTGATCACCATGTCGTACCGTAGATTAATGCAAATGGAGCTGGAGCCAAAATACAGAAACCAAAATATGATATCCACCTCAAGTGTAGAGTCGGGGGAGAAGAACTTTTCTACCCTCTCCCTCTCTCACGCTATCAACGCCACAACTTTTCCACCTCAAGTTCCGATCAAGCATTTTCCTTCTCCTCTCCTCCACCATGGCTCTGAACCCATCTGCTCCTCCCTACTTCCCTTCTTCTTATTTGACTCTCTCAGCCACATATGATATCCAGCTCAAGTATAGAGTCGGAGGAGAAGAAGTGGACAGGAAGATGAGGGGGAAGCAGCACAGCCGGCGACATGACCCGGAGGAAGTACAGAGGTTTTCTTCAACATACGTAGGAGAACTATAAGGATATATCTTTTCACAACATATCACCTTGTCAAAGACCCTTAATGTGACATCCATGTTACCGCGGTGTCGGAAGACTAACATGTCATAATTTTCTAAGCCGTGTGTTTTGACATAATCCTCCAACCGGATTTCAGTTCTATGTAATAATGCAAGATTACTACATAGTAGGAAAGAGTTGGGAGGATTATGTCAAAACACACGGCTTAGAAAATTATGACATGTTAGTCTTCCGACACCGCGGTAACATGGTTGTCACATTAAGGGTCTTTGACAAGATGACATATTGTGAAAAGATATATCCTTATAGTTCTCCTACGGATTTGAAGAAAATATTTGTACTTCCTCCAGGTCATGCCGCCGGCTGTGCTGCTCCCCTCTCCTCTTTCTGTCCACTTCTTCTCCCCCGACTCTACACTTGAGCTGGATATCATATGTGGCTGAGAGAGTCAAATAAGAAGAAGGGAAGTAGGGAGGAGCAGATGGGTCCAGAGCCATGGTGGAGGAGAGGAGAAGGAAGATGCTTGATCAGAATGGATGGCTCAGAACACAACCCAAAATTCATTCTAGCATACATTAGTGTGAATCATCTATGTTCTGTACATATGGTGTAGTATATATTCTTATCGAATCTAGTATGTAGTATCTGAAGAATGTAACAGAATCAAGATGAACTCACATAATGTAATACTAAAATGTCATCTACTACTATATAAGATAGTGATAGGTGTCACACTGTGAGTCTCGTGTCCACACAGTGGGACACGACGTGTCCAAACCAACAAAATAGGTATCACACGAACTAGAAGCGAGTCCACGCTCTCGTATCCCCCCCAGCGAGTCCACTGTCAGTCTCGTGTCCCCCGCAGCGAGTCCACGCTCTCATGGACACGAACTAGAAGCAAGAGAGAGAGCTAGAAGACGAGGAGAAACTAGGGAGGAGCTACCTGAGGAAGGAGGAGGAGAATGAGGAGAAGGAGGAGCTACCTGAGGAAGGAGGAGGAGGCCGGAGGAGGGAGATCACCGGAGGAGCGCCGCGGAGGAGGAGGCCGGAGGAGGGAAATCGCCGGAGGAGCGTCGCGGAGGAGGAGCGCGCCCAAAATTGGGGGGGGAATTGTGAATGATCGAAAAGGAAACCCTCGCTGGCTATATGAAACCATTAGCGACGTCCTTATAGGACGTCGCTAAACGTCGCTGACATATAATAAACGGCGACGCTGCTTAAAGTGCGTCGCTACACGTCCCTATCTCAGCGACGGGTACCGACGAACTTGCGACGCAGGTTCCCATTTAACAAATTGTAGCCGCCAGACGTCGCTATTAGTCGCTATTGGCGACAAACAGCGACGTCTTATATTAACGTCGCTAAAACCCCAAATATTAGCGACGAACTATCTTGGAGTCGCTAAATACGTCGCTGATATGACTTATTTTGGTAGTGTTCCAACAGCGCTGTCCTGCGGTGTTCCGACGATTTTTGCTGCTATCCGCGAGTTTGGGACTTTTCCGAGTCCGCGGGAACGTGGTTTTCTTTTCCTATTATCATCTGAGAGCTCTAGCCGAGCAACCCAAGGTATATCTCGTGTCCCCGTGTCCCTACTTTAGTGTCGATGATGATACGGTTTCCGATCCCGTTATGGGATTCGGTTTAGGCGATTTTAGCTTCGAAATTTTCGAATCCCATTTCAGAATGATTCGTTCGTTTTGTTTTGGTTCTGTGGCTTTCGGTTTCCCGAACTTTATTTCGGGATTTCCGAATTTATTTCGGCAGTATTCTGTGGCTTTGGCTATATATAATTGTGATGTGTTTTCGGATTGGATATTTACTTTTGAAGGGATTTTGGGTGTTCCCTGGTTTGGGGACAGTCATTGATGTTGGGTTAGTATTTTTTCAGGATTGGGTTGTCCCAAATACAGAGGAGATGCTGTCCAAATTTTCGGGAAAATATTTTTAAAGGGATTTTCGTATAAAATTAGCAATTTGAGTAAAACCTATTTTCAAAAGAAAACCGATCTTTGCAAAATAATTTATAGATTGGATTTGCTGGTTTTCGGATTTTATGGATTTTTGTATCACCAGTTAGGCGACGACCATATCGGTCGAATGAGCCTCGGCGAAGTGCAAACGTAACAGGGTTCCTGTACGTTGAGACGCTAGCCAGCAACATGACATTTGGACCAAGTCTGAGACGCATTTTACAACTATATTTATATTTATAATTATTTTAGAACTGGTACTGCTGTTAGTATTTTTGGTGCAGGACTTCGGCCTACTGTTTGGACCATTCGCGGCACTCAGAGCTCGCCTATATGATTAATTAATTTATGTAAAAATTTGTAAAGGGCATAAGCCCAGTTTTCTATTTAATTTCGCTGTGACCATGTATTGTGTAGTTTAGGTTTTACTTTCTTTTCTGAGTTGGTTTTCGTTATTAGACGCGTAAATATAACTTGGGTATTAATTATTTTGTATAAAATTAATAAGGTTTTTCACGATAAATTAACTTGAATAAAATATTGGTAAGTTAACGAAGTCCATGTTTTATCACTAAAAGAAAAATGTAGTTTTATACATATGATATAAAAATACAAAGTTTTGCAAATTAACCGGTAACGGCTAATTTTTCCCAAGTAAATTAGAAATCGGATGTCCAACTAATTGACAACGCACGTAGCTCGCGTCGTTAAAGCGTTACAGTAGATTAACTAAATAATCTAAAATATGATTAGGGTCTACTTCTAGAGATTGTAACTAGCACACCTAGAATGGTTTCATTATGGTTCTAAGCCAGAGTTCTCAACTGTAGGATCTCGGAGACGAACTTGACATTCTCCTCAGTACCGACTTTTCCGATCCAGTCAATTAACAGAGGCAAGTTACGGTTATGTTTTCTTGTATTTTATTTAGTAATTGTCAAACTGCATGTTTAAACCACATTGCTACACGGAACCCTCTCCTAGGTTTCAAATATTGATTGATATTGATTGTGGGGATTGGGGGAATAGTGTAACGTTTATGACCAATATCCCCCATATTGCATGATTGTGCGAGCTTACCCCTCTTACACACGGGGATAAGCCGTATCGCGTCGCTAGGACGCTATTGTATAACCCAAGCCGGTCATAGACGATTACACATTCAAATCACATTGTTTTTAATTGTTAAATTGCTGGAAAATATTGTTTCAAACTGTTTAGCCTGCACTTTTCCATTATTATTTGAAATGTGAGATACATATTCGTACTTGCTCCCTCCTGACTGGAGACAACATTTTTAGGTGACATTGAGGATACTGAGCTATTGTACAATAGCTACTATGACCCGGTTTTGTACCATGTGGTGTTGCCGGAGTCCCTCTTGGAGGACGCAGGACCTGAGGCCGACGAGCCGACCGCTTAGCTAGTCGTTTCCAGTTTTTCTAGTTTATTGTTTTGGAGTTTTGTTAATTTTGAATTCAGCACTTTAATTCAGTTCTTTCATTTCCAGTTGTACTTTTCAAATGTTGAATAAAAGTTTTAAAATTTTCGTATATTCGAGTTGTGACAAAATATAAATGTTGTTGTGAATACCTGCATATAGAATAGCTTACTGCCGCCGTCTCACAACGGTACAGGCTGGACATGATCCGGTTCGACCCAATAATTTGGGATCGGGACGTGACAAAAATAATTAGTAAATAAAATATTTCTTATTTTCAAATTATAACTCCGCAAATATTTTCTATATATATAATTTATTGATTTTTTTCTAAATGGACAGAAAATTAAATTAGGGTAAAAAACTCGCATAAAATATTTTTTACAAAACCAATGATCCAACAAAACATCGATAATAAATTACGATCGAAAATATTTTCTCAATATTAGAATTGTACGATTTTCAAAGATTTAGGAAAATTCAAAAGAAATAAAAATTTAAAAATATTCGAAAAATCCAGAATTTGGTTAACGGAGGTTACAATAACCAAAACTCGAGTTGAATTTATTGGATCAATCTATGGTCCTCCATCAAGCTTTCTTCTATTGCAATGTACGCTCTTGACCAAATAAGTTGTATACGAATTTGACACTAACACAAAGAGATCGATGACACGTTAAGCATACCAGACAACAACAAAATCAACAATACAAGAATCGAAGAGTTTTGGTTTCGAGGTAATTTCTATGTTGAAGCTTTCAAGATAGAACAAAATTACATATTTGTAAACTGAGGCGTCATGAAGGGATATAAGAAATTTCAATCATTCCTCATATTGCTGCGTCTCGTTATCCAGTTGAATTAAATGTCACGGATTATTTTTATTTTGTCTATTCACCACACAAAAACTTGCAGTTGCCTAGTTGCATCGTAATGGAGGATAAAATGGTTCGATCTAGTAAAAAGTTGTCAAATAATCATACCTTCTATTATGACATGCTCATCTATTTTTGTGCGATTGTAGTTTCACATCTGATACGAAATGTATTATAGTAAAACTCGCTGCAAGTAGCGTCGTACTATAGCTAACTGCGGTATAACATGTCTAATTAACAAGTGCTAATGGTTGAAACTTGAAAGGCCTTTACTTGTTCTTTCTTTTCTTTTTTTTCTTTTTTTTTTTTTTTTTTTTTTTGGCAAACTAAACCTTTTTAATGAGTTAAGCCCATCATATGTGTCCGATAGTTTAGGCCCATGGGAAGTTGTCACATACTAACCTTAGCCATTTGCAAAAGTATTTTTTTTTTTTTTTTGAGTCAAAGCCATTTGCAAAAGTCAAGATGCTCTCAAGCTACACATACATATCTGAATCATTGACCCACAAGTCACAATTAGCTAGAAATTAAACCATTAATATTTGCGCAGATAATGATACAATTTCTGTTACTTTGGTGCAATTGGGTGTGTTAGGTCCTCCTTATCACATTTGAACCGAATCCAATGTCCCCCAAATATATTCAACTGAGTTTTATATGCATGTAAAGCCTAGCAAGTGATCAGGTCAATATTCCGTAATATTGGAAGGGAATATGTATGTATGTATGTATCTGTTACTTGTCTTTAGTTCAAGTCCACTGGCATATATACTCCAACATAAAACCTAAGGATCCAGACCAACATGAGCAATTCTGTCAAAATTTGTTCACGTATAAGTTGCTTTTGTAATATGTCGTCTTTAATTTTCTAACTTTCAACTTCTAAAATTTTTAGAAAGCATTTTAGAAGCAACCTTGTTTTTGCTTTCACCAGCATTAACCCGAATCGAAAGAAAAGAAAAAAGCAGCAGTGCAAAGATATATAATTTATCGATCTTACAATTCCAACAAAAATAGCAGAAGAGCAAATATTAGTATTTGGCAAGCCGGAGAAAAGAACTCCTCCTGTTCCGTCCGCCGGCCTTTCGACCCCCCATCTGTCGGTTCGCACGAGCAGTGCACGAGCCATATAGTTCGGTTGATTCCAATAGCCAGCTCTTTCTTTCTTTCTTTCCACGTAGCTGAAGAGGTAGCTGACTCGTCGTGGAAGTAGAACGTGGCACTCGCTGGTCCTGAACTTTCTGCCATGCACCGAGCCACGCACGCCCTCTGCAAGAACCACCTCGTGCGTGGCCTAAGGCCACATCAAGCTCTCCACATTGTCCGTCACCTTTACTGTACTATATAAACAAACACTTACACAGCAACCCCTCTCCAAGATCAAAACTCAACCCTTTTATAGGCTAGGCTTGCTAGCGAGTGTTTTAGTTCTAAATTAATGGCTATTACTCATGATCACGAGGCTGTCATGACCACCAGCTGCTACACGGAGAAGAAGGCAATCTACAACGCACCGACGACAGAGTCTGCGAGGGGGGACGGAGACTCCGACGACGACGACGATGGAGACTACGACTGCGCACCGGCAGCATGAGGGAGATGCATGCATGGGTGGGGACACTAGCTAGTGCTAGAATTTCTGTCCACTGAATAATGTAGCTAGCTAGCTAGAACTTACTAATTTTGCAGCTTTGCTGCAGGTAGTAGCTGATAGCAGTAGTGTTGTTATCAATAATTGGCACTAGCTAGCTTGTTGTGTAACTTGTGTCGAGGATGAGGACCACTAGAAGCCTCAAGACTACTGTCTTGTACTTGATTATGACAGATTAAAAATTTAATATAGTCTATCAATCTATTCTACTATATAATAGAAAAATTTGGTGGTGAAACTTTTGATTTCCTAAAATACCCTTGAGTATTTTATAAACATGATGTTATTGTGTCAACTTGAATGTCAATTATGTTTAAAAGTTAAAGCAATAAAGTTTGCATGCAAGTTTTCTTTTTTCACACAACTTTTTATGTCCCAATGATAATAAATTTTTTTATCTTTACCATTTTTCAAAGATTATTATTCTCAATAGAAAATTTTTAAAAAAATAAAATTTGTACTTCGAATCTCTTGACATTGTAAAAAGAAAGCACACACATGAATAATCACATGAAAAAAACGACGACAACTGACCTTATAATATTCTAATTAAGATACGTGCAAAGCACGTACATGTAGACTAGTATATGTAATCAGAAGTTAAATAATCATGATCATAATTTATATATATGCTACATGATGTTTTCCTGTTATAACTTATGAACCAGCAGAAATATTGAGTACAGAAATAAAGTACACAATTGCATATATACAATCATAATATTCAACTTAAAAGAGCACAATACAAAAACAACCACCTCTATGTAAAAAAAAAAAAAAAAAAATTGACAGAAAGAACCAAAATTTCTTCACTAAAAAGTACACTGACTCCTCTACATACAAGCCTCCCACTGATCCAATAGGATGATCATAACTACCCAAAATTAAAGAAAGATTATAAGATGAAAAATATGTTTAGTGAAATAAAAAAATAATGAATGCGAGCTAATACGGATCCTTTCGTAACTCCTTTCAAATCAAATCTCCCCCAAACCCTTGTACTTCTTCCTTTGAAAGTTGTACCATTGGAAAAAAAAAAAAACTTTCCTTATAAATTGGCTCATGGGGTTAGGTTAGAAATTCTTCATTTAACTCTAATTCGAGACAATTCTGGCGGATAAAGTGCAAAAAACCCCTCGTTAGATATCTTACTTTTGCATTAAAAGACCTTTTAGTAAATTTTTGCAGTTAAAGACCCCCGCAATTAGTGACTTGCTCGGAATAGGACCTCCCGTCTGAGATCCGTTGGAAACAACCGTTACTCTCCAAATTTTTTGAAAACTTTTAATGAAACACCTAAAATACCCTTTGCCTTTGATCTATTTAAGGCTGTGGATGTTTGGGGCTTGGGGCTTGGGAGGAGAGAACGGCCGGGGCTTCCACATTAGCTTGTCGCCACAGTTGCTTGGGGGTTGTACACAAGCCTCAAATTTTTTTTTCCTGATATTTTCAGTTCTTCTATTTTTGCTAATTTATTTTCAAAGTAATTTGTTCTCTTTTCTAATTTTTTTCCCGAACAGATTAATCCAAAGTCGAAGTTATGCCTTCTAGCTCGCAATCTTCGTTCTCACGACATTCAAGTAGAAATCGAGGGAAATTTATTTACTGCCATTGTGGATCAATTAGTCCATTGAAGACTTCGTGGACGCAAGCAAACCCTGGAAGAAGATTCTTTGGGTGTGCAAATTTTCCAACAAGTTCTTGTGGATTTCTACTATGGGAGGATGAAAAACTTCCAGAGTACTATCAGAATCTAATCTAGAATTTAATGAAAGAATTGAAGGAGCATCGAAGCCAACGTTTAATTTCTTCTAGAGAAGCGACAGTGGCGATGACGACAAGTGAACGAAGACCATACCTCAACATGCATATTTTGCAATTTGTTTTTGGTTTTGTAACGTGTATAGTTATGTTTAAAATTTTTGTATGACGATTGCAATTGTTGAATGAAGTAAGCTATGTGGAAAAAATGTTGGTGACATTGTTAGCATACTTCAGTGGCATAAACTCAACCTGAGAGTTCATATAAAATGAAGAGAGTTCATATAAACTGCAGTAAGCACATAAAGTTCTTGTAACAAAGAAGTTTGCCTCTGCATAAGCACATAAAGTTCATATAAACTGCAGATAAGTAAAACAATCTCTGCAGTAAAACAATCTCTGCATATAAAGTGCAGATAAGTAAAACAAAGAACTGCAGTAAGCACATATAAAATCTTTCAACAAAGAAGTAAAAACTGCAGATAAGTATTTCTTCATTGCAAACTGCAAATTGCAGATAAGTATCCAATACATCCAAACTGCAAACTACAGATAAGTATCCAACACATAAAGTACATTATCCAACACATAAAGTACATTATCCAACACATTGAGTTAAGAACTGCAAACTGAAGTTAAGAACTGCAGTAAGCACATATAAGTATCCAACACATACAGTATCCAACACATAAAGTACATTATCCAACACATTGAGACCAACATCCAAACTCCACAGATAAGTACATCCAAACTCAAGCACATCCAAACTGCAGATAAGTACTTCTTCATGAATTGCTTCATTGTATTTCTTCACTGGCAGATAAGTACTTCATTACAGCAGAGCAAAATAGGCACAATAATCCTTCGAAATATTAGCACATCCCAAAATAGATGCTTGTATACTGCAGGGAAGAAAGGAAGAGTTATAATTGATGAAGTAAAAGTTGAAAATTAAATGTGGAAATGAAGAAGTAGGAACCTGTAGCATGACAAAACGAGTTAGGTACTGCAGCCTGACAAAATGAGATAGGGACAGTGGCTCAGAGGAGTTAGTGAGGTAGGGACAGTGGCTCAGCAGTGCAAAATAGAGCTGAACACATACATTAGCATAGCACCCCACAGAGTAACAAAATAGAGCAGTTGACACAAAATATGTGTCCTACACTCACATAGAGCAGTACACACAAACAGAGCACCAGAGCCCCACAAAATAGCCCCACAAAATAGAGCAGTTCACACAAACAGAGCCCCACCCACAGAGCCCTACACTCACATAACTCTAAATCATCATTGCCAACTTTCAGAAAGGGTCACCAAAATGATAAAGACCCTTCACTTGTCTACAACCTACGAAAAGAAGAGTACCAAATAATTAAAAAGGAAAATACACAATGTAGTATAGACAAAGAAGATTAAAATGCAGTTACCATTTTCACACTTAGCCATCAAAATTAGGGTTTCCTGTCCACACACTTTGTCCAGTAAATGTGCAGACACAAAATTAGGGTTTACAAACGAAATGAGGTTACACACCAAAATATGGTTACAAACGAAATTAGGGTTCTCCTAAAGTCTTCCCAAACTACGGTTTTTTTCCCAAAATTCCTCGTCACGAACAAAATCCTCGTCACAAACAAAAAATTTTTGTGCAAAATTAGGGTTGTCACACCAAAATAGGGTTACAAACAAAATTAGGGTTTACGAGTATACCTGAATCTCTTCTTCTCCGTCTTCGATTTAGGATTTCGTGCAAAATTAGGGCTGGAAGAGAGCTTAAGCGTCGAAATTAGGGTTTACGAACCTCCTGTCCTCCGTCTTGGCTTCACGTCGGACTGGAGAGTTTAAGCGTCAGGAAGAATAACATTAATCTAATGGGGGGTTTAGCCTATATTAGGGAGGGTATAACGGTCAGTTTACTCTAGAAATAACGTCCGTTACTCAAAAATCAGCATTAGGGGGTCTTATGAGCATTTTAGAAACGTTTAGGAATAATTAGAGCGTCGGGTCTTTTAATGCAAAAGTAAGACATCTAACGAGGGGTTTTTTGCACTTTACCCCAATTCTGGCCATCCAAATTGAACAAACGATCTATATTAAAAGCTCAAAATCGTTCATGTCTGTGAGATGGCGGTACACAATGGGATAAAAATAATTTTCAAATTTATTGGACGTTTTTGACACTTTTAAACATACATGCGGTATATCGCCAACATGTCGTTGCCTCTTATACAACTGCGATACGCACTGAACGACTAGTTCCAAATAAATTCATTTTCCTAGCATTCGACTTTTTGAACTTCTCCAACATAAGGATAGCACTCAATGCACTCCATGATGTTCTTCACATTTGATGGAACCCTACCCTACCCAACAATAATTTGGTGAATTAAATTAAAATTGTTGGTTTCGTGAAGCGAGAACAGAGAAGTGTAGAACGTTAGCAAAATAATATGAAATTGCAGGTTTTAATGGAATGAAAATAGAAAACGGGGTGATCAGTTTCGTGGACGCACGGCGGCCTGGATTCAGAAGTTATTCTCGAGATTCCAATCAATTATCCACATAAAGCAGTTTCTGTGCACACAAAAGACCCAATAGAATTAACATTCGAATTGGTGCCGTCTATAACAATATTTTGTTTGTAGATGAAAAATAAAAATAAAAAAGTAGCACAAAATCGTATATGATTTCCATGGTTACTCAACAAGAGTTAGGGAACGGGTCTGTTTGGCAATAATATTTTAAACTGGAAATTGCTGAGAAACCCAATTTCGGGGTGGGCTTTTATGAAATGCCCACCCGCTGGATAAGTTTTATGAAATACCCAGAATTAAGTATTTTCACGTTAAATATTCCAAGATTCCCTTTTAGATGCCACCCGCTAGAAACTGCTATTTTTATAATACCGAAACTACCCCTCCGCGCGAATTGGTCATCTATATGTATTTGAATTCAAAAAACTCAGATCTGGATTACGATTTTCGTCTTCTTCTTCTTCACGGGAAATCTGAATTCCATTGCTCTCATATTCAGCAGAGATCGCAAAGATCGTTCATAGTTCGGTGTGTTTTTCTTCAGTCGAACTCAGATCATCGCTCGTCATCATCATCACCATCATCATCATCTTCATCGTGGAGACATTTGAACTCAGATCTTCAATTGTAGAGAGAAGATCTTTCTTCTTCTTTTCCATAAGAATTATCATCGCTTTGAAAGAAGAACGAAACTCTTTATTCCTGAAAAAACTAAATTACACGTTTTAACACTGGAAATGACCATTCTCCGTCTTAATTAGGACGGAGAATGGCATTCTCCGTCTTAATTAGGACGGAGAATGCCATTCTCCGTTTTATTTAAGACGGAGAATGCCATTCTCCGTCCTAATTAACACGGAGAATGACATTCTCCGTTTTCGTCTTAATTAGGACCGAGAATGTCATTCTCCGTCTTAATTAGGACGGAGAATGGCATTCTCCATTTTATTTAAGACGGAGAATGGCATTCTCCGTCCTAATTAACACGGAGAATGGCATTCTCCGTGTTTCTAACACGGAGAATGGTCATTCTCCTGCGTTTTAACACTAGAATGACCATTCTCCGTGATAAATTACACGGAGAATGGCATTCTCCGTCCTAATTAAGACGGAGAATGGTCATTCTCCGTTTAATTTAGCACGGAGAATGGCCATTCTCCGTCTTAATTAGGACGAAGAATGCCATTCTCCGTTTTATTTAACACGGAGAATGACATTCTCCGTTTCATTTAACACGGAGAATGGCATTCTCCGTGTTTCTAACACGGAGAATGGTCATTCTCCTGCGTTTTAACACTGGAATGACCATTCTTCGTGTAAATTAAGACGGAGAAGGTCATTCTTCGTCCTAATTAAGACGGAGAATGGTCATTCTCCGTGTAAATTAAGACGGAGAATGCCATTCTCCTGCATTTTATGGTTAGCTAAAACTTTGGAGGGCCATAACTTTTGACTGGGAGGTCGAAACGAGGTCCCGTTTGTCGCAAAATGAGCGTATCGTCGAGGAGACTGAAAGTAACAGTTTTACAGTTAGACGGCCTTCCGAAATTTTAGATTCGCAAAAAAATGATGTTTGGACCTCCATTTTAGCACTTTTGTCGTTCGTCCCGGTCTTTCGTAAATTTTTCGACAAGTTTTTGAAGATTTTTGAGGAAAAAACCTAGATTCGAAAGTGAGCAGCGTATGGAAGAAGATGGAGTATTGAAATGTTTTTTTAAGAGCAGTTTTGTGGGTGTTTCCAATAAATTAAAAGGAAGGGCAAAAGGGTCATTTGGAACCCGCTTTGGATAAGTTTCTCTAATTCTGGGCACGCGATGAAAAATTTTTTAGCGGTGGGTTTTACATAAAACTTTTTTAGTTTTTGGGCATTTCATAAATCTTCCCTATTTTAAAAAGTTTTTGAGCCACTCATTTATTATGTGTTCAAAAAAAATCTTGTTTGGTGATTTTTTTTTTGATCACTGTTTTGATCGGCTCAAAGGCTTTCCAAAACCAATGTAATATAATTTCGGATTTCTTTATAAACACCCTCCAAATCGGAATATTTTGCGGGTTTTATTTTTTCTTATATTTATATCATTATTAAAAAAATATAACTAAAACTATTAATATCCTATCATATATCTTCTTTTTAATCTTTGCTTCTCTTGACGTCACGGCTACTTCCTCTAATTAAAATATATACTTTTTAAATTTTGCGGTTCATTTGATATTGTAGTGAATGAACTTCGTAAAATTTTGCGGTCTATTAGATGTGGTAGTAAATACATTTCTATCAACATTTATGATTTACTATTTGCCAAATTATTTTATGCTTCCAAGTTATGTGAGTGTATAATATCTATTGTTTGGAATGACAAAGATATAATCTTTTTTGGGAGAACTTTTGTTTATATATGGACGTATAAGTAATATTTATTATTTTAAAAAACTTTTAGAACCGTTTGTTAATGAATTACCAAACATGTGTTTGATTGCTTTATAAGCCGATACTAATTAAAATCGTCCAAAATCGGATCTCTCATAATCGGTCATAACCAATACTTTAAAAATACAACATAATCGTTACCCCCAACAATTGTCAAGCAGACCTCTTAATAACAACAATCTTGTAAATGTGATATTATGGATACTAAAAGATGAAATAGTAGCCAATTGAGTGAACAATAATTTATGTTGCCTTAATTCCAAAAATGTTCAATTGTGAAAAGAAGCCAATATCCCTCATTAATTTCATAAATGGGACCTCATGACATGCAATAGACATTTGATTGAACATGTTTATTGCATGTGGATTAAAGATAAAATTAAATTAAAGATCTTTAATTAGATACACCAACATAACTTCTTATTTTTAGACTAACTACATAACTTCTTATTTTTAGATTAACTAAACTTTTGTCAGCTTAATTAAATTTAATATAATGTTTTATTATTTAACTATGACATGTTTGAAGCCCTCAACTATCATCAGGGTTGTCTCAAGGAAAATCGGGGTCTTAGACAAGAATTCAAAACGAGGCCCTTTTATATTAAGATATTTATATTTTTAATATTTTTTTGGTAAAGAATTGTTAATTGAAATTTATTTTTCTTGCCATTTGAGTTGCAAATCCATGAATATTATTTATTTATTTTTTGTATTCAAGATTTCTTACAATATCTTTTTCTAATAGATAATATAGTTAATCTATTTGATCTTTCTTGTGATATTTTGATCTTAGGTATGATTTTATTATCTTTGATTTTGAATTTAATTTTCAAAAACTTCTTTTCGCAAAAGCAACTATTAGAGCAGGGCCGGCCCTGGCCCAGGGCGGCCAGGGCGACCGTCCAGGGCCCCATAAAATTTAGGGGCCCAAAAAAATTAATTTAAATGTATATATATATTAGTAATCTTATATTGAAAATAGAACTAATATATAATATGATCCTACTTTATCACAAAACATTTGTTTTGTAGTGGTAGTTTGTTATACTTGTACACAAGAAATCCTAGGTTCTAGCCTTAGCTGTATCATTTTTTAGTTCAATTTTTTTATATTATATATGGGTCCCATTTTAAAAATTTGCCTAGGGCCCCAATTAACTCAGGGCCGGCCCTGTATTAGAGGTATAGTCACATTAATCGATAAGCTATATATTCGATAAGTTATATGTGCATTTGGAAAAGAATCAATTGTTTCAAATAAGTTAGAACTTCTACTGAAGTTACAATGTATGGTTTTAAAATTTCTCTTAAATTTTTTAACTCGCTAAATAAATCTATACCGGTAATATGGCTAGAAGTCTTATATTTTAGGTTACATTCAAGACGTGAGCAATAAGTTTTTAAGTTTTAATGGTCCAATAATTTTAGTTTATTCAAAATATAGAATCCAATAATTTTAATTTATCAAAATCATATAGAAATGTGTGTGTGTGTGAGAGAGAGAGAGAGAGAGAGAGAGAGAGAGAGGAGAGGGGGGGGGGGGGGGGGGGGGAATAATATTCCGACCGAGTTTCTAAATAAAAAAGGAAATCATGAGATGTGACCTTTTCTTTTTAATTGTTGGAAGATAGAGAGGGTCTGGAGATGAGTAGAATGTGGGAAGATTGGCGTAAAAGAGAGTTAAAAGGATGTTTTTACTTGTGCTTAACCTGGAAACTAGTTCCTTAAGAGAATAACACATCTATATTAACATTGTTAAAGGCACTACACAATTTACTCATGACAACTCAATTTATTTTATTTACTTACCAGTTTGCCACCGAAAAAATTTACTCGGGGTTGTCCTAATTTTTTTACGACTATCAAATTTTTTGACATTTTTACAAATATAATGGGTGGTTAAAAATTTTGACAGTCCAAAAGAAATAAGGTGTTATCTTGAGGACTGACAAACATTTTAGCAGCCAAGGTAGGTCTGTCAAAATTTTTGACAGTATGTCATCTTTAGGACTGTCAAGAAAATTGACAATCCTTCCAAAATATTTGACAGTATTCACCTCAAATAGGATTGTCAAAAAATTTGACAATCCTTCCTATTAGAACGATTGTCAAGTTTTTTTACAGTCCTCGCCCACCTTCCTCTCCGGCTGCCTCGGCACCGTGAGCACGCCCCAACGTGATTCCCTCCAAGCTTCTCTTCTCACATTCGGGCGTCGTCCTCTCCCCTATGGACAATGTCCTCTGGAGAAAGGGAACAGTGCTGGTGTGGCAATCGAGATGCGGCGTCGTCCACGGGAATGAAGAGAGCTCCGAAGACGAGTGCCGTGGGCGAGTGCTTCTGGCACGACCAATGCCGATTGGCCGGCACGACCTGATAGCGAAGCGCAGGCGTCGGTGGCAGTTGAGTGAGGAAGCGCTTTCAAGTGCGGCAAGGGCACTGTGTTGTGGTCTCTCGACCAAGAGGTGGTGCTTGACGAGACTCCGGGACAGCGCTGGAATAGTGTGCTTGATAAGGGAGGAGTCATACAGCTGGTCTGCTCGACGGAGTTGCGGATGCGGCGGCGTAGATCTTTGACATCTTCCCTTAGGTTTGGAAGGATTGGGGGTGGCTAATTTTTTGGCTGTCCCGAGTAAAAGTTGCATCAAAGTAGACTATCATTAAGACTTGGACTGACTTGAGTAAATTGTGTAGTGCCTTTAGCAATTGCCATATAAAAGAAGGTAGAAGGTGCGGTCTAAAATCTTTACCATATTTTAGCTTCATTTTTAAGCTCACTCCATCTCCATGACTATTCTCCCTACCAAACATTGTTATATATATATATATATATATATATATATATATATATATATATATATATATATATATATATATATATATATATATATATATACTAAAATATAAAATAAAAAATAAAAAATAAAAAATAAAAAATATATATATACTAGTCATAACCCGTGCCCATAGGGCATGGTTCATTTAAGGTATTCCCCCTCAAAATCTTGGATCTCCAATTTTAAACGAACAATAATAATTATGAGGCCCACAACCATTAAACCTTTGTGTTTTGTATATAATATATATATATATATATATATATATATATATATATATATATATATATATATATATATATATATATATATATATATTGAAGAAAGGGTAAATAATTTGGAATCGCTCCCACTGGGATTCGAACTCCGCCCACAAGGACCACATGCCTCCACACTAACCACTTGGACTTGCGGTCATTGGCACTATATATATATATATATATATATATATATATATATATATATATAAACCAAACTTTTTATTAGAAAAGGAAAATCCGAACTACATCTGATGCTGTTAATTAAGACGCCCAATAAGACAAAATAACACAGCCAACTACCACGAGAAAGACCCCTAAAATAATGCCATACAATCTTCAACCCCCCATTGTGAGGCCTTCATCTTAGAATCAGATCGGATCATAGTCCGGTAAGCAATGAGTTTTCTAGGATTCTGCCCTCTCCGGTAACTCTACCAACTGAGGCGAACCGCTGGGCAACCGGGGATAGGAGAGATGCCCCCTCCCCCGGAGTGGGAGACCCAAAAAGCCCCTCCTCTAGGGGTGGAGCCCCAGAAAGCCGAATTGGTGTCCCGAGCGTCGTTGCCTTTTCCTGCTACCCAATCTCTACAACCCCGCACTCATGGACGGAGTGCTCAGGAGGGGAGTCGACGCTAGGGAGCGACCACCGAAGAGGCAAATTCATAGGAGACGGAGGAGCGGCAAACTGGCCTGACTAGTCCCGTGGAAGCACCAGACCTGATCGAGGGAGAGGGAGGGCACGACGGGTTGGGGGTCGCTAGAGGAAGTCCAGCCCGGGAGGTAGCCACGGTTGAGGCTACGGGATCGGGATCGGATGCTGGCGTGGGACTCGCCAGAGAGGTGGGTAGCACCGAGGAGGGCTTAACTGCAGGAGCCACACCCAGTTTGGAGTGGCAGTCACCAACTAGATAGCCGATACGGTTACACCCACTGCATCGGCTATTGGGGTGCCGATGCATTGAACCATATGGAAAATAGCATCCCTCATGAATAGAAAGATCGGCAAACAAGGAAGGGAAACCCACACCGGCGCCACGGTGGATTCCTTCTTTAAATTGAACTCCAGAGTCCAATTGAGGACCCGCAAAGGCGCATTCGCAATGGTCCATAGCTCCTTCGATCTCAGACGCAGGTAGTCCACCTCATTGGAGGGCCGGAGAAGCAGGTAACGACCATCCAGGACACCTACCGTGATCAGACCAGAGAAGTGCATCTTCTCCAGTATCCTACGCACCACGTCCACCGGCGGCCTAGAACGGAAGAACCGACCAACCAGGCAAAGCAGAAAGGGGCTGAAAGGGCGGCAACCTCCTCCGACGAGAAAGCGATCGTCGGGGTGCCGTCCGAGAGAGTGAAGTCACAAGATGGGAGAGATGGCGTCGGCTGGAAAACGGCTGAACCAGCAGCCACCTCCAGAAATAAGTGCTTCAATCCGAAAGGGGCAGAGGCACCAAGAGAAGGCGGTCCAGCCGGCGCTGCCGAGACACAATCGAGGCCCGTCGCGGGACAGGTGACCGCCGGAGACCCGGGAGGGGCAGACGCTAAAGAAGGGTACCCCAAGCCTAGGCGAGGGGCCGAGGCGAATATATATATATATATATATATATATATATATATATATATATATATATATAGACCTGGGTTTTGTGTAGTGTTGTAGATAGAGATAAGAGAATCCATTATTTGGATTTACTTATAAATCACAACACCCCCCCTTGGATGCCAACTTTAATCACTAACTTATTAAAAAGAATTGTACAAAAAAATCCGTCTTTGAGAAATATCTAGTAAAAGAAAAAGGTTTAATAATACTCTTCAGGAATATTATTCTTCAGAAATTCATGTGGGTGTGACTTATACTGTCTTGTTAAAATATTTCAAAGAAAAAACTCAGTGAGAAAAAATATTATCAAGCAAAAAGAGTACAATGCGCAAAGACATGTTTCAAGATATTTCTATCAGCACCTTGAAGATGCTTGCTTCGACATGATTCTCTCATCAAATTTATTTTAAAAATATTACATTTACTTCTTGCATCAACTAAAATAAAAAATCAACCCCTCAATTAATATATTTGAATAATACATCTCACCCCAATACATTATTTTCTTATATATTTATATGCATTATTTTTATATCCTCATGAAGAATTGTAGGTTTATTTGTGATTCCTGTAAGCTCATAACTCTCCTTGATATATTGAACTAGTGAACCCATAGGCACCCAAATTCTCTATTTGGTTCATAAAATACCAGGATGATAGGTCGAGGTTGGCGCGATGGTTTGTTTAACTAATATCCAAAATAGCTGCAACAATTTTAAGAAAAAACATATCTTGTTTGTGACCTCCCCGTATTGGGATCGGATAAATAACATGTGTCTGTATATTCAATAATATCAGCACATCCATATGAATTAATTCAAGATCAGTGGTTCCTTTAATGTGTGTATGTGTGCGTGTGCGCACGCACTTTATGACATTCTAGTGTCTATGTGTAGGTGCATATCAGCATATTCACATAAAATATATTATGTGAGTAAGTGACTGGCTTGACCACTATAGGTGTACTAGTGAATGACAGCTCCTCATTTTAAATCTCTTTAGGAGATCTTCTCATTGGAAGATCTTTGCAGGAGATTTTCTCTTTGGAAGATCTCTTTAGGAGAATTTTTCCCCCCGGTAGATCTCTTCATGAGATTTTCTCTTTAGAAGATTTTCTCTTTAGAAGATTATCTCTTCAAGAAATACTGTCATGTACATAAAAGGTCGCTTTGACGAATCCATTTCTAGAATTTCTTCATAAATATTCTTGGACAATTAGGATCAACATTATATGATTTCATAGACAGATACTCAATGAGCCTATAATATCACATTCTTTCGAATGATTTTAGTCCATATATGGCTCGTTTTGCAAATCCTTCGAGGATATTCTAATAATTTAAATCTTTTGAGGATTTTTATATATATATCTTAGAGTCTAAGTTACCATAATTCAGTTTTTTTTAATATTCTATTCATGGTCATTTCAAGAATCCTTGAGCAACTAACATTGCTCTATATATTTGGATTTTTTTATTTCTTACAAACACCCATTTAAAATATACCGGATTTTTTCCTTTTCAAAAGAATACTACACATTTTACAAGAGAATCTAAGTTATTCTTGTATCGCATCTTTTTATTTTTTTTGTCAATGTTATCATTTTCATATTCAAGGATTATTCATGATTCAGTGGTATTCTTATTTTCATCACCAATTTTTATTCTCATTTGTTAATGTCATATATGCCAAATTATTTTTTATTCTAATTTGGGTTATTTACACTAACTACCCCTATGTTTTTGATTTATAACACAGGGTACCCCTGATTTAAACTATTTACACTAACTACCCCTCCCTTTAGAAAACGTAGGGGTAGTTAGTGTTATAATTTTTTTATTTTTCCTTAAAGTAGGGGTACCCTGTGTAATAAACCAAAAACATAGGGGTAGTTAGTGTAAATAGTTTAAAAGTAGGGGTACCCCGTGTTATAAATCAAAAACATAGGGGTAGTTAGTGTAAATAACCCTTCTAATTTTTATCGAATGTGTAAAACATATATATTTTTGGGTACTAGTACCTCGTTTCCAGTCTCTTTTGAGATATGAGGCATATCCTCAACTGGAGCGATATATTTTATTTTTGAGAAATTGGATCTTTGGTTCACGATATCTTCCGGACCGTCATGAACTTTCTCTACATGAGATGCTACTTCAGGAATTGATTCTTCAAGAGCATTAGGGTACTGTTTATATGATTCAATCTCTTCTTCCATAGAGAAGAATCTTTAGAACCATTAGGTCTTCCACAATCTAAATGTAGAACTTATTTATTTGCTGCCTTATTTGGTTCTTTTGGTACTTACTTCTATTCTAGCAAGTACATTCATAGTTAGTATATGCAGCCTAATTACTTATGCAACATTATTAAAGATATCGAATAATTCATTTGTAATGAATTGCAAAGAATAATTCTTTTAATTTTGTCGAGATGAGATAAAATGAGAATATGCCACAATAATTCACGACGTTCTTCTGCAACAATGCATTTATCTTCCTTTTATCTCATCTTAATGGTGGAAATATTGTCTTATCAAAGTGACAGTCCGCAAAATTTATGGCAAATTGGGATATCCTATATCAAATAATCTAAAAGACTATTCACAAAGCATATGTGCCAAAACTACAGTTCCAAATAATACAAACATAAAGCATAAAAATATAAAAAGAATACAATTCTAAATAAATGAAACTAAGCTACTAATTATTCAAATGCAATCTTTAGGATTGTCTATATACTCTCGTGAACTTGTGTTAATATATTAGTTACCTGAAGACATCTTTTAAGACTGATGTTGATCTATTTGTATTTTTTTGTACATATAATTGTGGTCACTTAAAGGGGAGAATTGCAGTATGTAACTATCGTAGGTAGGGCTACAAATGAGCCAAGCTGTTCGCCAGCTGCTCGAAGCTCGGCTCGGTAAAAGCTCGTTTGAGCTCGGTTCGTTTAGTAAATAAGCCGAGCTCAAGCTTCATTTTCGAGCTCGTTTAATAAACGAGCCAATCTCAAGCTTAGAAGTACTCGGCTCATTTGAGCTCACAAGCTGGCTCGTTTATGAGCTTGTGAGGTGACTCATTTAGAAGCTCGTTTGTTTGTTGAATTCTAATTTTATGTATATTTATATAATAATATGGTTGTGTGCATTATATATTTATATGTCCTTAACAATTGATATCAATAAACTTTTTTAACTATCTTTTTATAAATAAATTGTTAATAATACATATACTTGAATTCAAGCCTAACTAGCTTGAAATCAAGCTTAATGAGGTTGAAATAAAGTTGAACAAACTTAAAATCAAGCTTAACGAGCTTGATTTTGAGCTTATCAAGCTTGTGTATCAAGATTTAATCAAAGCTTTAATCAAGCTTTCTTATCAAGCCAAGGTCGAGCTCAAACCAAGCCAAGCTCAAGCTTAATATAAACAAGCTCGAGCCAAGCTCAAGCTCTAAAATTAAAAAAAACTTATTAAGCTCGAGCTCGATTAATTCTAGTCAAGCCAAGCTCAAGCTTACAAAAGCTTGGCTCGGCTGTAGCCCTAATCGTGGGCATCCTTTACTGCCAAATTGATTAGGCACAATCAATCCAAAAATTTGTAACTGCCATTTATGACATCGTATATATTGCTAGTAGCATCTTCTTCATGGATTGCTTGCTCATTTGCTCATTCCTGAAGGACAAATTCTCTTCTCTATTGTTTATCCTAGTTTTCGAAGAGCTCTTCTTAGTTTTTCGATTACAGCAAAAATAATACATCGGTCTTTTATATATATATATATATATATATATATATATATATATATATATATATATATATATATATATATTGCAAAATATCGTTTAATGTACACAACATATCAGTCCTAATTGACAGATAATAGAAGAATTACAAGCACTATAAACGCCTCTAATATAAGATGGGCTTTGTGCAGTCCAAGGCAATTTTTAGTTCAACAATTCTAAAGATAGATCAAGAGCAGATTGAATTCAAGCTCTAAAGACCCTGATTTGATCATAATTGTCTGCAACTTTCTCAATAAAGTACATGAACTAGAGGGTTTATTTGGTTTCAATCAATTGAAATAGTCAAAATCCAAAAATTCTAAAAATTCAAAACAGAAACCGTACTGCACCTAAATTAGCCATAATCGATACTTAGCCGAACCGATAATTGATTTGGTTTATTTGGTTAGGCAATTTATATTGTTTAATGGAAGGACCCAAATTTGGGATAATGGTTAAATTTATATTAAAAATTTATATATACATATATTTATTGTATATCAAAGTTGGAACAATAGTTGGTCTAGTTGTTAAATTATCAAAATTAGACTTTAAAACATATATATTGTTGTAAAAATAGAAGGGAAAGAGAAAAACTTGTAGCCAGAAAGAATGTACGTAGCTTTTTTCATTGATAACATATAGAGGGAATGAGATAGAGTGGTTGTGGGTATGGATAAGGACATCCATATTTGGGTTTATCCAAATCATAACACTCCCCTTGGATGTCCACTTTAATTATTGTCTCATCAAAAACTTTTCAAAGGAAAAATCCATCTTTTAGGAAAAAATCCATAGAAAAGAAAAGAGTACAATAATATTCTTCAGGAATATGATTCTTCATAAATTCAAGTGGGTGCGGCTTACACTGCCTCGTTAAAAACCTTTCGAAGGAAAAAATTTAGTGAAAAAAAACCTCAACGAAGGAAAAGAGTACAATGTGCAAAGACATTCTTCGAGATGTCTCCATTGGCATCTTCAGGATGCTTGCATCTATTAGATGCTCCCCCTCAAAAATATATTACATTCTTGTTCTTACATCAATTCAAAATAAATTCTCTTATTTGCTCCATTAATTGTCAAAAAGATTTGAGGAGATTGTCGCAGTATTTTGCTCTATCTGCGAAATACTTGCAACATTGTTTAGTAAAAATATACATTATTTGTGATATCCCCTTAAAGAGGATCAAATAAATATCCTGTATTTGTATATCTCACTATATCAAAATATTCATCACGAATAATTAATGTGTATTATGTCATTCCAGTATATGTGTGTAGATGCATATCAGCAGATTCCCCAAAAATATTATGTTGAGTGAATGACAATAAAGAATTTGTGTTTTAAATATGGTGCTTCAGGACCCAGAACATGTTCTTTTGGTTGTAACGGATCATATTGACCTGACCATTTTAGGTATATTATTCATATTAAATCTCTATAGGAGATTTATCTCTTCAGAAGATTTATCTCTATATGAGATCAAACATTATCTTATTTTATCTCTTCAGGATATTAATATTATATTATTATCTCTTTTGTAGATTCTAATCTCTTCGGGAGGTTCCAATCTCTTCAGGAGATTCCAGATCTCTTCGGAAGATTTTCGATCTCTTCGGAAGATATTATCACATTTTCTATCTCTTTAGGAGACTTTTTCTTCAAGAGGTACTTTAATCTCTTCAGGAGATCTTCTCTACAGGAGGTACTCTATAGATGACCATTTTAATGAATTCGTTCAGGGATTTCTTCATAAACTCAATGAGCCTATCACATTCTTTTGGATGGTTTAATCCATATATGGCTCATTTGTAGATCCTTCAAGGATAACATGGTAATTTTAAATCCTTCAAGGATGTACCTAAAATTTTTAGATTCTCAACCTTCGAGGATATATCTTATCGTCTAGATTATCATGATCGAAGAATATATTTATTCATATTCTATTCATGATCATTTCGAGAATCTTTGAGCTAACATTACTCTTAAACATTTGGATCTCTATTTGTTACAAACACCCATTCAAAACCTACCGGGTTTATTCTTTTTGGGTTTTGTATATAGGACAAACCCACATTCAAAACCTATCGGATTTATTCCTTTCGGGTTTTGTACTATAGGACCGAACACTCAATGTTTTGCGAGAAATATTGCATCTTTTTATTACCTTTTTTATATTCAAAGATTATTCATAGTTTCGTGTTATCATTCATTTTTATCACCCTTTTTATTCTCATTCGATAATGTCATATATGATAAATTTTCTTGATTCCAAATTTCTCTTGAACATAATTTTTTTGGGTACCGGTACCTCTTTTTCAGTCTCTTCTGGAATCTGAGTTAAATCCCCAACCGGAGCGATATACTTTGAAAAATTTGGTCTTTGGTTCATGATATCTTTCGAACCGTCATGAACTTTTTATCTACAGGAGATGCTTCTTCGGGAGCTGCTTCTTCAAGAGCATTAGGGTGTGTTATATTATTCGGCCTCTTCTTTTGGAGAGCTGAATCTTTAGAACCTTTAATATTATTTGGTCTCTTCTTTAATTTGGAGAACTGAATATTTAGAACCTTTAGGTCTTATGCATTTTTACAAAA
This sequence comes from Iris pallida, assembly GCA_029216955.1. Classification (NCBI taxonomy): domain Eukaryota; kingdom Viridiplantae; phylum Streptophyta; class Magnoliopsida; order Asparagales; family Iridaceae; genus Iris; species Iris pallida. Next base: position 85,411 of record JANAVB010007816.1, read on the forward strand.
GAACTTATACATTTGATGCCTTTATTTAGTTTTTTTGGTACTTCTATTAGAAAATTGATTTATAGTCAATATAGCTATTTATGTACCATAATTAAAAACATCGATTAAGCATCTAATATTTCATTTGTAGTAAAAAAAAGGATAATTTCTACTAATTTAGTCAAGATTGGATAAAGTAGAAATATGCCATGATATTTTCTTCTGGAATGATGCTTTAGAACGTTCTTCTAGAACGATGATTCAAGATGTTCTTCTATAACGATGCTTTACGATGTTCTTCTAGAATGATAATTCACAACGTTCTTTTAAAATGATAATATATCTTCTTCCTATCTCCCCTTAACGTCGGGAATTTTGTCTTATTAACATGACAGATTAAAAGAAAAACTTATGCCTAGATAATAATCTAAGAAGATAAACATAAAAAAAAATCAACATTATAATTCACAAAACATAGATGCCAAGATTATAGTTTCAAATAATACCAACGCAAGTCATATAATGCAATTCGAAGCTATGCTACTAGTTTATTCAGATACAATCTTCAGGATTGATGGTTTAGAAACAAACTTATCCTTGAGATCAATGGTGTATGCTTTAATTTGATAAGAGATTATCACACGAATTAGTATAGGTAATTCTCGTTATCATTATTTTTTGTGTCTTGTCGATCATTTCACAATTTAGAAGTTAAAGTATCATTCGACTTCTGGCTCACAATGGATCCTTATAGGATCGAGCTTCTGGCTCGTGATATAGGATTGAGCTTCTGACTCATGATAGATGTGACTTGACATCCGTAATGTGAATGACGTATATCCCTACTGAATAGTAGAAGAATCTATTTAGATGAACTTCTGGTTCTCTAAGACAAACTTTTGGTTCTCTAAGACGAACTTCTGGTTCTCTAAGACAAACTTCTAGTTCTCTTAATCGAACTTCTGGTTCTATTAAACTATTGGTTACACAAAATTATTCCTTATTTTATTTCCTTAGAGTTTTATTATGATACCCCATTTGTCCTTTTACTCTCGAAAGATTCTTCTGGATTTATGAGAGTATAAGATTTTTTGTATAAGTGGGTGGGTTCTATTGGATAAAATTAAGTGTGCTCTGTCGAAGCCTTTAACAATAAGAGCATGACCAGCTAGCTATCATGGTACTACTTTCACACTAGTATTCTCATTGGAGGAAATGATCCGAATATTAAGGATGGTGTTGGTAGTAGCACAATCAGTCATCTCTATATAGTTTTTACATAATATCTTATCAATAGCTGCAAATAAAGATATTATTAATCAATAATAATAATTCTAAACATAGAACTTTGGGTCTTTGATACACTACTAAAATCTGCTCCATTAGTGACGTAAATTTAGCGACGTTAGTATAACGTCTCTAAATTGTGCACATTAGCAACGTTTAATAGAAACGTCGCTACTAGCGACGAAAATAGCGACGTGACAACGACATATATTAGTTACATGAGCTAGTCGTCGCGAAACGTCGCTATGACGTCGCTAATAGCGACTAATTTAGCGACGTTAGGATGAATGTCGCTAAATTCTAATTAAATTCCCCCCAACGATTCATTTTCCCCCATTTTACTCTCTCACTCTCTCTCTCCTCCCCCCTTCGGTGCTCTCACTCTCTCCTGCGACTCTCACTCTCTCCGACGACTCTTTTTCCTCTCCGGTACATGACTTTCCCCTTCTCTCTCTCTCTCTATATTTTGGTTGTTGGTGGTTGGGGGGGTACGGGTTGCTTGGGAGGAGGGACGGGGGGATGCGAGTGGTTGGGGGGTGAGGAATGGTCCGATGGGGGGGTGAGGGGCAGGGGCGATGCGAGTGGTTGGGGGGTGAGTTGGGGGTGGCTGGAGGGTGGAACAGGGGGGTGAGGGCGGCTGGGGGTGAGGAAGGGGGCTGGGGGGAGGGGAGCTCGGGTTAGGGGTGGGTGTGTGTGGGGCGAGGGGCGGGGGGGGGTGAGGGCGGCTGAGGGAGGGGAACAGGGAGGTGGGGCGGCTGGGGGAGGGGAGCAGTAGGGGTGGGGGCGGCTGGGGGAGGGGAGCAGAGGGGAGGGGAGGGTTAGGGTTCGGGTTAGGGGTGGGGGTGAGGAGGGAGGGCTGTGGGGAGGGGGGTTAGGGTTCGGGTTAGGGTTAGGTGTGGTTGGTGGGGGAGGGGGGCTGGTGGAGGAGGGGTTAGGGATAGGGTTCGGGTTCGGGTTAGGGGTTGTGTATGGGGGAGGGGTGCGGGGGGGGGGGGGCTTGGTCAGGGGCACCAATAGTGCCAAAAAATCTGATAATTTAGTAATAATTATTTATTTTTCGACACCGAAAATATGATACTCTGATTCGAAAGCACCGATAGTGCTGATATTTGTAACAAGTAGTTTTGTTGGTTGGTTAATTGGTAACATGGTGATCAGGACATATAGTCCCTGCAGTCATTCGACTGGCGAGGCAGAAACTATGTAGCCGTAGATAAATTTAACTATCCTCCGACCGTCATCCCTCGGCAATGATGATACGACAACCTATCACTATATCTTTTAGTAGTAGATGATGTCTTAATATTACATTATGTGGGTTCATCTTGATTCTGTTATATCCTTCAGATACTAGATTCGATAAGAACATATACTATACCATATGTACATAACATAATGATTCACACTAATGTATGCTAGAACGAATTTTGGGTTGTGTTCTGAGCCATCCATTCTCACACTTAAAACATATATGAATTAGTACTGTGTGTCAATCTTTGTTTTTGTATTTTTGGCAAACCCAGGGATTAGATTTTGTATTTTGGATTTTGTATTTTGGCTCCAGCTCCAGCTCCATTTGCATTAATCTACGGTATGACATGGTGATCAGGACATAGTCCCTGCAGCCATTCGACTGGCGAGGCAGAAACTATGTAGTCGTAGATAAAGTTGACTGTCCTCCGACCCTCATCCCTCGACAATGATGATACGACAACCTATCACTATATCTTTTAGTAGTAAATGATGTCTTAGTATTACATTATGTGGGTTCATCTTGATTCTGTTATATCCTTCAGATACTAGATTCGATAAGAACATATACTATACCATATGTACAGAACATAGATGATTCACACTAATGTATGCTAGAATGAATTTTGGGTTATGTTCTGAGCCATCCGTTCTCACACTTGGCAAAAAATTGAATATTCTGTATTTTATCTTCTTTCAAAAATGTACTCAAACGAGATGGCACCCGTTCTCACAGATGGCACCTAAGACCCGAGGATCTCGCTTGAGGGAGGCACAGATGGCTGCTCCAGGGAGCAGTTCCACCGAGAGAGCTGCTCCAAAAGTGATTCCTAAAGCCGAGAGAGCTGTGAAAGAGGAGGTGGCACCAGAGGGCAGTTCCACCGGGAGTTCCAGTCATCCATCTCCTCTGGATATTGATCTGGCTGCCGTGGATCCTACTTATGCGCGCTGACTGAGGGAGTTCTATCTGCCCCAGCATAGACGACAGTAGATACATATATTGACTGGATTTATTTCCAGAAGACTTATTTCTGACAACCGATATTTAATGGATATTTGTTTTGATGGATATATCTCCTCTGGATATTGTGTTGGATATTTGTTTTGATAGATATATCTCCTTTGGATATTGTGATGGATATTTGTTTTTTGGTGTGTGATGTATATTGGTTTGTGTGATGTGTGATATGTGATACATATTGTGATGTTCCGAGAGGCTTGAGGAGACGACCAATTATTTTTGGTCAATTCTGGATTGTATTGTGCGTACCGATGTTGAGTGTTCCACCGAAGGGGTCGACGAACCCAAGGATTAGATTCTGTATTTTGGATTGGATTGGATTCTGTATTTTGGATTGTACATTTGCATTCTGGATTCTTTTTTTTATTTTTTTTTCAATTTAGCGACGTTTTTAGCGACGTTTATATTTGTCGCTAACTGTTAGCGACGAATATAAAGGTCGTCAAAAACGTTGCTAAATTGTTGACGTGGCAAACAATCTGATGCCACCACATCGTCGCAAAAACGTCACTAATGTGTCGCTAATCGGCGACCACAAGAAAACGTCGTAAATAATGTTGCTATTTAGCGACATTATGAGCGTCTAACTAACGTCGCCATAGCGACGTTTTCTCGATTAGCGACACGCTTTTTTTCGTCGTTTCCAAAACGTCGCTAATTTAAGTTAGCGACATTTTGGCCGAGATTAGCGACGTTCTGGAACGTCGCTAATCTGACAAATTTTTGTAGTGATAGTTGGGGACAATGATGCATCCATTAGTACCCTACAGATAGAACAACTTTAAGTTACCAACTTTAAAACTTTATAGTTTAGAATCTATACAACTACATTATTAAAATACCAACATTTGGTATTTTCACTTTTAGCCTTTCGGGGACCAGCGACCCGCTGCAACATGCAAAAATTTAATTCGCGGGCAACTGGTTTCTCCCGTGCATGCAACGCAACACCTGTCATGTTGTCACCTCCCTATTTTGAAAATAGGTATATGACCATATTTCGTATTTTGGCAATTTTTAAATTTCGTATTTGTTTAAATTTTTATTTATTTTCTGGACTTGGGTTGTCTTAGCTGTTGAGTCTTGACACTTGGTTATCGTTGCCATATTAATTTACGGTTGGTAATATTTTATTATTATTATTATTGTAGTTGGTATTTTAGTTCTATTGTTATAATTATTTCTATTGTTATTATCATTTATTATTATTATTATTATTAATATTATTATTATTATTATTATTATTATTGTTGTTGTTGTTGTTTATTTACATCTAACCCCTCCAAATATCTAAACTCTAACCTAACTCTCCTCTCCCCTCTTTCTTCTCACGAGTAGCCGCACCCCTATCAACTCTCTCTCCCTCTCTCCAATACTCCTTCCTCACTCTCCCCATTCTCCCGCTCCCATGGAACAGCCCCCTCCCCGAGCTCCTCTGTCTCCCCTCTTCCGGTGCCTCCGACTATCACCACCACCAGCGCCACCACCTCCACATCATTGTCTCTCTCTCTCTCCCGATCTCTCTTCCTACACACCTCTCTCGTCTTCGGCCGCCCTGAGCACAGCCGCCACTCCACCAGTCGCCATCACTACCACCAGCCCTGCAAGCACCACCCTCAGCACCGCCATGGTCGCCGCCACCATTTCTATCTCTTCCTCTCTTGTTTCTCTCCACCGACGGCCGACCCACCATGTCGACCCCCTCAGCCCTGATCTGGTCGTGTCGCCGTTTCTCCTCTGGCTCCCCCTCTCTCTGTCTATGCTTCCTCTGTCGCGAAGCCGGCCTGACATGGTCGAGCCTCCCTAGCGACTCCTAAGCCTCCCTCTTCTCTTCTTCCCCGATGAAGTGCCACCGCGCCTCGTGGGAAGCACCGCCTCGAGCAGCGGGATGCCCTTGGGCCCCGCGTTGCTCGAGCAGCGAGTCGGCCTTGGGCTGCATGCTCCTCGGCTCACGTGCTTCGGTGTGCGTACACCCTCTAACAGTACGCTGCCTTGTGCAGTGTGCTGCCTCAAGCAGCAAACCATCGATTCTTGTATCCCTTTGTTCCCCGTGCTTCTTAAGACGCGTATACCTCAATTTGTGTGCTGTCTCATTGTTGTGCCACATTGATCTACGTGCTGTATTGGGTAGCAGGATGCCTCGGGCACCGTGCTATTTTGATTTGCGTACAAGCTTCAATTTGCGTGTTGTACTGATTCGTGCGCCATCCCGATATTCATGATCTCTCAATTTGCGTGCACGTTTTGATTTATGTGCATGTTCTCTTTCCCATTCGTCTCGATATTCGTGCATCTCGATTCTTATACATATCTTGATATACGTGTACGTCTCAGTTTGTGTGTCCGTATCGATCTGCGTACCTCAGTTTTCGTATCGGATTTCTATACTACTAACGGACCCATACGGTATAGCCTTCTGCCATCCTTGTGCTTCCTATAATTATTTTATTATTTAATTCTAATGATTGTTTATTGTGTGTTCTGAGGACCTCGATGGACGTGCTAGCTTGGATCCAGGACGCCGAAAACTTGCTTACCTAGCCGAGCCCTCCAGGCATGTATCCTTTGCTCATCGACGGCTCTTGCCCTTCCGCTGGATTTTCTTGCATTTAATTAATTCTACAAATATAAATGTATAACTGTGAGTATTGTAGCTTAGTAGTAGAATGCCATGATTATGACTTATGGTATATATATATATTAGTTCGATATCGGGTCAAGCCATATCGTACAACTCGGACGAGTCATCTATACCTCTAAAGACACGAGCACGACTTACATGTATGGATTGTCTCCATATTCCCCGTGTCCGACTCACGGTTGGGTAACGACTTTGCCTAACTATTTCTGTGACTATGCTTATGGATTGGATATGACTATGGGTCTACGATGTGATGTGCCCGGCGTGGCGATTCTTGTTGCATGTGTTGGCTTAACACCCATCACGCATCGTAGTTCTGCTAGAGGTCGAGACTTAGTATTCTCGGCTATGGTTTGGTTCCCAGTACGCATTGTAGTGCTGCTGGAGGCTGAGACTTAGTGTTCTCAGTTTGCGATTCTGCGGCGGGTTGTGCCGAGTGGTTATAGCCCAAATTCGCAAGGAGCTCTCATTCCTTTGGTTGCTGAACTAGCCTCATGCACGTTTATTTTAGTATAGTATAACTAGTTCCAGTACCTGCTAGGTAGACTCATGACTCGATTAGTCGCCTAGCTACTTGACATGTCTTGTCCGTCGGATAACATAAGGAGCGCAGTTCTACTCGGGAGACAGCCTGCAACTCTGGTCCTTGTTTGGTTTAAGGGTTATAGATTTGCTCCAGAGTGGTTCCTACAATCCTTGCCATTTTTCGGCGGCATTAATTATTTGACTCTTGTCCCCTGACCATTCTTTCTAGGAGTTATCCTAGTTTAGCCAGATAGGGCTGATAGTTTTCCTATGTATCGGGATTGTGACCTTTGGATATATCTGAGGATTGAGTATTATAGGGAGTATGATCCCGGGATTTTGATTTGGTAGACTCACGTAGATTCTTGGATAGTATTGCCATTTCCTTTTAGATGATGTTCTAATTTGATCAGATATGACCATGTGGATTCCTGGATTTTGATGATTGTGCAAGTGTTTCGCAGAACGAGGAGAATACCGAGGGTATCATTATATAATTTTTACCCGACTTTCCAAGCGCCTAAAACCAGGTACCATTGTTGTATCCCGGTAGTTGGGAGACTTGGTAGCTGATAAGCCTATAATTATTGATTCAGAGGGTTCTTATGAGCCCGAGGACCTAACATTGTTTATGGTGATTAGCGTAGTATCTGGTGATTGTATTTCTTGACCTGATTTCCATCGTAGATGGAAGGATCATTGATAGATTGATCCAGTGGATAGACCGACTTGATGATTAGAGCTGTAGGCTCCCATGTGTGCTTGATATGCTATTATAGTAGATATCCCGACCGTGTACCTGACCTGATACCCATACCACGATATGGGCAGATGACTTCATGTGACTGACTGATTGTTCTTGTTCCTAACATGACTACATGTATCTGTGCTATAATTTTCAGCTTACCTTTTGAGGTACTGGCCTTGTTATTGTACTGAGGTGCTTTATGTTTACTAGCGCACTGAGGTGCTATTTCCCTGTTTATATTCTACTACAGTGCCATCCTGTGTCACGACCCGTACTCGCTTTTCGGGATACGAGTGTGTGTCCAAGCCAGCCTACGCTGCAGTATTGTTGGTAGAACGTTGTCCAGGCCATAATAAAACAAAATGCTCATAAGACAATTATTATTTTTCATTCACAACATCTAAATTATTTTACAACATTTCAAAGTTTACATTTAATCCAAGTACAATGTCTCACAGAAGAAAATAAAACCACTAATCTATCTAACCAATCTTCTAGGATGACCTCATCATACCCATGCCTTCCCAATGCTAAGAGTTGTCGCGACTAACCTGAAAAATATTGATTTTCAGTCAGGAATGGAACAAATATATTCTAACAGCAGTTTCAATCATTGACAAAGTCTATAAAACAGTAAATAGTAATAAAAACATGGTGAGCAGACAAGCATGGAATCATGAAACTGAAAGTAAAAGTAAATGAGCATGGTGACAATGACAAGTGAGAACTAAAGCTGATAAGGCATGTAACTAGCAATGTATAAAGTAGAACCAGAAACTGTACCTATCTAGTGAGTTGAAATACACTTTCAACATAAACGGCTAAGGGATAAATCCGGTACCCCGTACATGAATTGTACGACTGCTATCAGACGACAAATAGAATATTTTTGGGTATATTTATATGTCTACTAATATACTTTACCGTCCGACTAGTACTCATGGATTCAACAAGTCAAGAACAGGATAAACATGCAAGCCATAAAAAATAACATGTAAAGAATCCATAACTACCACCTCGTGTAACCATCATGTCGAAAATCAACCGAAGATCAAAGTAAGACAATACTAGATACAAAAATCATAGAAGTTATCAAATATGAAAACTATCAAAAATATACTAGCCTGGGGTCCTCTGCTGGTGAAACCGATAATACCATAGCGTTCGGAATAATCCAGTTGGCTAGGGGTAGCACACAAAACCAACAACGTCCAACCACTCAGAGAGCTACAAGAGTCAAACTCCCGAAATTGTCTCCGGATGCTGAAACAAACATCACCAACGTGTTTGGTATAAAAGAAATGTCTAAAAATATCTACCCCAAAGTCTAATTTTGAACACTGGGGCAAAATCATAATTTTGGGTCAAAACGATGTCCGTCGTTGGATCCGTTTTGTACCAAAAAGCGTGTTAGTATCTATGGTCTCTAAAGTATTAAACTATATATCTAATTGTCCGGTTTGATGATATGAATCCAACCATATATCCAAATTTGGATTCAGGTGGGTCGTGCACAAATTTACCCGTTGGATCGGGTCGTGGGCCCGCCAAAATAGCGTTCCGGTTGACCATCTCAGAATCGGACCAAACTTGGCATATAGGACCAGAAAAATGATTTGGCCTTGTTGGCACAAGTTTCGTCATGAGATGAGGAATGTGTACAAAGTTATGGTTTAGTTTGCAAAGGGGCCGATACGGGGTATCTCGACAGATATGTCTCAATTTCGTCGTGCACACACAACGAAATCTAGTTACGTCAAATCCCACACGTCGAAAACAACCATACGCGTCTTTTTATGCTTATGGGTTGCATCTTTTTATGCTTATGGGTTGCGACCATGTCGTCCGGTTTATAAGGGCGCACGTCCTATCGGTAACTTTTCTAAAAATTCTACAGTTTTGAAAACAGTTTTCGCTAGTTTTGGGAGATCAATTTCCAGACGCACGGTCGACGAAATTTGAATCTAAGAAAAGATTTGCGAAGCCCTATAGGTTGTCTTGGACTATATTCAATTATATTCTTAAGTTGGTCAATGGTTCGACCGAAATTGGCCTTCTAATATAGAGTACATGTACTGTTCTGTAACTGTCAAAACTAATAGTTTTCCCAGAGTTTGCAGCGATCTATTGGTCAATCTAGTGCGTTAAAAAACAAAGTAATTAAAGGAGATTAAAGTTATATATGTTGTGTTCGTACCCGAGAAGACGGTTCGGAAAACGAACAATCATGAAAGAAGAATTGTTGACACGAAGATGGGTCCTTGGCTTGTAACTGCTGCTGTGTTTCCTGCTTCCGTGTGCACGCGGGTGCTGTTCTCGACGATCGTCGGCCTTCTGCGATGGTGCAGGCGGTGCACCAGGGCATTGGGGTCGTATGGGAGGGGTTGGCAGAGGTTTAGATTAGGGTTTTGTGGAATCCCCTCTCCATCTCTCTCACGAGATATATATAGGGTTGGGCTTTTGCTGGTATTGAGGGGGTCGGGTTTGGTTTTTTGTTTTCTTTTGTTTTTGTTTTTGTTTTCTTTTTCTTTTTCTTTCTAATATTTATGTGTGTGTGTGTGTAAGTCTCATAAAAATCTAGGAAAAATCCTCACAACACTTTTTATAGTGTAGGGATATATATATATATATATAATATATATATATATATATATATATATATATATATATATATATATATATATATATATATATATACCAATGGATTAACAAATAACTAATATTAATGAATGATATTATTTAATAACCACAAAAATAATAGTAATAATAATAATCATAATAACACTAAAATAAACTAAGAGTAGGTATAGCATTAGGAAACACAATTACTCCTAATTTTAATTGGTCCACCAAACATTGTGCAATTAATCTACAACCCATGTAATTACTAATAATGCATATATGGTACGTATAACAAATATTTAGAAAATATTTGTCAATCCCTAAATAAAATATAAAATATTTGTATATACATAAAATATGTCTATATGGACGTATTTTTTGCACATAACACCTCTACATGGGCTTGGGTTCGGTTCGGGTCCAGTCCGGGCTAGTTTAGTATAACCGGGTTTCCTAAAAGTCAATATTCTAATAATAAATAAGTAAATTATTTATAGGGTTTATGTCACAACTTAACCTGATTTTCCTAGTTGAGACACACTTATGGCTCGGCCTTACCTACCATGGCTAAAACACTAGTCAAAACACACGACTACACTCTCCGTGCCAAAATTCTTTGTCGTCTTGCACTCCAAAACTTAACTATGACTAAGGCCTTCTATAATAATAATTAATTTAGAAAAAAATATTTTATAAATTTTATAAATCCTTATTTAAGTCAAATAAATAATAAAAAAAATTAAATCCGGGAAGAGGGGTTACATCCTGTTATTCTAGTTATTATATGGTTACCTGCACGGGTACCCTGGTAGTTGACCTGTAGTCTTAGCGTGGTCAGGATTGATTGATTGCTTGTTGCATTACACTAAGAATGAATCACCAATTGGGACTCTAGATACCGAGGTTGATTCTTACTTACCGTTCCCGTACTGAGGTACGATATCTAGGAGGATGATCATGTTACCACGACATGTGATTCCGGATAACTGTAGGGATAATATAGGTAACTTAAACTGGTAGAAGCATGGAAGGAAACGGAATCTCGAGGTCATGCAGTACTAGCCACTTATTTTGGCTGGCCGCCACAGATATTATTACCATCCGCATTAGAGGATGGCAGTATTCGGCTACTTTATGTACTATGTATTATATGCTTGTCTTATCTCGTACGGTGACCTTACAAGGGATCGATGCTTATCCTGTCTTATTATATTTGGCCCCGCTAGCCCTGTTGGATCGGCACGATCTGAGGATTCCTATTCTTTGTGTTGTTGGGGTAGCCCAACCTCTAGATAGAAAGTCGTAAGCATTTGAGTGGCCGTTTATTCACCTAAATTGTTTGACTTGCTGCTTGCAAAGTTGGCTGGTATGTAACGCTGTCCCGGCCGATAATTCATTCCCTTGTCTTTGTTCAGGTAGGGATGGATTATTGTTCTGAGGACAGACTACGAGTTCCAATTGGCAATGTAGGTATTACTGGATATTAGGGTGACTGTGATGATTGTTGGTTATTTAGTTGCATTAATTATGGATTTTTATCGTGCGTTGGCACCACATGATTCTTACCCTCATTTACTGTTCATATATGTTTTTTTGTCGTATATTTTATCCTGCTGGTTTTCTTCGTCCGTCATTGAGCCTTCCTTTCTGGTACTTGCTGCGGTTGGCATGACCAACCCTGGATTGTTTCCAGATTACCAGTGACCGACCCTGTGGATCTTCCAGACTTGACTTGGAGGACGTGCTTCAGTTCTAGACCATGTGAAAACTGTGTGGGAAGGTATTTTTGTCTATATTACTTCTTATTGTAGACTTCTTGATTATCATATGAGTATTTCATGCTTTCTATATGGTCTATTCCATGAGTCTATTCTTGAATAATAGCAGCTGCACATGACACGTGCAGGGTACCGGATTTACCCCTTAGGCGTTTACATGTCGAAAGTGTATTTCAAATCACTTGTTAGATATAGTCTTGCTACATTATAGTTTCTTATCATTGCTTGTCTTGTGTACCATGTTTTTTTGCTTTTACTCGTATGATTCCTATCATGATTTCCTGTTTATTCCCTTATCATGTATCTCAGTATTATTACAGATTTATGGATTTCGTCATTTATTGATTCTGTTGTGAGATTGTACTCGTTCCATTCCTGACTGGAAACCAATACTTTTTAGCTTTAGCCGCGATCACTCTTAGCAATGGGAAGGCATGGGTATGCTGAGGTCAACCTAGATAGTTGAATTAGCTGTCTTTTCTATTTTGTGAGACATTGTATTTTCTAGCAAATGTGAAGTTGTGAAACCTTATAATTTGTAAAATTGATTTAGTAATGTGAATGAGCATATATGTTACATTTTGTGATTTTGAGCATCTTGGCCATGACAGCGTTCTTCCGCCAACTCTGCAGCGTAGGCTGGCTTGGACACGTCTCGTATCCGAAAAGCGGGTGCGGGTCGTGACAAGTTTTTGTGGTGGCCCATGTAGGTCAGTCTTCGCAAAATATACGAACTCGTGATAGTACTTAAATTAGTCGTACTATTGCGAGCCTGCAACTAGAAAATGCTCATTCATAACTTAGAGTTAAATTGATTTAAGAGAATAACTAGGATAAGAGTCCCTTATTAATTTGACTAATTGGGTAGTTAAGATTGTCTGATAAGCCATGCAGTTTAGATAAGAAATTATTAAATTCAGATAGCTTGCCAGATCTCTATAGATACACCATTATTTTTGATATGACGATATGATCCAATGTGGATATACTATTCACTTGGTAAGTTAGGCTTACATAGAATTAAGGCTTTAATCTTGATAAACTGTTCAATTTTCTTTTGTTCTATTAGATATAAATCTTATATCATAAGTTATAATTGCCTATTTAAAATCCTATTTTGCTGTAAGGAGTTAATTTATAATTCATAATTCTGTTATTCATATACGAATCTCAAGGTAGATTGATTCAAAGTTTTCCCTCAACCATTTGAAATACATATGAAATAACGATTAGGATGTTCTTACTTCCCTTGTCTTCAGTTATTTCTTCCGATCAACCTTTTACTTTAAGGATTGAGACTTATAGGCGGATGTTTACGCTTTCTATCATAGTCAACTAGTTGAATCTCTAGCAGCTCCTTGAAGTTCTTAGGAATATAGTTGGAGTAATCTTAACGACTGCGATGGCTAGACAGCAGCGCACTGTCGCCAATTGTTGGAGAAGGGAGAGTGTGGGTTCACTGCAGCCAGCAGCGCACTGGCGAGGCATGACCCATAGAGTTGAAATTATTTCTAGGAATCGTAGGCTATGGAACATTGCTAAGACTATATCTTCGTTGACCTCTTTAGACCTTGTGTCAATATATGGTAGAGTCTCTGATAGCATATCACATCTGAATCATGAAACCAAGAGTTTACCACCGCCAGAGCATATGGACGAGGCATAATTCTCAGTAAATTGACTTCAGACGTGATTACAAGTTTAGGATACTATAGAGGATGGGAAAATGCCATGTGTGTCCCATAAGATCCAAAGCCAAAACTAGTGAAAGTTCTGCAAGTTGAGTAGCATGTCTTCCAACTTAGCATTCCGTGGTCCTTGTAATCTATTGACGAGGTAATTGACTGACACCAATAGATTTACCTAGAATATAGAATTTAGAGGTCCATAATCCATTAGTCGAAAAAGGTCTTATGGATAGAAGATAGTAGGATGACTGTATAAGCAATAACACCAGGTAAGGTTTTGATTCTCACAAAACTCGAACTACTTGTGCCTCATTTTCAAAAATCTCGCATACTTGTATTTTGACTATCTTGACCAATGCTGCTATTACAACCTAGTTTTGCAAGCTTACTCTTTTATCGAGCTTGATTCAAGACATATGTTTATTGGGGACGCCTACTAACATATTGTCTAATCAGAATCGATGTATTACGGTCTGATCAACCTTAGAGCACTCGGTTCGCTCTTCCTCTGATTAACCTACGTGGATTGAGATATAGATGTCTCTAGGATCTCATCCGCGACTGTATTGACAATTTCTCTTAAATTATACATTCGCCCTAGAATTACGTAATTGTATTCAGTGATATTTTTCTTGAACTCTTTACTGCTTTTGTCGTTCATTGATTTGGAAAGACGAAAGTTCGTAAGTGGTAGATAGATATAGAGTATCCCCATGGCTATGATAGTTGTATATACAAGTGTAGCTACCATCGGCCAACCAGGTGACTAGAACCTTGCCTTGAGTTACTCCTTCTCCTCTCGCCCCTCAAACTACTATTGGGACCTTCTAGCCATCTGAATTTGAGAATAATTAGGGCTTTACCCTTAGTCAAAACGCCAACCTAGGAGACTATCTATTCTCAAGAAACCAATTGTTGTGAGTCTCTAATTATTTGTTTGAAGCTTGCTTTAGCAAGCAACCCTTAAGCCTTAACCCAACCCTTCTTCGACCAAGCCCAAAGTTTAGACACGAGATGAATAGACAAAGGTAAGGACAATTATTTACCATGACTGTCACCCCCAGTTTTTGAGTTAAGGGTATTTTTATCATTTTTCAAGTTTTATAATTTTTAGGAATTTTATTTAATTTTATATGATTTTTAGGGATTTGTTTGATTTGGTTTGAATTTTATCCAATTTGGACTTAAGTTGGAGATCCGGGTAGCCTGGACACTAGTGTGACCCACATACTAGCTGGGCTTGGCCCACATGCCATCCTAATTAGGCTAGAAACCAATAAAACATACTTCCATGGCTTAACTAGTCATTTAGAGACTTAATTAGTTAAATTGGAGTTGAACCGAAACAAACCGAACCAAACCAAACCCGAACCAAACCAAACTAAGTTTATTGGGTTTGGAGGCTTAGTGGATCCACACACAAACCCACCAAGCCCCCCCTGGCCGACCATGAAAGGAGCAAACCCCCCTCCTCTTTTCTTCATCTCTAAGTAATCTCTCTCTCTTCATTCATTTCTTTCAAAGCTCCTTCTTCTTCAAGCAAACCATTTCTAGGTAAGCTTCTAAATCCTCATTAATTCCCTCTTCATCATTTACTCTTTCACAATAAATGTAGAGGAGATGATTCTCCACATTTTGCCCATAGAATTTGTAGATTTCCCAAGAAAACTAGTTTAGGGATTTATTTGGGGGTTTTCCATTAGAGTGGTATATATATATGTATATATGTGTATATATATATATATATTTATATGTATTGTGTGTGTCATGAGAATGGTGGTGGTGGTGGTGTGTTAGAGTGTGTGTGTGAGTGTGTTAGAGTGAGTGTGTCTATATATATATATATATATATATATATATATATATGTGTGTATATGTATTTATACACATATATATATATAAAATATATATATATATATATATATATATATATATCTATATATATATATAATATATATATATATATATATATATATATATATATATATGTTTTATATATATATATATATATATATATATATATATATGTGTGTGTGTGTGTGTATGTATTTATATATATATAGATGTGTGTGTGTGGTTGTGAGTTTATATATATATATATATGTTTGGATATGTGTGTGTACGTATTTACGTATATAGAGTATATATATATATATGTATATATATATAGATAGATGGTTAGCTAGATATATATATATATATATATATATATATATATATATATATATATATATATATATATATATATATATATATTTTAGCAGCTGCAGCAGCAGCATACAGCAGTGCAACAGCAGCATACAGCAGCTGCAGCAACAGCAAATCGCAGCAGCAGCAGTAGCATCAAGCAGCAGCAGCATTAGCACTTGCAGCAGCAGCAAAGGCAAGGGTAGCAGCAGCAGTAGATAGGAGGGAGAGGGGAAGATAAGGAGATAATAAGAAGAGAGATTAGAAGAAGAAGAATAGGAAGATTAGAAGAAGAAGAATAGGAAGAATTAGAAGAAGAAGAAGAAGAATAGGGAGAATTAGGAGAAGGGAATAGGAAGAATTAGATTAAAAGGAGAATGAGGGAAGAATAGGAAAAAGAATGAGAAGAAGTTAAGAAGAAGAATTAGAAGAAAGAATAAGAAGAATGAAAAGAAGATTAAGAAGAAGAATTAGAATGAGAAGAATAAGGAAAAGAATGAGAGGAAGAGTTAGAAGAAGAAGAATTAGAAGAATGGGAATTAGAAGGAGATGGAGAAGAATAGGAGTTGAGAATGAATCGGATTTTGGATCAAAGGGTGAAATGAAGCACCGAGTGTCGAAACACGTTGAAACTTGGAGGAGACCTAGATTACGTGAATTATATTTTGTGGGTAGGCTTCCGAGTTGAAATCGGGGTTTTAGAACGTTGGTATCGTACCGTACCATTGCGTATCTTGAGATATTCAAGATATCGGCAATTGGCTGTAAGATGGACTGGATATCCTACTACCCTAGGAAGCTTGGTAGGTAATGAATGTATAGGCTAGTATCCTACTACCCTAGGAAGCACGGGTCGAAATACCAAGCGTAGGTAGGCTAACTTGGTATTCACCTAGGCTAAAAATTTACCTTTGTAAAGGGTAAATTAAGATATTGGCCTACGGCCAAGATACGGATTTCGGAGTCCAAGATAGACTCAGATATGGGTTGTAAGGATCGATAATGATTGGAAATAGTCGTCTAGACCTAGTCTTGACCTTGGTTGACCATGGTTGACTTTTTAGACCAAAAGTCAACTATGGGTCAACACTTTACCCAATTTAGTTCCAAATTTCATTAGACTTGAACGGTTGACCAAAAGTCAACTGTTAGTCACCATTGACCTAGTATTGACCTAGGGTTGACCTAGAGTTGACCAGAGTTGACCCGTTGACTAAAAGTTAACTGTAAGTCAACTTTTGACCTAGTTTGATACGGGTTGGCTTCCAATACTCTCCCATGACCAAGGTTGACCCAACTAGACTTGTCTTGACCTAGAATGACTTAATATGATTTAATTTGATTTGACTTTACTTCCTAAACATAGTTTTGATACGTCTTGTTCACTATAGGTCCTCGAGACGCTGCATTGGATCCGGTAGACATATTTTATCATATCACAGGCGAGTACATTCTCTGATAACTTTTTTCCAATTTATGATAACTGTTATGATTCATGTACTTAGTGTAGATATGCTTATTCCTGACACATGGTTTTTACGGATTGGTATTCCTGGATCTCGACGAGAGATGTTTCTCCTTCTTAGGTTGGAATGTATTGTGCAAGCTCCCTTGTAGCTCTTGCACAATATGTGGTCACTGATTCTAGAGAAGACTTGCTCCCTTCTCATTAGAATTCCGTGCAGTGACGTGTCCTGTTTGGATCCATTCTACCAGTTGGGGGTAGGGAGAGTAGTAGCGTATGCCTGTGATCAAATCCATCTTGCAGTCTTGAACAGTGTTAGTCATATATCGTACTTATGACTAGCCAGGCCAGATCTTACAGGTTCCCAAGCCGGTCACAAGCTGAAACTACTACTCACACACATTGGATATATGGCTTACCTTGATTTATGTACATACCATGATTCAGTTCTACTTTCCTGTTCTAGCTCTAGCTCTACAGCTTACCATGCCATGATACATACATGTACACTCCATGATTTTATTGTATATGCTATATTTACAGTCTTATAGCTTTTATTCTATCTTGAGATCTGTTATGAGATATATGTACTCGTTCCATCCTGACCGGATATGTTTAAAATATTACAGATGCTGATGAGGGGGATTACAGTACCTACTACGGTCCGGATGACGTAGTGGGCTTAGACTTGGAGACCTTGGTCCAGCAGGGCTTAGCTCCGCTTGACGAGACTTTACCTATTACTTAGTTAGAATTATTTGTACTGGACCTTGTCTCTAGTTA
This sequence comes from Iris pallida, assembly GCA_029216955.1. NCBI lineage: Eukaryota > Viridiplantae > Streptophyta > Magnoliopsida > Asparagales > Iridaceae > Iris > Iris pallida. The sequence continues at coordinate 103,386 of JANAVB010007816.1, forward strand.
CTTTTAAGACTGTTATATTTTGGCTTGTATTAGAGACTTGGACTTGGACTTGTATATTATTGTGTTTGGACTTGACAGGTTATATTTTATCGTCATATTGTCTTTATCTTTCAGTCTTTACTTTATCATCTTAGAGTTGTGATTGAGCACTCATATATTATCATTGCTTGTCCTCCGTTCAGAGTTGACCATATTCTCGACAGGTTTTGATATTATATATAAACTGTTGTTAGAGTAGAAAACCTACAGCGTTCCACGCCGTTTTTATGGTGAGGGCTGGGCGTTGTTATGTACACGTGCCCTTATAGCGGGTGCGGGTCGTGACACATTTTTAGTGGTGGCCCATGCAGGTCCTAAAGTCGCAATTAGTGCGATGTCGTAGCGGCACTCGTCTTAGAGTGTTGACTACGAGCCTGTGTTACATATAGGAGGTAGTAGGCTAAGAGTACTCAATCACAGTAGGATCTTTCCTTGCTTATCTTGCTTACCGTCTTTGATATTGATTTACTGTTTTCTAGCTGTCCTCCTTTGATATAATCCTTCTTGTGCCATATTGATATCTTTCTTTCAATCTGTCTCCAGGATGGTTATGACTCATTCTTCCGGTGAGGAGCACGGGGAGACGGAGAGGTCTGCTACCTCTGGCGAACAGGCTCCGGTCACTTCCCCTGCAGTTGGGACTTCAGTTGGGCCTCTCGGGGGTACTCCTCCAGCACTCTCGATGACTGTCCCTGGGGTCACTGCGGGTGCTCTTCCTGCAGTGCCGGGGGCTACGATGGGAGCTGTCGGGGGTGTTCCTCCTCCTCCTTCTCAGCAGGGGACTCCTCCGCCGGTGGTGGGAGCTATTCTTCCGTTGCCTTCTCTGCCTACAGACATGGGGTAGATGCTCGCGTTCTTTCAGCAGGTGTTGGAGTCCCAGCGGGCCCAACACGAGGCACAAATGAGGCAGACTGAGGCCATGTGCCAGGGCATAGAGGATGCTCATAGGTTGGCTCTGGCTACGGTGGAGCGTAGGGCTCCACAGAGGGAGGCGCAGCAGCAGAAGATCGGAGACATCCAGGCTTTCAAGAAGTTGGGTCTGAGGGATTTCAAAGGGACCGAGGGAATTATATATGTTGATGACTGGCTCAAAAATATCGAGCGTCAGATGAGGGCCTCCTGCCTGGCAGACGACCTGAAGGTCGAGGCGGTTGGCTTACAGTTATTAGATGTTGCCCGGACATGGTTCCGTAACGAGCTGGCTCTTGTGGGAGAGGGCCACACTTGGGCTGAGTTTTGGGCCCTGTTCAAAGAGAAGTTCTTTTCCCCCACAGACAAGATCGGCCTAGTGCGGCAGTTTCAGAACATACAGCAGGGCGGTATGACTGTGGAGGAGTATGCGGTGGAGTTCGGCCGGCTGAGCCGATACGCCGAGTACATGGTGAGCGACCCAGTGATCCGAGCAGAGCGCTTTCGGGAGGGATTAACATGGGATATCAAGATCCTGAACCCTTCCTTCTATGCGACATATGCAGAGGTCTATGCGGAGGCTCGAAAGGTGGAGAGAGAGTGGGGCTTGAAGCCGAAGAGGGATCGTAATTTGTTTTCAGAGGCCAGTAGCAGCGCAGGGGCTGCTAAGCGCCCTCAGCTTCAGCATCAGTCTTTCCAGCATCATCAGCAGTAGATGCAGGCCAGGGTACCTGTCCAGAGGGTTCAGCAGCGTCCGGGACAGGATGATCCACCGTGCCACTACTGCAAGAAGCCCGGTCACCTCTTCGAGTTCTGCAGGAGGAGGCTGGGGCTGTGTCTCTTTTGCGGTGCCGCTGGGCATCAGATACGGGAGTGTCCCAAGAACTCCCGTGTCGCTGGAGCAGCTTAGAGGGTACATGTTTCGAGGACACCAGCTGGTGTACCGGTAGTTCAGCAGCGGGGTCCACTTCCGATCCAGCAGCAGCAGTTTGTCCAGCACCGCCAGCAGAAGGGTGGTCAGGGTAGAGCCTTTGTTCTTGCAGCCGAGGAGATGGAGCCTATTGCGGATGTTGTCGCAGGTTCTATTCTGCTCGATTCTTTTCCAGCTTTAGCCTTGTTTGATTCTGGTGCCACGCACAGTTTTGTGTCTGTTTTTTTTGCTCTTAGGCACCATATTATTGCTGAGTATCTTGGTAGAACTTGCAAAATTATGACTGGAAATGGTATCATCCTGGTTAATAATGTTTGCAAGGGGCAGAGAGTTTCTTTGAGAGGCCGGGAGCTGAGTGCGTGTTTGCTCGTAATGTCACTTTCGAGTTATGATGTGGTACTCGGTATGGACTGGTTGAGCATGCACCACGCTAGCATCGACTGCAGAGGGGGTAGGATTCTGTTCAGGCCATCGGGAGAGCCGGAGTATGAGTTCACCAGGGGTGCAGCGGAGCCAGGAGATGGATTCTGCGGAGCGTTGTTGGCGGGGCCGGTGTTGCCACATCCACTTATTGCTGAGTTCTTGGATGTCTTTTCTGATGAGTTGTCCGGGATGCCGCCAGATCGTGATGTTGAGTTTTCTATAGACCTAGTGCCGGGCGCTGAGCCTATCTCCCAGCACGTCTATAGAATCAACAACAGTGACTTAGCGGAGCTGAAGAGACAGGTCGATGAGCTGGAGGACAAGGGCTTTATTCGATTTAGTTCTTCACCTTGGGACGCGCCAGTTCTTTTCGTCCCCAAGAAGGATGGTACGGTACGTATGTGCATTGATTACAGGGCGCTCAACAACCTTACCATCAAGAACAAGTATCCTTTGCCAAGGATTGATGACTTATTCGACCAGTTGAGCGGGGCGAGGGTGTTCTCGAAGATCGACTTGCATACCGGGTACCATCAGCTGAAGGTGTAAGCCCCTGTTTTTCAAATTTCTTTTTAATTAGTGCTAATTAATTTTTAATGTTAATTTTAGCCTTAAAATAATTATTAGGATTTTTAGGAATTTTTTTAGAATTTTTAAATAATTTTTAAATAAGTTTTAATTCTAAAAATATCAATATGTAATTTTCTAAATTGTTTTGATATCATTCTGTAATTTTTAGATTTGTTTTTATATTAGTTTGCAATTAGTGAAATGTTTTTAATTGAGGAATGCAAATTCTATTTTGCATCTAGCCACTGTTGGGGCCTTTGTGCAATTTTCTAATCTAGGAGGACCTAACTGCTAACCTACCCAACACCCCCCACGACCAGACTCTCTCTCTCCTCACCCACTCCGCTGACCGACGACCGCCAGCACGCCCTGCCCCCGCCATTTCCGGCTGCCCCCGACCAACCCGACCGCCCTAACTAGTCTATTTAAACTTCCATCTCTCCCCCAGACCAAGCCCTAACCCTAAACCACCACGACGACCACCCCCGACCCCGATTTCCTCCACTTCCAGTCCGCCTAAACCCTAACTCCGGCGGACCCCCAGCGCCGCCTCCACAGCCGTCGTCGTCACCAACCACCACCACCATTCGACGCGCCCGGCCGAGACGACCCCAGCGCCACCGAAGCGGCGTCGTCCCGATGCCTCCTCCGCCGTCCACGACCTTCGAATCCCCCCCCGAAGTCGGACACGTATTTAACATTGTTTTCTCGTATCGTGCGTGTCTCGTGTTGAGTCTATATTGTTCGCCGTGTCCTGACGAACATGATGGTGAAACTGGACACGCGAGACTGAACTCGTGCGTGTCATGCTAGCCCAGACACGTAAATACCTGTGTCCCTAACTGTCCGGACACAGGCTCGTGTTTTTTTTTTATGTTTATGTTAAACAAAACCTAATAAAATTAACCTAAGTCCTATCCCTAACACAAGCCACGGGCTGACCCCCTGGCCAGCCCGACCTAACTAAATCCCCCCTGCGCAGCTCGGGTTCGAGCCCCCCTTTCTGTTTCTGTTTCTTTTTCTTTTTCTTTTTCTGTTTCTTTTTCTTTTCTTTTCTTTTTGTTTTAATATATATATTTATATATATGTATACATGTATTTGTATATATATATGTATTATTATATATACTATATTATGTATATATATGTTGTTTATATATATATATATATATATATATATATATATATATATATATATATATATATATATACTTCATTTTTAGTACTTTATTATATTAGGGATGTATATATATATATATATACATATATATATATATATATATTATATATATATATATATATATATATATATATATATATAATATATATATATATATATATATATATATATATTATATATATATATATATATATATATGTATTATGTACACATATGTGTGTATATATATATATATATATATATATATATATATATATATATATATATATATATATATATATATATATATATATATATATATATATATATTATATATATATACTTTATAATTAAGTATTTCCTTATGTATATATATGTACTTTTGGCATAGGTATGTATATATTCTTTTTGTATAAATTTACCTTATTAAAATAATAATATTTATTTTGCATTTTTTACCAAATTGTGTTTTTAGTGTATTTAAATTACTGCAACCATTTGGTGTCCAGGCCTAGCATAGGTTTTTGGGCCCAAATATGTTTTCACACATTCAAGACCTGTACAAGTCATATTGGACTTGATTCATGGCCTTGGGTCCTGTATTTGAACTTTAGTTCAAATTATATACATGGACAAAATACGCAGATAATTAATTATTTAATTTCAATAGTGTGTAATGCTGTTTTTGGATTTCTAAAAAATACTTAAAGTATTGTTAAAATTCTGGAAAAATAGTATTTAGATACTATGTTAAGTTAGCTAATTTAGTATAATTTTTATAGTATCTAAAATTATAATTTTGCCACTAGTTTGGCATATGGAACAAAAACTCATTTTCTGTATGTTTAGGAAAACTGATTTTTATAAAATACTTGTACTGGTTAATAAATTCCAGAAAAATTATAATAAATTTCTATGATTAACAAGGATCACTTTGATACTTTACTTTAAGTAAAACTAGACTTTTTGTCTATCTCTAAAATTGTTAGAACACAATGATCATTTGATTTATTTATTGATTAATTACGAATTGTAGCTTTTTGTGTTATTTTGAGTTTTAGCCGTGTTGAACCCCACCCCTCACTAGTGTAAAGACCCTAGAAAGTTAGTTAAAGTAGTGTGTCATCCCACATTGGTCTCCTATGCCAAAGTCATTATTTTGGCTAGGTGCCCAGTCACAAGTCGTGTCGCACCAATTAGTGTCTTAGCATTTTAGCTTAGTGTAAAAACTAAGTTATTGTATTTATTTCTACAGTGACGAGTTACCGGACATCCATAGCACTTTTATCGCAGCTTGTTTTGCTTTGCTTTGCTAGAGGCAAGTACTTTCTACAAACTTTACATACTGTTACATAAATGAACTGCTAATCCAACCATGTTAAATGCTGATCCTTGGGGTAGCAAGTTAAAATATCACATATTGTACTTTCCATTACTACCATGCTTAGATAGTTTTTATGTATCTCTCACATGATTAGAATATGGGTTATGGGGAAACTGATAGTAGAGTACGTGATCATACCCTCTCCCCCTCTACAGTACCGAGCAAAATTTCATTTTATATGATACTGCGTCGTAGGCCTTACTCTCAAAGCTGTATTTGTACGTGTGTACATATATCGCCTTTACACTTGTACGGAAGTATATTTTATTTACATGTGTCACAGTACATTGTACACCTATTGACCGATCACGTACCTACTACAGTTTTAAATATTACATATACATCTGTCTCTATGACATATGTGTCCTTGCCATGATAGATTGTGTGATGTCATGTTTCCAGTTATTTTCTCTCATGATCATTTCCATGTTTCATATGCTAGTTTGCTAGATTCAGTACTTGCTCCCGTCCTGATAGGATAACGTTGTAGGTGTCCTTACTGAGGAGGAGTTACTCTGCGACACATATTATGGAGTTACTGGCGAGGACCCGGCTCTGCTTTACGAGGATGTTCCTACGGAGAACCTCGCCTAGTTGTCTTTTGTTTACTTAGACTTTTGAGAGTAGACATATTTTAGACTATATCTTTTTGTAACTGGACATGTATCCAGTTTTACATTTCAGTTCACTTGTACTTTGGACTTATTTCTATATGAGACGACTTTTGTGTTTGGAGCATTTATGATTCTTCTTCACTTATAGAACTGTTAAGCACATTTAGTCTTATCCTGTTGTCTGTAGAACAGCTTACTACGTTTATCTCAACGTAGGCTGGACATGACTCGGCCTGGCCCAACAATTTGGGTAGCGGGTCGTGACAGAAGGTGAAGCGGGATGACATTCCGAAGACTGCATTTTGGACTCGCTATGGCCAGTATGAGTATACCGTCATGCCGTTTGGGTTGACAATGCCCCGGCGGTATTCATGAACTTGATGAACAAGGTATTTCATCAGTACCTTGACAAGTTCGTGGTGGTCTTCATTGATGACATTCTCATCTATTCGAAGACGCCAGAGGAGCACCTGAGGATTGTGTTGGACACTCTCAGGAGGGAGCAGCTGTATAGAAAGCTGTCCAAGTGTGAGTTCTTCTTGGATCGCGTGGAGTTCCTAGGCTATATTGTCTCTGGGAAGAGAATTTCAGTGGATCCGAAGAAGATTTCTGCAGTGGAGACCTGGTCTACGCCGAGCTCAGTAGCGAAGGTTCGGAGTTTTTTGGGTCTGGCAGGTTATTACCGGAGGTTCGTGCAGGACTTTTCCAGGATTGCCCAGCCGATGACCCGCCTTACCAGGAAGGACGAGGAGTTTGTTTGGTCCGAGGAGTGCCAGGCCGCCTTCGAGGAGCTGAAGGCGAGGTTGACTACAGCTCCTATCTTGACGCTGCCATCTGGATCTGGTGGTTATACGATCTACAGTGATGCTTCAGGACGGGGTTTGGGTTGTGTACTTCAGCAGCACGGAAAGGTGATTGCCTATGCATCTAGGCAGTTACATCCTCATGAGAGGAACTACCCTACCCACGATCTGGGGCTAGCAGCGGTCATCTTTTCTTTGAAGCTGTGGAAACACTATCTGTACGGAGAGCAAGTTGAGATCTATATAGATCACAAGAGCTTGAAGTACGTGTTTACCCAGAAGGAGCTGAATATGAGGCAGAGGCGATGGTTAGAGCTGATGAAGAATTTTGATATATCTGTTAGCCCAATGATTATATCATGTTTTTGAATATGGCTAATCAATTAAGTTTAACATATTGACGTCACTAATATTCATATAATCACTATCTTGTTGCTACTTAATATTAGCATTGTCCTAAATGTTCTATAACATATTGCTATACTTGTATCATATTGGTTTTGTTTGTCTAACATATATTTGTAGACATGCTGTAAGCATGATCAAGCTTTGTCAAACCAGGACATATGCAATAGAGAATTATTGATGGGCCAAAGACGGCGTCATACAAGAAGCTTTCTCTGAACCGAAAGGTATTCAGATTTCCAGATCTGTTTATCTTTGGACGATTGCCGTCAGTGAAAAAGGCGTCTTCAAGTCTGCTCAAATATTTGAAGAAAAGCGTCATCAAAGGGCTCTTGGTTTTCCTATTTTCGTCAATGTATTTTGCATATTTATTGAGTCTAGGAATACGATGTAAACTGCATCGTACTGACAAATAGGCTACCCAAGAAACGTTTTCAAAATACCCTTTTATTTTGAAAACAAGCCACTTACAAAAGCCCAAACTACTTCCTAACTGTTTGACTTTTCAAAAAGCCCAAAACCAATTTGCAAAAACCCTGACAGAACTCCAACAGAACTCGGACAGAATTCGGCCAGAGTTCGGCCAGAATTCGGCCAGAGTTCGGCCAGAGTTCGGTTAGTGAACGTTGCTTTTTGAACTTGGTCTTCCTGCAGTTACGGATCCCACCGAGATTTTCTCATCGAGTTCTGTCCGAATTCTGCCCGAATTCTGTCAGAATTCTGTCTTTGGAAAAACTATAAATAGAGAAGGATTTCGATCATTTCAACTCACCAATTCACTTTCATATCTCTTCTCTATCAGCCTACTACTTCTTCCAAAGTATTCTGAGCTATTATTTTTAAATCCCAAGCCAGTTACAATCCTCTAGTCGATTTGCCAGTGCGGTACGGTCTAGAAGTTTCAGAGTGGTTGTAATCGGAGGCTTGATTGAAGTTACACACTTCACAATTGAAGTTGGACGAGTACTTCGGATCAAAGCTCGCGTTGTAGAAGTTGCAAGAACTTCGGATGAAAACTTGTGATGATTTTCCATAGTGGATTCAACTGGTAGCAAGAGTTCTACCGACTGGACTAGTCCTCAACAGAGGGAAACCAGTATACATCCTTGTGTTTGCGTTTGCTCTCTACTCTCTACTTTTTATTTACATATCTGTGATATATATATTATCTGTGATCTTATTACTAACATTTTAAATAGTTAATTTCCGCTGCCTACTCTATTCACCCCCCCTCTAGAGTATTACGCTTTACAACTCGTTCCTACAATCGGTCCTACAATTGGTATCAGAGCAGGCTCTGCAAGTAGAGAGCCAGTGCTGCATCTAGAGGAATTATATTTTGATCCCAATTGTTCCTACAATTGGTATCAGAGCGGGTTATACAGGTAAAGCGAGGTAACACTGCTATTATATTCTTATTTATAACTGCTGTTACATAGATCACTATATCACATATGGCTAGTATGTACTTCACAACTGAAGAGCAATCCTCAAATAGACTCCCACTATTTGATGGAACAAACTATAGCTATTGGAAGACACGGATGAGCTTCTACTTGAAGTCTCTAGATTTTGACTTATGGTCAATTGTTGTCACCGGCTACAAAAAGCCTACTATCACTTCTATTCTTACATCCTCTATAATCAATAAGCCTTATTATAGTTACACGGATGAAGAGAAAAAGTTAGCTAGCCTTGATACAAAAGCTATGCATATGTTTTATTGTGTTGTAGATACAAATGTATTCAATCTTATTTTTACTTGCACAACATCTCATAAAATTTGGAAAGTTCTTGAAGCTACTTATGAGTGCAGGTATGAAAGCAAAGCTAGCAACTCCAGAGAGAAGGATAATCTTTATAATGATGCAAATATTTGCATGACGAAATTTAGATTTAAAGTACAGCATCATCCCTTATACGAAGAAGAGCTTGTATGTGAAAACTACAAGAAGATAGACCACATCCAAGAAGATTGTACTACTACAAGAAAGGAGAGTCACTACGAACAATCAAATGAAGGAAGATCATCGGGCATATGGTGTGAAAGCGAAGCAAGCGTTTCTGAAGAAGAAGAAGAAGATGATGAAGAAGAAGAGAGACCTCATCAAGCTGCAAATTTATGCTCAATGGCATTATCTAACGAGGTACAAAATATTTCTTTTTCTGGAGAGAGTGAATTTTCTTATGATGATTTATCTGATGCTTTCAGTGATCTGTTAGAAGAACACAAGAAAGTATTAGATAAATATAAGCAAGCTAGAAAGGATATTCGATCCTATAAGCGTGAGATTGAAAAGCTTACTTGCTTATTGAATGATGCTAGAGATACTTCTACTTCTGATAATTCTACTGAGATTTCCACACTGAAGTTTAGATTGCATGAGGCACTTGATTGCATTGAGAAAAGCACTCAAGAAAATGCTAAACTTAAGGAGGAATTAGAATCAGAAAAGAAGAAGTATTCTATTGCTTTATGTAGAATTGATGCTCTTTCTGCTAAGTATGATGAGATCTGTGCTAACTCTAAAAAGTTAGAAATTAGACTTGGGAAGCAGGTAATACAACCTACGACTCAGTCTAACACAAGACACTTAGCACATCACAAAGTCACACACGTTAGATCTTTTACTAAGGAAGCAAGCAAAGCTAAAGCTTCACATAACCATGCTTTCTATTACAAGTATCCACGCACATCATATCATACTACTGCACATTCTCATACTGCTGTACATAGTACTAATGTTAATTCTTTCTGTCATTATTGTGGTATGAATGGACATGTTTCTAATTATTGTCAGATTAGAAAACTAGTTGATATGAACTTGTGCAAATGGGTTTCCAAAGCTAACAAATATGGATCCAATTATTGGATACCAAAGTCTTCACCTAATATTGCAGGTGAAGCTTCTCATATCAAATAGAACCATGGAACATGTTGGTGATTGCAAAGCTACAAAGGTCATCTTCCATGCAATTGCACCAACAGAAGTGTAGTCACTAGAACCACTTCGGTAACATGCTTTCTAAATAGTTCTTAATATTTAGCATGTTCTTATTGATTTCTTCATATTAGCTTTCATTGATATCTTTTTAATTGTTTATTGTTTGAATCAATGTGAGACATAATCCTAGCATGACTAGCTGTTCAGCTTAAATGATTAGTTCACACTATAGTATTTATTTTTATTAGTGTGACACATTTATCTATGTATGCTCTTTATTTTAGTTTTATCCTTGAAGCATGCATATCACTCTAGTCTATTGGAGCTTAATTTTGTTTTGGTTAATATGTTTTTGACTCTCTGTATTTAAAATATTTTTAATGGTCACTTCTTACCGATTTGTCTTTAACATGTCATATTTACTTTGATCAGTATTTTATGAGTATGTATGTTTAGCACAAGTCTCTTATTTTTTTTTGAAAAGTATATACATATACTTTTATGTTAACCTTGTGCTTGCATAATATATTCACTATTGATTCTCATATTTTATTTTGATTAATTTCTTATAAATCAATTACATCTTTGTCTGATAAAGTTTATTTATGCATGTTTCTGATCTTGTGATTTTTTTTATGATTGTTAATGATACATGAATAATTCATTTTCATTTATATATTGCTCATATTTCTTATATTGTATAAATATCTTTATGGGGATATATGAGTTAAGTTCAAGTTCTATATTATATTATTTTGAAAAGTAGTTTCAAACTTGTGCTTATCTCATACATCAGCTATTGATTACTTTTGACAAATTCATGCACTTCTTTTTATTAGCTTCTTCCTCAAAGCCTCTTTTAATGATGTATGTTTTTCTTGGCTTTTTGGTTGACATTTTGGATACATGATATTTTAAATATCTTGATCTTGATAAACCATTCCTTGGATATTTACTTTTAGTGATTCTGGATTTCGATGATGTTCGATGATACTGCATATATTCCTTTGAATCTAAGTTCTTAAGAGTAGAAATCATTTTGGGAACAAGCCGAAAGGGTCCTTCTGTCATACAGGTGTAAATAGCCTGAAGCGACACGGTGCACTAGTCTTCGGACTACCGCTAGCTGGGAACCGGCCCCTACAGCTAACCCGAAGTGATCAATACTTTATAGACTTAAGATTTATTAAGGTGTACTTGTAACTATCGTCTAGTTCTAGATCCAAGGTACTGAACCCAGTCCTCTAGGTTCCAGAATACATCAACGTATCTAGGTTCTACATTTTGTTTTACAAATGTTTTTATATTGTTACCCAATGATTTAGTAGTAGCACATATGGATAAATGTAATTTATACATCTTATACAGTATGCTACATTGTTCTAGATTTTTTTCAAGTCCATAGACTATAATGTATTTCAGATTGCACTAATTTTTCTTAAATCCTTGGTTATTAAAGAAGAGATTTGTTTTGGGTACAAGCCTACAAAAGGTCTGTCTGTCACCACGACTACGGTCGAAGCGAAGCGGTACTTAAGTGTTCCCCGGTGAACCTCCGTTAGCTGGGACAGTACCTCTACAGCTAACCCAAGATTGATCAACGCTTTATAAACTAAAGATTTATTGAGATCTAATTGCAATTATTATCTGATGGATTTTGAATCTTAGATTTGATGAATAATATTATTTAATGATTTATTTTCACAAAAGGTAGCATATGTTGATCTATCTTGTCGATTGTGAGATTCTATAGCACAGATCAATTTATGTCATCTTTTGACTTATACGATTATTCATCTTGCTAATTTGAAATATCTTTTAATTGTTTTATTTTTAAATGTTCATTTAATGGATATTTCTTCTTTTGTCTAAAGATGATTGTTTTTCATATTCGTGACTACTCATTGAATATTATGGTATTATGATTTCATCTTTAGCTTGTGTAATATTCGTAATATTCATGTTTTTGAGCTTTATATTATTATCTTCTTATTCAAGTTACTTACTGTTTATAGCAGTAACTCTTTGTGAAGGAAAAGTCAAGCATATTGAATTTACCTCTCTCAAAGCGTTTCTTTTCTTTAAGCCTCCGGTTATCAGATGGACACCGTGCAACGACTTTAAAAGGGAAGAAATGAACTTTGATAAGAAGACCTAATATTTTTGAATTAATTTTCTACTTCTGGAAATATGTCTCTGAATTTTATTTTTAAAATTTTTATCTATATTATTATTTTTTGGATATAGCCATGTAAAGGTGGAGTAGTTAATTGTTTCAAGTCAATTAGCCCCTTGACATGCCATATATCTAGAATACACTTTTCTTTGGACATTTATCTAGTTGTGTTTATTTGTTCAAATGGATTTATTTATGATTTATGGATTATTTTATTAAAATTATCTTTGTGATTCGAATCGACAGCTTTCAGTCTAAGGACTAAATGGACGCATTCGAACATTTATTAAGACAGTTTTTCGTAATAAATTCCATATTTTTGAAAAGTCTTTTTGATGTCTTTTTGATTTATTGAATCTGTCCGGTACTCAAATGTTATTATTAAAGACAGTTTTCAAAATCTTTTTATGTATTAAAATATTTCTTTTATATATATATTGGAGATATATTTTGTTTGTTCATCTTTATGCATTTATTGGATTTCTTTTCTTGCCTAAAGATGATATTTGTTTTGAGTTTGGAATTTTATATGCTTTTGATCAAAGAAAAGAAAAGATGCATATCTTGAATATCCCTTAGATCTTGTGATTATTTATCTTTTTTTATTTTATGCATATAAATTATTTTTGAATTATACACGCATATTTTAAGGGGGAGCAAATTAATTGTTTCAATTCTTTTATGCCCTTAATATGTGGTATACCTAGTTCATCATGGACATATATTCTTTTACTTAAAATATCTTGTTGAGTTGTTCATGATTTTTTTTAATTTGTATTAGATAAGAGAATATATGATTATTTTTATTTATTTTTAAATTCTCTCATTCGAGTTTCTAAAAATTATCTTGCCAAATATGTTTAATCATCCTTATTTGATTATTCCTTGAGTTTGAATTAATTTAATTTATTGATTCTTTTGAGTTTAAACTGATTGTGCATTTCTTATTGAGAGTTTATCTCAAAGTTCATGATTATCTATATTTAGACTGATCATACTTTGCGGGGGAGCATTCAAGTCGACTGAATTTCTCCTTCTCAAGTATTTTGTCTTCATTACCTTCATGTTTATCTGATGGATATATATCATGCTAAGGTAATTGAATTCAAATGCATGAACTTTGGTATAGATTTTGTATAGAATCTAGTATACATATTTTGATTTCTTTTCAATGATTATACTCTTTGTTGATGTGATTCACTAATTTGTATGGACAAATTATGAATCATATTTTTTTTGTGATCATTGTTAAAAGTCTCATTATATTTTTGATTCTTTTATATATACTAGATCTGCAAATTTCTATTCCTCATGATTTCTTTATGACCAATGATTGATTCCTACTATATTGATAGATTTTTTTTTGGTCAAATGACATTCAAAACATATTTCATTTTTGGATTTCTAGTTGGTAAACTATGTATTGCTTGTTTTCAATGTTTTTAGTTCAACCAACTATGTTGCGTTTTGATTGATTTTTTTTACTATTTTTGACAAGTTTTTCTACTTTAGTTATGCAATTTTCTACACTTGTCATTACACTGTTCTCCTAATCCTTGATCATGATTTTTTATGCTTTCCTCCTTTACTTATGCTTGAGTTCATTTTAGCTCTAATTACGGGGGAGCTTATTTTTGATCATGTCAAAGGGGGAGAAATAAGTTTAAGTGGGGAGAAATAAGTTTAAGTCTGCATACAATATTCTAGTATTATGTGTTTATTAGTGATACATGCATCTATTGTATATATATTAAACTTAAAGGATTTGCCATAATCAAAAAGGGGGAGATTGTTAGCCCAATGATTATATCATATTTTTGAATATGGCTAATCAATTAAGTTTAACATATTGACGTCACTAATATTCATATAATCACTATCTTGTTGCTACTTAATATTAGCATTGTCCTAAATGTTCTATAACATATTGCTATACTTGTATCATATTGGTTTTGTTTGTCTAACATATATTTGTAGACATGCTGTAAGCATGATCAAGCTTTGTCAAACCAGGACATATGCAATAGAGAATTATTGATGGGCCAAAGACGGCGTCATACAAGAAGCTTTCTCTGAACCGAAAGGTATTCAGATTTCCAGATATGTTTATCTTTGGACGATTGCCGTCAGTGAAAAAGGCGTCTTCAAGTCTGCTCAAATATTTGAAGAAAGGCGTCATCAAAGGGCTCTTGGTTTTCCTATTTTCGTCAATGTATTTTGCATATTTATTGAGTCTAGGAATACGATGTAAACTGCATCGTACTGGCAAATAGGCTACCCAAGAAACGTTTTCAAAATACCCTTTCATTTTGAAAACAAGCCACTTACAAAAGCCCAAACTACTTCCTAACTGTTTGACTTTTCAAAAAGCCCAAAACCAATTTGCAAAAACCCTGACAGAACTCCAACAGAACTCGGACAGAATTCGGCCAGAGTTCGGCCAGAATTCGGCCAGAGTTCGGCCAGAGTTCGGTTAGTGAACGTTGCTTTTTGAACTTGGTCTTCCTGCAGTTACGGATCCCACCGAGATTTTCTCATCGAGTTCTGTCCGAATTCTGCCCGAATTCTGTCAGAATTCTGTCTTTGGAAAAACTATAAATAGAGAAAGATTTCGATCATTTCAACTCACCAGTTCACTTTCATATCTCTTCTCTATCAGCCTACTACTTCTTCCAAAGTATTCTGAGCTATCATTTTTAAATCCCAAGCCAGTTACAATCCTTTAGTCGATTTGCCAGTGCGGTACGGTCTAAAAGTTTCAGAGTGGTTGTAATCGGAGGCTTGATTGAAGTTACACACTTCACAATTGAAGTTGGACGAGTACTTCGGATCAAAGCTCGCGTTGTAGAAGTTGCAAGAACTTCGGATGAAAACTTGTGATGATTTTCCATAGTGGATTCAACTGGTAGCAAGAGTTCTACCGACTGGACTAGTCCTCAACAGAGGGAAACCAGTATACATCCTTTTGTTTGTGTTTGCTCTCTACTCTCTACTTTTCATTTACATATCTGTGATATATATATTATCTGTGATCTTATTACTAACATTTTAAATAGTTAATTTCCGCTGCCTACTCTATTCACCCCCCCTCTAGAGTATTACGCTTTACAACTCGTTCCTACAATCGGTCCTACAATATCCTTACAGTACCATCCGGGGAAGGCCAACGTGGTCGCGGATGCTTTGAGCAGGTATCCCGTGGCCATGTGTTTGACGATGGATCGTCACCTTCTGGCAGATCTGGAGAGTTTGGGCATAGAGGTGATAGTTTCTGGGTTCGAGGCACAGATGTGGGGTCTCCAGGTGCAGTCAGAGCTGATGAACAGAGTCAGGGCAGCTCAGTTTGAGGATGAGGCTCTGAGAGTCATCAGGGAGCAGGTCCAGGCAGGACTGTTGGATGAGTTCTCTATAGCGGGGGATGGGTCGTTGAGATATGGTACCAGATTATGCATACCGAGTGGAGGACTTCGGGAGGAGGTTCTTCAGAAGGCGCATCGTTCTTAGTACTCTATGCATCCTGGGGCCAACAAGATGTATAGAGACTTGAGACAGCATGTTTGGTGGTATGGCATGAAACGCGAGGTGGCTCAGTTCGTTTCGAGATGCTTGGTGTGCCAGCAGGTGAAGGCCGGGAGGCAGAGATCCGGTGGATTGCTCCAGCCACTACCCATTCCTGAGTGGAAGTGGGAGCATACCACTATGGACTTTGTATCTGGGCTTCCGCGCTCTCCAGGAGAAAAGGATGCGATTTGGGTCATTGTTGATCGATTGACCAAATCGGCCCACTTTTTGCCTTTCAAGGTGGGTTTGTCTACGGAGAGGTTGGCTGAGATGTACGTGCGGCAGATAGTCCGATTGTACGGGGTTCCAGTGAGTATAGTCTCGGATCGGGACAGCCGATTCACTTTCCACTTCTGGAGGAGTTTGCAGCTTAGCTTGGGCACATCGCTCAAGTTCAGTACCGCATACCACCCCCAGACAGACGGGCAGTCGGAAAGGATGATTCAGACCCTCGAGGATATGCTTCGTACCTGTGTCTTGGACTTCGGGGGATCTTGGGAGGACCACCTTCACTTGGTAGAGTTTACTTACAACAACAGCTACCAAGCCAGTATAGAGATGTCACCTTTCGAGGCTCTATACGGACGGAGGTGTCGTACTCCCTTGTCTTGGGATAATGTCGGCGAGAGGGTTTTGCTTGGCCCTGAGATGGTAGTGGATGCTACAGAGAAGGTCAGGGTTATCAGAGATAGACTTCGGGTGGCGCAGGATAGGCAGCGACATTGGGCCGATAGCCACCGGAGGCCGTTGGAGTTTGAGGTATAGTTTAGATTTTTCTAGTATTGAGTCTGATTGTGATTGTTTTAGATTAAGCTTTAAGTCTTGTGTTCTTGCGGATTTCTCCGACGCGTGGCACGATTCGTTTTGGTGGCGGCAGAAAGCTTAGTCCACGATACATCGGACCATTCCGTATCTTGGGCAGGGTCGGTGCAGTGGCTTACCGACTGGAGTTACCGCCCGCACTAGAAGGAGTGCACAGCGTGTTCTACGTGTCGCAGCTGAGACGGTACGTGGCAGATCCCAGTCACGTCTTGGACCACTCCGAGATCGAAGTGGGACCGACACTCAGCTATCCAGAGAAGCCGGTTGAGATCTTGGACCGAAGAAAAAAGGTACTCCGGAACCACGTCATTCCCTTGGTTCGCGTTGCATGGAGGCACTACTCTCCAGGTGAGTCTACTGGGAGAGAGAGGACGACATGCGGGAGCGATTCCCATATCTCTTCGAGCCTTGAGGTAAAATTCTTTCTTTTCCTTCTTTGTTCAATTCATGATTGCTATGTTAGTTCTCATTCAATTTCGAGGACGAGATTTTTTTAAGGAGAATAGATTTATAACCCCCAGTTTTCGAATTAGGGGTATTTTCGTCATTTTTCAAGTTTTATAATTTTTAGAAATTTTATTTGATTTTATATGATTTTTAGGGATTTGTTTGATTTGGTTTGAATTTTATCCAATTTGGACTTAAGTTGGAGACCCGGGTAGCCTGGACACTAGTGGGACCCACATACTAGCTGGGCTTGGCCCACATGCCATCCTAATTAGGTTAGAAACCAATAAACCATACTCCCATGGCTTAACTAGTCATTTAGAGACTTAATTAGTTAAATTGGAGTTGAACCGAAACAAACCGAACCAAACCAAACCCGAACCAAACCAAACTAAGTTTATTGGGTTTGGAGGCTTAGTGGATCCACACCCAAACCCACCAAGCCCCCCCTTGGCCGGCCATGAAAGGAGCAAACCCCCCCTCCTCTTTTTTTCATCTCTAAGTAATCTCTCTCTCTTCATTCATTTCTTTCAAAGCTCCTTCTTCTTCAAGCAAACCATTTCTAGGTAAGCTTCTAAATCCTCATTAATTCCCTCTTCATCATTTACTCTTTCACAATAAATGTAGAGGAGATGATTCTCCACATTTTGCCCATAGAATTTGTAGGCTTCCCTAGAAAACTAGTTTAGGAATTTATTTGGGGGTTTTCCATTAGAGTGGTATATATATATGTATATATGTGTATATATATATATTTATATGTATTGTGTGTGTCATGAGAATGGTGGTGGTGGTGGTGTGTTAGAGTGTGTGTGTGAGTGTGTTAGAGTGTGTGTCTATATATATATATATATATATATATATATATATATATATATATATATATATATATATATATATATATATATATATATATATATATATATATTTTTTTTATATATATATATATATATATATATATATATATATATGTGTGTGTGTGTGTGTGTGTGTGTGTGTGTGTGTGTGTGTGTGTGTGTGTGTATTTATATATATAGATATGTGTGTGTGGTTGTGAGTTTATATATATATATATATATATATATATATATATATATATATATATATATATATATATATATATAGGTTTGGATATGTGTGTGTATGTATTTACCAATATAGAGTGTGTATATATATATATATGTATATATATATATATAGATAGATGGTCAGCTATATATATATATATATATATATATATATATATATATATATATATATATATATATATATATATATATATAGAGAGAGAGAGAGAGAGAGAGAGAGAGAGAGGAAGGGAAGGAAGTAGAAGAGTAGAAGAAGAAGAAGTAGCAGCTGTAGCAGCAGCATACAGCAGTGCAGCAGCAGCATACAGCAGCTGCAGCAGCAGCAGATCGCAGCAGCAGCAGTAGCATCAAGCAGCAGCAGCATTAGCACTTGCAGCAGCAGCAAAGGCAAGGGTAGCAGCAGCAGTAGATAGGAGGGAGAGGGAAAGATAAGGAGATAATAAGAAGAGAGATTAGAAGAAGAAGAATAGGAAGATTAGAAGAAGAATAGGAAGAATTAGAAGAAGAAGAATAGGAAGAATTAGGAGAAGGGAATAGGAAGAATTAGATTAGAAGGAGAATGAGGGAAGAATAGGAAAAAGAATGAGAAGAAGTTAAGAAGAAGAATTAGAAGGAAGAATAAGAAGAATGAAAAGAAGATTAAGAAGAAGAATTAGAATGAGAAGAATAAGGAAAAGAATGAGAGGAAGAGTTAGAAGAAGAAGAATTAGAAGAATAGGAATTAGAAGGAGAAGGAGAAGAATAGGAGTTGAGAATGAATCGGATTTTGGGTGAAAGGGTGGAATGGAGCACCGAGTGTCGGAACGCGTTGAAACTTGGAGGAGACCTAGATTACGTGAATTATATTTTGTGGGTAGGCTTCCGAGTTGAAATCGGGGTTTTAGAACGACGGTATCGCACCGTACCATTGCGTATCTTGAGATATTCAAGATATCGACAATAGGCCGTAAGATGGACTGGATATCCTA
Organism: Iris pallida; assembly: GCA_029216955.1. Taxonomy (NCBI): domain Eukaryota; kingdom Viridiplantae; phylum Streptophyta; class Magnoliopsida; order Asparagales; family Iridaceae; genus Iris; species Iris pallida. Next base: position 122,630 of record JANAVB010007816.1, read on the forward strand.
CTACCCTAGGAAGCTTGGTAGGTAATGAATGTATAGGCTAGTATCCTACTACCCTAGGAAGCACGGGTCGAAATACCAAGCGTAGGTAGGCTAACTTGGTATTCACCTAGGCTAGAAATTTACCTTTGTAAAGGATAAATTAAGATATTGGCCTACGGCCAAGATACGGGTTTCGGAGTCCAAGATAGACTCGAATATGGGTTGTAAGGGTTGGTAATGATTAGAAATAGTCGTCTAGACCTAGTCTTGACCTTGGTTGACCACGGTTGACTTTTTAGACCAAAAGTCAACTATAGGTCAACACTTTACCCAATTTAGTCCCAAATTCCATTAGACTTGAATGGTTGACCAAAAGTCAACTATTAGTCACTATTGACCTAGATTGACCTAGGGTTGACCTAGAGTTGACCCGTTGACCAAAAGTCAAATGTAAGTCAACTTTTGACCTAGTTTGATACGGGTTGACTTCCAATACTCTCCTATGACCAAGGTTGACCCAACTAGACTTGTCTTGACCTAGAATGACTTAATAGGATTTAATTTGATTTGAATTTACTTTCTAAACATAGTATTGATACGTCTTGTTCTCTATAGGTCCTCGAGACGCTGCATTGGATCCGGTAGACATATTTTATCATATTACAGGCGAGTACATTCTCTGATAACTTTTTTCCAATTTATGATAACTGTTATGATTCATGTACTTAGTGTAGATATGCTTATTCCTGACACATGGTTCTCACGGATTGGTATTCCTGGATCTCGATGAGAAATGTTTTTCCTTCTTAGGTTGGGATGTATTGTGCAAGCTCCCTTGTAGCTCTTGCACAATATATGGTCACTGATTCTAGAGAAGACTTGCTCCCTTCTCATTAGAATCCCGTGCAGTGACGTATCCTATTTGGATCCATTCTACCAGTTGGGGGTAGGGGGAGTAGTAGCGTATGCCTGTGATCAAATCCATCTTGCAGTCTTGAACAGTGTTAGTCATATACCGTACTTATGACTAGCCAGACCAGATCTTACAGGTTCCCAAGCCGGTCACAAGCTGAAACTACTACTCACACACATTGGATATATCGCTTACCTTAATTTGTGTACATACCATGATTCAGTTATACTTTCCTGTTCTAGCTCTAGCTCTACAGCTTACCATGTCATGATACATACATGTACACTCCATGATTTTATTGTATATGCTCTATTTACAGTCTTATAGCTTTTATTCTATCTTGAGATCTGTTATAAGATATATGTACTCGTTCTATCCTGACCGGATATGTTTAAAATATTACAGATGCTGATGAGGGGGATTACAGTACCTACTACGGTCCGGATGACGTAGTGGGCTTAGACTTGGAGACCTTGGTCCAGCAGGGCTTAGCTCCACTTGACGAGACTTTACCTATTGCTTAGTTAGAATTATTTGTACTGGACCTTGTCTCCAGTTACTTTTGAGAATGTTATATTTTGGCTTGTATTAGAGACTTGGACTTGGACTTGTATATTATTGTGTTTGGACTTGACAGGTTATATTTTATCGTTATGTTGTCTTTATCTTTCAGTCTTTACTTTATCATCTTAGAGTTGTGATTGAGCACTCATATATTATCATTGCTTGTCCTCCGTTCGGAGTTGACCATATTCTCGACAGGTTTTGATATTATATATAAATTGTTGTTAGAGTAGAAAACCTACAGCGTTCCACGCCGTTTTTACGGTGAGGGCTGGGCGTTGTTACGTACACGTGCCCTTATAGCGGGTGCGGGTCGTGACAATGACTATGGGAGACACCCATCCCGAGATTGGTTTCCAACAAATATTACCCTAGTTATGTAAATTTTATTTTTAAGACCTAACTAGTATTGGAACACCACAGTCACTAGCTTAGCCAATACTATAGCTTAAATGCCCTGATGTATTATGATCTGCCAGTTATCAACAGCAATACATGATCACTACAGTCCATACCGTTAGAACCCTTGTGAAAATAGTCTGGCAGGCTTGACACAAATAGAAATTTACGACTCAGTTGTTAGAAATCTTTTCATAGGGTGTGCCTTAAAGTTGGTTATCCCGTCGATAACTCTTGTATACTATGGATGAATAGATCATTCTCTTTTATCGACCATGTGTCATTTTACACAATCGTTTTCCATTTATTAAGGAACGATCCTTGACTTGACTTATATCTACCATATTCTGTTACACCGTGCCTTATTCTTTATTAACAAGAGTCGAGGTACAATATTCGGACTTTAGAATTCTTCTAACCTCATTATTCCTAAAACTATGTCCTAGCTTCTAAGGTGAGTAGACTGTAAGCTTTCTAAAATTTTGGGATATACGAGGATTACCGATTGATTAGAATAATTTTCCTTAGGATGATAATTAGTGCCCCTTGGACTCCCATTTTTCGTTTAGATCATTTTGTGTCCTCGGCCGTGTCATTTATGTTCGGAGTACGAGACCAGCTGTTACCTTCCAACAAATTTCATATGAAAGATCTAGACGAGTCCACCTTCATCTAGGTATATCATGTCCCACTCAAACATGTCCCTTTGTACTCTATTTTTGTGGTACGACTTTTAGGTCAAAAGGACTAGCTATAACCCTTACCATAATACCGGTATACTTCCCGACTTCTACTAGATCCTCAACCTTGACTCAATTCATTCGACCCAATATATGGTTATGATCTACTCGAAGCCCACTACACACCTGCCACTAGTGTGCCACCCAATTGAGGCCTCACGTGCTACTTAAACACAAAAGTCACTGAAGGCGTATTTTTGGATTTTAGAGGCCTAGCTAACCAACCTGACTGGTAACTAGCTCAACCACTTGGGTGGAATCCTATTCTAGGTTACCCTGACCTAGTAGAAGTAGTTTTATCATTGGGATCTTGTCCAGTCAATATAGATTGAAATCCAAGGTTCATCCAACCAACGAGTGATGTCCAAATAGGGGACACATTAAGACCCAGTAAAATCCATCCATACATACCACCATATTTGGACTATAAAATCGAACTATTTCAAATAGGTCCCTATACCTATTATGTAGTCTCCGCCTCTTAAAATGCGAAGTCATTCGTAACCCTTATTTTAACTACCTGAAAATTGCGATACGATCTTGTATTGCAGTTATATCCCTTGCTCGTGTGTTTAAACAATCACGAAAAAGATCACCATCTTGATTTCTCAAATTTTGTTCTATTATAGAACCTTGTTTAGATTAATTTCGAGAATAAAATTTTCGTATTGCATGGATTGCAAGACCCTCTAAGAAATGAAGGGTTCTTCGACGTAGCAAGTGACTGGACTAGAGTAGCCCAATCTAGCAAGTAAGTAAATGGTTCATAAACCTTTTTCTATCTGTATCATTGGATACTCTCTACCGCTCTTGAAACTTCATATTGTTTTCGATTAGTTCTTCCTTATCTTCCTGTCCTTCCTATTTCGGAGCGACGAATGGTCATGCTTATTGGAATTTACCAACATTTCTAGCCACTTGTGTAAATTTGTTGCTTGTTAAATTTTGGGTTGCTTGATAGATATGAGAGGATTATAGATGCCACGTGCAGTAGATATCTGTTGGTAGGATTGTTAGCAACTAGTTAGAAGATTATAAGATTTTAGTTTTGAGGAGTAGTGTGACCAAAGGTGGGTAGAAGTCCTCGAGGTTATGTAGTTACAAGATGGCTAGGAGGAGGATATAAACTATTTTGAGGAATTAAAATTTAAGGAGATTAAGGTTAAGAAAGGCTTTCTTTTTGAATTTTAAGAATAGTTACGAATTAGAATTTCGAGAAAAAAATTATTTTAAGGTGTGTAGATTTGTAGCTCCCCTTCCTGAAAATTTTAAAATATTTTTATTATTATTATTTATTCTATTTAAATGGTAATTTTTAGATCTTATAAATAATTAATTAGTTAATTATTATGGCAGATAATTTTAGTCATGGTTAGGAATTTGAGTACAAGGCGACTAGGAGTCATGGCACGGGCCATGGCAGGGAAGGCCGAGCCATAGTGATGTCCTAACTAGAAAAACTAGACCAAGTTGTGACTTAACTCTATAAATAGTTTAATTATTCATTATTAATATTATTTGACGTTTAAGTGACCCGGTTGTACCAAACTGGTCCGGACTGGACCAAGCCCATGTAGGCATGCAGCGAGACTAAAGACACCCGTGTAAACATATTTATGTATGTGCAAATACTTTGTATATATTTTGGAAAATGCCTAATATTTTCTAAATATAAATTACACGTATAAAATAGAGATTAATAAGATCATTTGGTATTTTAGAGTGTTGACACGATTTTTTGGAGCCCAGTAATAGGAGTATATGATATGTCCATCCAGGAACTACTATTGAATTATTTTTACTATTGGAATTTATTATTAATATTAATATTATTATTGTGGTTATTAAGTATAAATTATTTATTATTATTAGTTATTATTATTTAATTCTTTATCAAAAAGATATATATATATATATATATATATATATATATATATATATATGTGTGTGTGTGTGTGTGTGTGTGTGTGTGTGTGTGTGTGTGTGTGTGTGTGTGTGTGTGTGTATACTTATATAGGCCTAAAATGGATCTAGACTAGAAATATTATTATGGAGTTTATATAGATGTAAAGATATATGTGTGTATATGTGTGTGTATATATATATATATATATATATATATATATATATAATATATATATATATATATATATATATATATATATATATATATATATATGAATATATTTATTATATTCATAAAAAATATATATATATATATATTTATTAGTTGCTAAAAATAGGAAATGATAAAGCAGCAGCAACCCAGCCAGCTCTCGGCCAAACCCACAGGCCCACAGTAATAGCAATCCCAAACCCAGGCCTAAGCCGAACGAAACCCCCGTTCGTTTCTTGCATTCGGCCATATATATATAGTCGAGATAGAGAGAAGGAGGATTAAACACTAACCCAGATCACGGCGTGCCGCCCAGGCGGCTGTGCGGCGCCGCAGCCACCGCCGGCCGGTGACAGGAGGCCGCACGTGTGCGCCGCGCGGATGCAGCAGCGCGCTCGGGGTTGCAGCAGCGGCAGGGCGAGCAAAGGCCCCACTTCGCGATGGTGGTTCTCTCGCCAAAAACTACCGTCCCTCGAACCAATTCGTCAGGTATATACCTAACCTATACCCCTTCATCCCTGTATATTAGTTTCGGTTTAAATCGAATTGGAATCGGGTTAAAAATCAACGCAAAAACCGACAAAAAACTGTTTTAACCGAACAGAATAGTAAGCCTCCGACCCTACTTTGGAAGGCAACAAACTCGTCGATCCATCGATTAACTAGAAAACTACCTAAACAGGTTTAACGAAAACCTATACGACTTCTAAACGCTATTTTTAGTTCTTAATTTCATCTATTATATATAGTTAAACCAATTTGAAAATGAGGAAAAACCTGCAAAACTGTTTTAGAAATCTAGAAAATCTTTCGATACGACGTGCGTCCTGCCAATCCGGGCGACGTGGTCGCGAACCCAAAATATTGAAAGGTGCGTATCGGCTTCATGGAGGTGTGAGCTTTGACGAAATTCAAATTGGTTGCGTGTGCGCGACGAATTTGATGTGTATCCGTCAAAATTTACTATATCGGTCTCTGTGCAAATTTTTCAATTACTTTGTGCATGTTCGTCAGATCGAGACGAAACTTATGCCAACAGGACCGTATCATTTTTTTGGTCCTGTATGTCAAGTTTGGTCCGATTCTGAGACAGTTGACCGGATCGCCATTTTATGGGCCCCATGATCCGACTCAACGGACGATTTTGTGTACGGCCCGCCGAAATCCAACTTTGGACATACGGTTGGATTCGTATCAGAAAATAAAACCTGTTGACATATAGTTTGACGACTTTAGAGACTATAGACTCAGGCACGCTTTTCGGTACAAAGCGGGTCCAACGGCGGACACCGTTTTGACCAGAAATTACCGTTTTGCCCATGTTTCCAGAATTGGAAGTAAGGACATCCAATTCTAGCTAATTTGACTATTCTGAAAACGTTTGTAATATTTATTTCAGCATCCGGAGACTTCTGTATGTGTTGACTGATTGTGGCTCATTGAGTGGTATAGTATTATCGGTTTCACCAGCACAGGACCACTGGCGAGTACATCTCTGATAGTTTTCGTATTTGATTATCTCTATACTTCTTGTATTTAGTAATAGTTTACATTGATATCACATTGATTCTTGACACGCTTGTCACACGAGATAGTAGTTATGGATTCTTACATGTTGTTCGTGACCAATATATTTTTTTGTTCGTGACCTGTTTGAATCCATGGGTACTAGCCGGGCGGGGAAGTACATTAGTAGATATGTAAATATACCCAGAAATATCCCATGAGTCTATTCTTGAATAATAGCAGCTGCACACGACACGTACAGGGTGCCGGATTTATTCCTTAGCCGTTTACATGTCGAAAGTGTATTTCAAATTACTTGTTAGATATAGTCTTGCTACATTACAGTTTTTTATCATTGTTTGTCTTGTGTACCATATTTTTTTGCTTTTACTCGCACTTCCTATCATGATTTTTTGTTTATCCCTTATCATGTATCTCAGTATTGTTACAGATTTATGGATTTCATCATTTATTGATTCTGTTGTGAGAATGTACTCGTTCCATTCCTGACTGAAAACCAATATTTTTCAGGTTTAGCCGCGATCACTCTTAGCACTGGGAAGGCATGGGTATGTTGAGGTCAACCTAGATAGTTGAATTAGCTGTCTTTTCTATTTTGTGCGACATTGTATTTTCTAGCAAATGTGAAGTTGTGAAATCTTGTAATTTGTAAATTGATTTAGTAATGTGAATGAGCATATATTTTACATTTTATGATTTTGAGCATCTTGGCCGTGACAGCGTTCTACCACCGACTCTGCGGCGTAGGCTGGCTTGGACACGTCTCGTATCCAAAAAGTGGGTGCGGGTCGTGACACTTGCTGCTATTTCGTTGTTATTGTCTGTGGATATGAGATCAGATTTAGGCCATAAATTGATTGCATGCTAGGATACCCAACAAGATTGACAATCGTAATCGTCGTGTGACGTCTTCGTACCTTATACGGTGTAGCTGGCCTACGTCCGTCTCCGTATTCTGGTACTGGAGTGTGACATATGCATTGGGTGGTAAAAATCTAAAGAAGCAAATAGCTTATCTTATGCAAAATAATATAATTTGCAATTTCTCCTATATAATATAACCTTTTAGCAGATAAAAGACATAGAAATAATGACATAATGTAAAACAGTTGATTACAAATAATCAAACTAACGGTAGAAGAATTTTAGGGAACAATTCAACCATATACTTGCTTCAATTTTTATTACTAAATTATATTAAGAAGCATATAACTAACGGTGCATGCCTATGGTGACTTACAACCTAAATTTACAAACAAATCACCAAACAATGGTAAATATAAAAGGTAGTGGCATTTGTAGTTGTAACATGCAACTATTTGGGTACTCCAAAATATAAGCAAGCAATCATGTTTAATCAAGTCAATTACTATATTCTAGAAAAAATGATCAATGCTATTATAAATCATTTGAGAATGTAGATTTTTGTCTAACTACCACAGTTGTATATGGTAACTAAGCTTAGCATGTTATCATAGAAGGCATTATTAGTTTGAGAGGCTTCCACCTGATCTGTCCAAAAAAAAAATCTTCCAAATTTGTCATTAAAACTCTCATAGAGGAGTAACCACCAATTTCTTTTGGAAAAATTTATATGCATGTACTTTGATTCCAAGAGATAAATATTAATGGACGTAAAAAAAATGTTAGGCTTCGAATATATAACAACTGAACACTTCAACTTATGAACTTTTATTGATCATGGAACAATATCACAAGCTATTGGGTTCAAAATTCAACCCAGTATTTTGGTTCAAAAGTCTAACAACCAAAAAACTTATTGATTCAAAATCTCAACAATTTTTTTCATAAATGACCCCTTATAATCAAATTTTAAATACAAATCATATTTAGATATGCCAAACATTTGGATGATAAGCGTACATGGTGATCTTGCCACTTCATTTGTTGTTTTGTTTTAAACAATGCTCAAACATGTTCTATGCCAATAATTGCTTTCATGCTTTTTTTTGTAAGTAGTATCAACAAAAAAATCCAGATTCGACGGAGCTATACATATTGCATCTGCATGATTAGCAATAACTAACCAAATATCTCCTAATAAATTATCTCAAACATTCATACTACAGTACATTCAGGTTTCTTGCACATGTGATCGGTGATCGAAAAATCAAGAGTCAATCTAAACTGTGGCATGATCTGTTCACAAAACTGTAAAGAAGAAAAGCACTAACCTTTGTAAACCAATCTAATATTTGTCGTCGTTAGCTTTTGTGGTCTGCTAGATTCAGAACAGAAACATCACAAACATTCAAGAAGTCAAATCATGTTATTATAAGTGTTATATGAAATATATAGTGTATCCATCATTAACATGTTAAGGATTTGAAATGAATTATACCTAAGATTTAAATCCATCGTATCAGATTGAAATCACAAAAGACATACAAAGAAATCATCATGGAAACATATGAAAACATATCTGACCTTTTTTACATATTTATATCTGACCTTTTTCGTGCTATCGTTCGACGGCCTGGAGCTTCTCGAGTTCCACAAGGAATCGCGCTTATATAACGTGTTATAAAAATAGAAGAGAAAGAAAAAAACTTGTAGCCAGAAAGAATGTACGTAGCTTTTCTCATTGATAACATATAAAGAGGGAATGAGATAGAGGTGGTTGAGGGTATATATATATATTCAAGATCCTCTCGGGTCCGTGGCACGGCCACCCAGCCAACCCGAGTAGAGTGAGGTCTACAACCCAGCGTTCGATAGGAAGCCCCCTTTCTGCGGAGAGGGGTCTATAACCCAGAGCAGGAAGCCCCCACCCCATCCAAGAAGGCTTGGCACACCCATGGCACAAATACACCTAGCTGGCGTCCAGGGGGCTCGAATCGTGGTCTCCCCCACAAGAACCTATGTTGTAACCACTAGGCCACAACCATCGGAATATATATATATATATTATATATATATATATATATATATATATATATATATATATATATATATATATATATTATATATATAATATATATATATATATATATATATATATATATATATATATATATTATATATATATATATATATATATATATATATATATATATATATATATATATATATTATATAGCAATTATATATATATATATATATATATATATATATATATATATATATATATATATATATATATAATTGCTATTTTTAAGACATACACAGAAAATACACAATTTTAATCATAAAATATGCATAAAATTGAGAGTATTTAATAATTACATAAGTCTTATTTGATTTTCAAATTTTTTGACTAAAATTGAAACTGAATATTTTTTTTTAGTATTTTCAAAATCAAAATTGAACCACTTTTTTTACCAAATCCAACATCTTATTTGGTTCGGTTCTCAGTGCAAAACGAAATAACTCTCACCTCTAAGGACATGTTTGGATTAATGAAAGTCCTTGAAAATATAAAAGTGTCCCTTTCAACCACTTGTATGTATTGCATATGATGTTATTTTGAGTTTAGTGTCCACTTTTGCAGATTCCATGTTTGGTTACCAATGACAAATGTAATGCAAGAGTGTTTCTGACAGGTTGGAGACTTGGCTGCATTGTGGCGAGCTGCAGGGTACGGGGCAATACATGGTGGAGCGCTTCGATGTATACACAATATTGGAGAACGGACAGCCGACGCTGCTCGAGACGGGAATCCAGATGGCGTCTCTATTGGTGTTGAGTGCGACGAGCATGGGATGTTGGGTTGTATCTGTTGGAATTTTTTTTTAAACTTCTCGGATTAAAACTACAACAAAATAAAATAAATTAAGGTTATCGACCTCCGGAAAAGTCGCTCATGAAGCACTGCATTAAGAGTTAGTTCGGATCTATGTGCAGACTGTATCCGAACGACCCTATTGGTAAAATTTCGGCTCCACCGGAATTCTTTGTCGCACACGGCTTGAAAAGAGTAACCCCAACTTAGTTCTGCCAAGAACAACAACAACGAACAGAAAGCTCGGTCGAAAATGACGAGATTGAAGAAGAGAATTTGGACGTATTTTTTCTATGTGTTGAGAAGGAGGAGAGGGGCTCAATATATAGGCAGTTGGGTTTAAGACCAACGGACAGAAAATTAAAGGGCATTTAATTTGAGTTACCAAATAAACAAATGTGAACCATGTGGTTCAATATATCTATACGGAATTTGAATAGTAAACGTTACAAAATTAAATGATTTGTAACGGTCAAAAATCTGAAGGAGAAAAAAAAATTTGGTCTCAGCCCGAACTCGAAGAAGAAAGCGGATCGGCATTCGGCGCCCGCAGATGTGGGCACGTGCCCGCACCCGTTACGTGTGCCGAACCGAACCGAACCGAGCTGAGCCGGGTCGGGCGGCGGTGGCGCGCGCGTGTGGCCCATAGGGCTACCCACATGGGACTTCAAAGAAGCAAGAAAGGGAATATTAATATGAGCACATGAAGTGCTCCTCTCTTGGCCGATTTGGGAGTAATAAATGTGCTAGGAAATTGAGCTTTTGTTCAAAGCCAAGCAACAGCTAACAATCCCCCCCCCCCCCAAAAGTTCAAGTTCCAAGAAAATAGAAGGAAGGAAGAATTAAAAGACGAGTAAGAAAATTTCTGGGCAGTTGTATTTTATGCATAAATAAGATGGACTACAGCCTTGAATCTCACGTAATGATATTGTCTTTGTCTGAAGAAAAGCTTGATGGACTATACCTTGAATCTGTTTTCTTGAACTAGACTCAGAAAATAGCACACATAGTACGCTAGAGGTACTTGGGTCTATCGGGTGGCGCGTTTGATTGGCCATGCACACTTTTACACATTCATGAGGGTTGTCTAGGATCGCCCTGTCCTATAGTCGCGGCCCTCTCGACCTCTCATATAGGAAAGTCCTCAAGGGTTTGTGATAGTAATCAACCCTGCATATCATGTTTGGACTTATTAAGAGTTTAAACTCACCCTATTCATATCACAAAAGGAACACTGTCACCATAGGGATGGGGTATGAATGTACACATGTACAACCTCCTGGACTCTTATTTTAAAGAGAATTTAATCTCAGGTCAGTGTTCCATAATAGTCACCTAGTCCAGCTTGTTTCTACCCATTGAACCGGCTTTTTGGGATCTCCAGTCAGACTCGGTTGGGTTGTCACTGCTGGTGACTATACTATGGACTTAAAACCATCCCCCTCGATGATTTTAGGATCAATTTTCTAGACAGACCCTTCGTCAAGTGGTCTGCAAGGTTCTTTTCTGACTTTATATAGTCAAGAACCACATATTTACCCAATAGGCTCTTTATTGACTTGAAGCGCAGCTGCAAGTGCCTGTTCATCTTAGCATTTACAGAATCATGCTTTAGTAGTTCTATAACAGATTTATTATCACAGTTTATAGAAATTGCAGGAATAGAATGAACAGAAACAGGTATATGCATAATAAGGTTTCTAAGCCATTCGGCTTCTGTACAGGTAGTGTCCAAAGCTATCATTTCAGAGTCCATTGTGCTTCTGGCTATAATAGTTTGTTTACATGAACCCCAAGAGATCGCAGCTCCTGCCAGGGTAAAAACATATCCAGTTGTGGATTTCATATCATGTGAATCAGTTACCCAATTTGCATCGGAGTAACCTTCTAAAATATTAGGGTGTCTAGTATAATGAAGTTTATAATCTAGAGTACCCTTAAGATATCTAAATACTCTATCTAATGCAGTCCAATGAGATTGGTTTGGGTTACTAGTGTATCTGCTTGGTCTTCCAATAGCAAATTCAATATCAGGTCTGGTCCTATTTGTTATGTACATAAGGGACCCAATCATTTGTGAATATCTATGTTGTTCTATAGGTGATCCTTCATTTTTCTTGAGAACAACATTACTGTCATAAGGGGTAAGGGCAGGTTTCTTGTCAAAATACTCAAAATTCCTTAGCATTTTCTCAATTAAATGTGCTAAGGATAGAGTATAGCCTTCTTTCCTTTTTGACACTTGTATTCCTAGGATCAGATTTGCCTCACGTAGGTCTTTCATATCAAACTGGTTAGATAAATAATTCTTAGTGTTATTTATCAGTTCCAGTGAAGATCCTAGAATAAGAATATCATCAACATACAAGCATAAAATAACACTACTTCCATTTGTATTTTTAGAGTACATTTGTCATATTCATTTGGCACAAAACCAAATTCTATAATGACTTTGTCAAATTTGTTGTGCCATTACTTGGGAGCTTGCTTTAGGCCATAAAGAGATTTTACTAATCTACAAACCTTGTTATCTTGGCCTTTAGCAATAAAACCTTCAGGTTGCTCTATATATATTTCTTCATCTAAATCTCCATTTAGAAATGCTATATTTACATCCATTTGATGGATCGGCAAGTCATAAATGGAAGCTAAGGCTATGAGGGTTCTAATAGAAGAAATCCTAGCAATAGGAGGATAGGTATCAAAGTAATCTAATCCCTTTTTCTGGGTAAAACCTTTGGCTACTAATCTAGCCTTATATTTCTCTATAGTACCATCGGTTCTAAGTTTCTTTTTAAAGATCCACTTACAACCTATGGGTTTGCTACCTAAAGGAAGGTCTGCTAAAAACTAAGTATTGTTCTCCATAATGGAGTTATACTCATTGTTAATAGCTTCTTTCCAGAAAGGGGCATCAGGAGAAGATATGGCTTCTTCATAAGTTGAAGGATCACCCTCTATTAAAAATATGAAGAATCCTTCTCCTAAGTTCTTTTCAATCCTTTCTCTTTTACTCCTTCTAGGTTCTATGACTTGTTCAGGTAGAGAACTAGGTAATAGATCATGAGAACTAATAGATGGAGTAAGAGGAGGGTTAGATGAAGATGAAGGGTTTCTATCCTTGAAAGGAAAGATATTCTCAAAGTAAACTGCATCTCTAGCTTCAATAATTATGTTATTAGAGATTTCATTTACTTCAGAATGAGTTACAAAAAATCTATTGGCATTGCTATCTAAGGCATATCATATGAATACAACATCTACAGTCTTAGGTCCTATCTTCCTCTTTTTGGGTTCAGAAATTCCTACTTTAGCTAGACATCTCCAAACTTTGAGGTAATTAATCCTAGGGGTCCGACCTTTCCATTATTCATACGGGGTCTTATCATTAGTCTTACTGGGTATCATATTAAGAATATAACAGGCTGACAATAAGGCTTCTCCCCAAAGATTATCAGGGGCACCTGAACTGAGAAGCATGGCATTGACCATATCTAAAAGAGTGCGATTCTTTCTTTCAGCAACTCCATTGGATTGTGGTGAATAAGGAGCAGTTACCTCATGAATAATTTTGTGCTTTTCACAGAAGTTAGTCATTTCATTTGAGGTATACTCTCTACTACGATCTGATCTAAGGATCTTAATCTTCCTATCCAACTGGTTCTCAGCTTCAGATTTATAGACCTTGAATCTGTCTAGAATTTTATCTTTGGCCTTAAGAAGGTAGGTGTAACAATACTTTGAATGATCATCTATGAAAGTGACAAAGTATTTCCTACCGCCTCGGGTTAAGACCCTATTGGAGTCACAGATGTCACTATAGATAAGTTCTTGGAGTTCAAAATCCCTATGGATAGATTTGAAACACAATCTTGTGTGTTTGGCTTGAACACAGATCTCACATTTGTGTTCATCATCTATAGGAGTCTTAGGTATAAGATCTAAGTTCATCATCCTTTTAATAGATCCTAAATTCACATGACCTAGTCTACCATGCCAAACATTTAAGGATTCAATATTTGTAATAAAGGAAGAAATTAAACTTTTAATAGACTTTCACAAATAAAAAGTCTATCTTGCAATAGAGCTTGAGAGTATGTAATAGATCCTTGTAGATGTAGTAGGTCCTTTGCCACTTTAGACCAAGACGGATGGAGTTTGTCTATCAAACATCCTATTTTGTGTTCAGTGGAAAAGACTGATCCCTTAGCTTGAACATGTCTAAAGTGTTCTTGAAATTCATGAATTTGGTCATTGATAGGTTTGTTATCTACCGTGACATATCGGTTGAATGTGGAAGAATTGAATCTATCAATTTCAGCATCATCACAACCATATTCATCTTTCAAAGCATCCCAGAGTTCTTTAGCGCTTTTATACTCAAAAAATACGTCGTAGAGTGACTCCGACATAGCGCATAAGATTATGTGAAAGCGATGGTAGTCTATTTCCTTAGGGGTCTTGGGTTTGGTAGAAGAGGAGGACTTGGAAACCCCTACGTCAGACTTTGTCTCATCAGAATCATTTGAGATGGGCGTGGACCCATCGGTGGCAGAAATCAGGCCTAGAGTGGTAGGCTAAAATTTTATCTGGCTCTTCCACCTCTTGAAGTATGTGCCATTGAATTTTGCAGGCTTTGCAGAAAAAGTCTCTTTCTTGGAAGTCATGTTTTCTAAAGTCTATAAAATTATATTTACTCAATAAGATGGCTTTTAAACTAAAATTAACAATTAAAATAATTTTAGTAATAGACCTTTAAATTTTTAGTTTTTCAAGTTTTGATAAGGTTGGGTTAGCTATAGGGGCCTGATCCCAGCAAGCGGAGGTTCACTAGGAACACTTAAGTACCGGTCGCTTAGACAATTTTTTGCCTTGTTGACAGAAGGGCCCTTACGGCTTGTTCCTAAACAAATCTTAACTTTAGAACTTTAAAATTAAAGTAATTTTACTAAATCAATTAATTGTTTGATTTAGCCTAAATTGATATATTGAGTAAAAAGGAACTAGTATTGACAAAATGTAGTAACACACTAATGTTTGTCTAAGGTGTCAATCTAGGAAATGATAATTGATCTATGAAATAATAATTGATAATAGCAGTCTTAGTTATATGTAATAACAAATGTTATTAAATAATATGGTACCGACATGAAATAAATCACGATAGCTTTTTATAGCTAAAACAAATAATTTGCTTGAAAAAAAAGGTAGGAAAACTTTAAATGTTTTCAATAGCAAATAATTGTTGTAATAAAAATATTTTAAGTTGTTTTAACAGCAAGCAAGTCAATATGTTTTCAGCAATAGGCAACTTTACAAATTTACAAATTTGATAGTAAGAAAATTTTGTTTGTTAACAGGAAGCACTTTGTATACTAACAAGCAAGCACTTTTGTTTTCTTTTTCCTTTCAAACAGCAAGCACTTTATATGCTAACAGGAAGCAATCAGTAGCAAATTTAGAGAGTAATATTTTTGTTAAAATAAATCCTTTGTTACAATAGTGACACGTTGGCAAATATGAATATTTTGGTAAAAGAAAGTTTAGACAATATTTGTAACTAACTCTTAGATTGTTGAAATTTTTCTTCAAATTTTTCGGATTAAAACTGCTACAAAATAAAATAAATTAAGGTTACCGGCCTCCGGGGAAGTCGCGCACGAAGCACTGCCCTAAGAGTTAGCTCGGGTCTATGTGCAGACTGTATCCGAACGCTCCTAGTGGTAAAACTTCCGCTCCACCGGAATCTCTTTGTCGCACACGACTTGGAGAGAGTGACCCCGACTTAGATTTGCCCAGAGCAACAACAACGAACGAAAAGCTCGATCGAAAATGACGAGATTGAAGAAGAGAATTTGGACGTTTTTTTTGTGTGTTGAGAAGGAGGAGAGGGGCTCAATATATAGGCAGTTGGGTTTAAGACCAACGGACAGAAAATTAAAGGATATTTAATTTGACGTTACCAAATAAACAAATGTGAACCATGTGGTTCAATGTATCTGGACGAAATTTGAATAGTAAATGTTACAAAATTAAATGATTTATAATGGTCAAAAATCTGAATGAGCAAAAAGAATTTTTGGGTCTCAGCCCGAACCCGAAGAAGGAATCGGATCGGCATTCGGCGCCCGCAGATGTGGGCACGTGCCCGCACCCGTTGCGCGCGTCGAACCGAACCGAACCGAGCCGAGCCGGGCCGGCTGTAAAACCCCTATTTTTTTAAATTATATTTTTTATTATTTTATTAGACTTCAAATTTAATTTATACAATTTATGGTTTTTATTAATTATTAAAAAGGACCTTAGCCATTGTTGAATTTTGGAACACAAGACTACCATGAATTTTGGCACGGAAATGTAGCAGTGTGCTTTGACTAGTGTACTAGCCATACCGGGGGAAGCCTAGCCATGGTGATGTCCAAACTAAGAAAATCAGACCAAATTGTGAATTGACTTATTTAAAGTATGTTAATTAAATATTATTTTATATATTAATTTTTTTTTAGATGACCCGGATGGACCAAACCAGTCCGAACTAGGTCCGAACCAAATTTAAGCCCATGTAAGCATGGGATGGGACCAAGGTGGCCATGTAGACATATTTTATGTACGTATAAATATTTTCTAAATTATTTTAGAATTTTATGTGCAATTTTTAATTATTTAAATATTTGTAAAATTATTGGTATTTTATTATTAATAATATTGTGCAACACTTTTTACAATTTTTGGACCCGAATAAGGGGGTGTAGTATAAGTCCACCAAAGCCACCATTTGAATTATTTTAATATTTATTTATTGTTAATATTATTTCGGTTATGATTAAATAAATATATTTATTATTTTTAAGCTACTATTATTAGTTTTATTTTATTGTCAAACAAAAATTTACATATATGTAAATATGTCAAAAATAGATTCTAGATAATATAAAAAATTTATTTGGATTTTATAGAGATTTTATATGATATGTATGGACATATATATATATATATATATATATATATATATATATATATATATATATATATATATATATATATATATATATATATATATAGATAATATAAGTAAAGAAAATATATATATATAATATATATCTTATGCATGGAGTGGTCGGCCCCACCACCTGGCCGACCACCCAAACCTTATGATATAGCATGCTACGCATGCATAGAAGGGGGAGAGCCCCACACCCATACTTTACTTGATAAACCCACACCCTTTACTCATAACTCACACCCTTTACTATATAAACCAAATCAAACCATTACTTTTGAAATGAACAACATAGAAACAGCAACACATGGCGCCACCACCATAAACCCTAATTCCTTTTTTTCTTTTTTCTTTTTTCATCTTCTTCCTCCATCCTCCTCCCTCTCCTCGACGAACGTGCCAATCGCGGCAGTCGCTCACAACAATGGCAATTTTAATATCGAGGTACCCGACTTCTCCAATTAATTTTTTTTCCAATTCTCACTACTAAAATAACTCCTTTTAGCGACATCAGAGTACGTCGCTAAAAAGGGCAAATCCGTCGCTAATTTCTATTAGCGACGTATGTAGCGACGAAACATGGATGTCGCTTATAGGCTTATCGTAGATTACAATTTGGTCGCAATTCGTCGCTAGTTGCGACGTCCCTTCTAGTGTCGCTAGACGTCGCTAATATTAGCGACAGATAGCGACGTCCGCATACGTCGCCAGTATAGCGACGTAGGACGACCCCTTAGCGATGCCATAAACTTTACATATGATGACATGGCATGGCAGCCACGTCAGCATATTAGCGACGCCTAGCGACAACGTTAGCGACGTTGGCTCTCAGGTGGTCATATACACGTCAGCATTATAGCGACGGATAGTGACGTCACGTCACTATTGTGCGACGTATAGCGACATGTACAGGACGTCACAGAACGTCGCTATACGTCGCAGATGTTAAAATAAAAATTAAAAAAAAATATTTGGTATTTTTGTTATGCTGTGTGTATGTGTTTACAGTGTGTCTGTGTTCACAGACACACAGCATCACAAAAATACACATTATATTTTTTTTAAATTTGGGCAGCACCTCCTTTGTATATCAGATCATCACTTATAACCCAGCGTAGGTATATTTGTCATCCCCGTCGCAGATATCATCACAATTAACAGTCTCCCATCATAACAGTCTATAACTAATAGATGAATAACAGTCTTCCATGCATCATAACAGTCTACAACTAAATATCATACATCTACTCAAAGAAAATACCAATAAATTAAATATCACAAACATACATGTCCAACAAACGTACATGTCCAACAGGGTCAAATAATAATGAAAATCAGTGTACAGAACGGTCAATGGGCCCTAGGGCCAATAAATACAAAGATGATAAAAAATATACTGGATCACTGAGGACCCTTGCCGCGCATCTGGGATAGAATGTAGTCATACTGCTCCTGGGTGAGCTGCACCGTATGGGCAGTAGGAGGTAGTACAATGTCTGGAGTCGGCGCCGTCGATGGACCGGGAGGACGTATCTGCTCCAACTCTCGCAGTCGCTCACCATAACTGGCAAGGGTACTCACCACCCTCTCAGTACTCGCCTCAAGCGAAGCCGAAACCTGAGTGAGTGAGGCAGACATGCTCCTCTGCAATCCCTCCAGCTCGACCTGTCTACGCTCTGTGCGCTGCGTAGACTCAGAGAGCATTTGCAAGCTGGCAGCTGTAGCCTGATGCAGACTCATCAGCTCCTGTATACTGCGCTCGACCGCATCAAATCATCCGGTGACGATCGGAGGGTCGGATCGTCGCTCGACCGCATCAAAAATCTGTTGCTGCAACTCGCGATGCAGCTCCTCGATCTGACGACGAATATCCTCAGCTCGTGACGACGCCTGCGAAGCCGGAGACTGCGCACTGACAGAGGGGGCCTGGGATGACTCTGAAGCCAAATACGTGCCGTAGGATCCCGTACCGTGGTACGTACCCTTCTGAAGACCGCCAACGGCGGTCATCCAGAGCTTGTCCGGCGATGGAGCTGTAGGCGGCTGGAAGGAAGTACCAGCCCCTCCCTCTGCTTGCGCACTAGCAGCAGCAGCCGCCTCCTCCTGTAGCCGAACAAACTCGGCCTAGAACATGTTTGCTAAAGTGTAAGTGTTTGCTAAAGTCTATATTGATATCTATTTTCCTGTTTTCTAAATTATAGTAAATTAATATAAAGAATAGAACGTACATATGCCTGCGTCGCCCTCTCGTCAATGAACTCCCCAGCCCTCCGATGGGTGACCAGAAAGACGGTGACCATGTTCGGGTCCTCACCCTTTTTTACCTGTTAAAATATATTATCTATTATTAGTATTAAACATTCTATCGAACTATATATAAATTAATGTCCGTCATAGAAAATGTACCAGACGACAAAAATGCTCCGTCATCGGAATGGAGCCACCACACCACTTACCGGCGCTCGACCGCGCCACCTTGGCCTTGTCTGACCGCTCCTGGTACTTGGGCTCGCTGAATCTAGCCTTTATCGCAGCCCACTGCTCTGGCGTGATCCAACCATGGATCGGCTTTTCGGAGCGATCACGAGACTTCTGGTCGTGGATCGCATCATGGATGAGCTGGGCTGCGACGGCAGAAAATTGGCCCTCGATCCTCGCCGCCCGGTGTGGTGGATAGAAATAGGTCCTCTACAAGAAGTAAAATACAAAAGTTGTATAATATACACAAATGATTATTAAAATTTAAAAATAAACAATTTTTTTACCTTGAAGTGGGCGAACCAAAAGGCCTTCCTATCTGCGGGAGCATCTGAGTAGTTAATCCAAGGCCCACCATAGTTCTGCTTCAGAAATACCTCCAGCTGTCTCTATACTGCAGAAGGCCGATATCTATACAATAATAATTTTTCATGAATATATATGTACATATAATCATTTGAGAAATATATATTAATTAATTAACTTACTTCATAGGCCCGTCCGTCCAAATCTCCATACGCGTCTCGCCCAGGGAAGCGCATGGAGGGTCGCTCTCACCTCCTGTCTGGGCAGGATCAGTCTGATCGCCGTCCTCCATATGCTCGGCGTCGGCTCCCCCCATGGAGCCGTCGACAGGAGGAATGCTGGACGGAGGTCAGGGATGCTGGACGCGGGATCAGAAAGGCTAGACGACGAGGGAGGAGTCGCCATCCTGCTGGTACTGCCCTGTCCCGGTAATGGACCGAGAACAGAACGGTACAATAGCGTACTCGGAGATGAAGATGAGGGTACGGAATCTCCATCCCCAGCCCGAGGCTGATGGGACTGCCTAATATAAAATCCTCCGCGTCGTCCAGATGGTCTAGTCATACCTGATAATAACATATGACAATAAAACAAAAAAACATATTTATATGATAGACATCACAGATTTTTGAAAAATATCATAGTCACAGATAAAAGTGTCAATAAAGTGTCACTGAAGTGTCACAGATTTATATGATAGAAGTGTCACTAAAGTGTCAAATATGATGATAAAACAAACGTACAGATTTAATCCTCTTCTGAAAATTCATCTAGTTCGTTTAGCTCATCTATTTCTTCTTCTTCTTCTTCTTCTTCTTCTTCCTCCTCTACATCTTCACTTTTATCTGCATCTTCCTCTTCAGATAATTCTACTTCTTCTACACAATTAGATGTGTAATGAGAAACTTCCGTCGTGTCCACTTCTATAATATTTGTTACAAGAGGTAGTTCATCTTCTTGATAAGCTATATCGTCAACCTCAAAGGTATTTCTAGCTTTGGTCTTGCATACTGCCCACCAGTCCGACCTTGTTGTTTTCCGTTTAGGATAACTTATGAAGTACACGAGCTGAGCCTGACTTGATAGGACAAATGGTTCATAGGCTTGATATCGACGCCGATAGTTTATATCAACAAGACCGTGCTTGTCTACTTTCCAACCTTGACCTTCAATCGGATCGAACCAATCACACCTGAATAACACAATCTTAGCAGGCTCTATTCCATAACTATATGTCAGCTCCACGATCTCCTGTAGCACGCCATAGAAATCGTTGCCCGCATCAACATCTTTGTAGTTCGAAGATCTGATACACAAACAGCTATTTTTGGTGGAGTCGAGATCCACAAAGTTGTCTCTGATCGGGCAAGTTGTTGACTTGAACCTAAATCCATTAACACAGTAGCTTGGCCATATTTTTGCAGCATAAATTGGTCCCTTGGCTAGCGTTCTAATAGACTCATTCTCAAGTCTTGCGTATGGACGATCGACCTAAATACCACGAAAGAAGCAATTAAGCTCATTCTCAATCAAGTGCATATACAGAAAGGTAATTACAGAGTTCTCAAGTCTTACATATGCACTCAACCATGATGGAAAATAACGCCTCATTTCTTGTTCTTGTTCTTCTTCTGTTATGTGTGGCCTACCTGACCTCACATCATCATTAGATATGCTGAAAACAACATCGTTCAATTAATGTAATAGTATAATAATCAACACTATTAAATAATGTAGACGTATTAATTACTTACCCCTCCAGTTTCTCTACTTCCTCCTCGTCGCAGTTGAGTAACACATACGCCATGAGTGCTCCATCCAGATAACATTCCATAGGCCGAAAAGTCGTTGATGGTCCACATAAGGGTTGCCTTCATCTGAAAATTCTGCTTCCTGGAAACATCGTACGTGTTAGCGCCTACTTCCCATAACTGATTCAACTCATCGATCAAAGGCTGTAAGTACACATCAATGTTCCTCTTGGGATTGTTTGGACCAGGAATTATAACGGTTAGAAACATGTACTGAGTCTTCATGCACATCCAAGACGGTAGGTTATACGGAGTGACAATCACAGGCCAGCACGAATATTGGGATCCCGAAAGACCAAAAGGAGTAAAACCGTCAGAAGATAGTCCCAACCTGACATTATGCGGATCTGAAGCAAAATCAGGATACACTCGATCAAAGTGCTTCCACGCTTCTCCATCGGATGGGTGATCCAACACTCCTTCAATCTGTTCTCGCATGTGCCAACTCATATTTTCGGCCGTCTCTTTCACCATAAATAATCTTTACAACCGCGGCATTAAAGGCAAGTAGTGCATTGAATCGGTCGGTCTTCTTGCACCGGTAGACCTTCCTGTACTAGTTGTCTTATAGCGATTAGCACCACAAAATCTGTACACATCTGCGTCCTTGTCGTCTTTGTAGTACATCATGCACCCATTGCGACAAGAATCGATTTTCTCGTAACCCATCCAGAGCGATCTCACCATCCTCTTAGACCGGTAGAAGTCTTTAGGCAACTTAGCACCCGCCGGCAAGATCTCTATAATCAACTCCAACACTCGGCTGTAACATTCTTGCGACATGTTAAAATTTGACTTAATGCTCAACAGTCTTGTAACCACCTCCAACGGTGAATGATCCTCACAACCAGGATACAATGGAGTCCTTGCATTCTCCAGCAACTCCATGAACTGGGCAGCATCGGCGTTCGGAGCCTCCTCAGGTGCATCATAAACGAAACTAGGACCCGCAGCGTCGAAAACTATGTTCACGCACCCGTCGTCGTATGCATGATTATCTGAAACAAAATTAGGTCCCGCATGCATATATGGCTCAACATAAGGCTCCGGCTCTGATGCTAAAGACACAAGTTCTCCGTGTGCGGTCCACTGATAGTAATTAGGCGTGAAACCCCTCGAGTACAAATGATATGTCACTTCCACTTCTGGATAATATTTCACGTTATGACATTTCACACACGGACACTTAATTTTGGTGTCGTCCATGTACTGAGGGAACGCCTTAGCAAACTGCAGGAACTGCTCTACTCCCGCTATGTATTCATCCCGCATACCACACATATCATCAGGACGACGATTGTACATCCATGAACGATTCCGCAAGTAGTAATTCATATCCATTTGGAAATAATTCTGCAAAGATGGACACACATTATCCAACAGGCACAAATTCGTATATTATGTCTTATTATGGGACACACATTAGTAGCGGACAGTTACTAATAACAATAATATGCAATATAGGTCAAACTAGGTTGTACTAAGTCAAACAAAGTCAAACAAGGTCAAGCTAAGTCAAACAAAGTCAAACAAGGTCAAACAAGGTCAAGGGTTGACCTATAGTTGACTTTGTCAACTCTTAGTCCAATCTAGGTCAGATGTTGACTCTACTTTGACTTTCAGTCAAAATAGTCAACATTGGTCAAACAAGGTCAAATCTAAGTCAAATATCCTATTTCTAGTCATTACCTACCAAGGTACCCTTTATCTTATCGCTATTGGTATCCAAATACCAATACCTTAAGTTGGTACCCTTTACCTTATCGCTATTGGTATCCCAATACCAATACTGCGGTAACATGGTTGGTACATTAAGGGTCTTTGACAAGATGACATGTTGCAAAAAAATATATCCTTATATATAGTTCTCCTATGGATTTTCTTTAACATTACGTAGGAGAACTATAAGGATATATCTTTTCACAATATGTCACCTCCTCAAAGACCCTTAATGTGACAACCATGTCACCCTCTCAGTCATATCCCTGAGCTACGATGCAGCTGCAGGCATTTAACGTATCACGGTTTATAAAAATAACTAATAAATCTCTATCCTAACTAATAAATTAATATCCTACTTTAACATCTAATAACTCTCATATTCCTGCAGCTACGATGCAGTTGCAGGCAGTTCCTTCTAACATAAACTAATATCCTAATCTAAACTAACCCTTTAACTGAAACTAATATCTAAACAATGCTAATCATGAACTGTACACTACTACCTAACATTCACATGAACTATCTATCTCAAACTCTTTATCATAACTAATAAATTAATATCCTACTTTAACATCTAATAACTCTCATATTCCTGCAACTAAAAGGCAAAACCATGGTATATACATGGTTTAAAGTATCGGTCGATACCGATCCGATACGGCCGATACCGATACGGTTTGGCATGTTCCGATCCGATACCGACCGATACCAAATATTGACCGATACCGACATTGGAGGTCTCTGTTCCGGTCAATTCGGCAAAACCAATCGGTAAGGGTGACTACTATTTCATATAATTTCAAAACTACTAAGAAATAACGCTGAAATACTTAAAATTATGTAGATATGTGTGTGTATGTAAGTGTGTGAGTATATATATACATGTATATATGTAGATATGTGTATTTATATATATAAATATATATGTATATATGTATATATACATATATATAGGTATATATATAGGTATAGGTATATATGTATGTATTGTGTGTGTGTGTCCTGTGTCCTGTGTCACAGAGTCGCCGAAATAGGGTTAGGGTCCTGTCCCCTGCCCCCTCCCCCCTACCCCTGCCCCCTCCCCCCTATAGGGTATCCTATTACCATAGACTAATCTAGGACACTCTTAAGATACTAGGATATCTAACTATCCTAGGAAACCAAATTCTAGCCAAGATACTAACTTAGGGTACTAACTTCTAGCCCATATCCTAATATCCTAGGCTATAACCAAGGGGACACATATATAGGTTAAGATATTTACATATACTATATCCTAGGCTATAACCAAGATACTAACTTAGGGTACTAACTTCTAGCCCATATCCTAATATCCTAGGCTATAACTGTGAGCACCCTGAATTTCGGGTTTATTTTTTTTATTTTTATTTTATTTTCTGATTTATTGGTTTCATTAAATAATTTATTGAATTATTTTTCCTTAAGTGTACTTTTCCGTGCCATTGATATTTGGAGTATCAGGGATGTTCAATTATGGAAATCCTCTTCACGAGTTTTGGAGTGGACACGATTACCTTCATGACGGTATATGGTGTCCCACCCAAACTTGTTCCCTTGTGCTCTTTCTGCTTCGTTGAACTTCGGGTCGGTTTAGACCATTTGATTGATATTTATTTTTCCCACTCTTTTTCTTGATCATTTTCAGCGCGTTACCATGACATTTAAATTGGGAGCGCAAGACCAGTCAGTTTCTTGAAACCAACTCCTCATTGATGATCTACTCGGGACGCTCGTCACCCATGACCTTTGTGTCCCACTCAGACATGTCGTCTTGGGCTCCATTTGATTCGCACAACTTTCCCGACGCGTGACCCGATTTTATTTCACGCCACGGCGTCACATTCATTTTCTAACTTGATTTGTGGGTCCCCTGTCGACCAAAACCTGTCAGCCCCAACTATGGACATGGCCCACTTTGAGCCTACTATCCGTCCGCCACTTGTGTCCCATTCATTGGAATCCCCCTGTGCTACTTATTTGCACATGATCATCAACGTCTATATTTTAATTCGATTTTTGCACGATGTCCAGTTTTCGTCCAATCCGGCTCCACCGAGCCCAGTCCAGCTCCATGATTTTCTCCATCGGGACACCCTCATATTTATTGTCCAAAAATATCAATTTCTTATTTTACCTATTTCTAATATTTTAATGGGAAAATTTTCCATTGATTTAATTCCCTTGGAATAACCTACTTCTCTATTATTCCTAGCCTTTGATTCCCTCACAATTAATCCCAACCCTTGATTTCCCCTAGCAGCCAACTCCCATGCTTGGCCGGCCCTAAATGTTTGGAAAAGTAACTTTTTCCTCTCTCCCTCTTATCCTTTCTCTCTCTCTCACATTTATTCTTATCAACATTATCCTATTCTATTCTCTCTCCTCCCTATCCTTTATTTCCAAACAATACATCAAGAACAACAACATCAGCAGCCAACTCCTCCATTTTTCCCGACCACATTCTCCTCCTCGACCACCATGGCCGGACCACCCCCGGCCAGGCCGAGCAACCTCTCCTTCCACCTCCTCCCATTCTCCATCTCCTCCACCTTCTTCCTCCTCCTCTTCATTAGAACCTCACCACCACCTTCACCATGCAACCAAGCCATCACCACCACCATCACCATTATTCCCGACCACCTTCCACTCCTGGCCGGACCACCCCTGTCCCGACCACCGTCGGCCACCCACAGCCGACCCTCTCCGACTTTCCTCCTCCTCCATCTCATTCGTTCGCCACCACCTCCAACAACTACTCCACCGGGCCACAACCGCCACCACCACCTCGCCGCTGGCAGCACAGCGTGCCACCTCGCCGCGCCTCTGCCGGGCCAGGCGCGCCGCGCCGCCGCGTGCCACCAGCGCGCACAGCAGGCAGCAGTAGCTGCATCACAGCAGCAGCGCGCGTCCTTCGTGCGCGCGTACGCGCGGTTGAGCGCCACCGCCGGCCACGCCGACGTGGCCGTAGCCTTCCCCTAGGCTGGGCGCCCCTCCGGCGACCCCCTGGGTCCGTCCTCTCGTCCTCCAGCGCGACGTATAGGCGATTCGTGCGTTTTGCACGACGTCCCGTCGTGACGCGCGCGAAATGAAGTTCGTTTTGGCGCCCCATCGCAGCAACTTCGCGCACGTTTTCCCGAAGATCCGACCGTTGGATCGGCGATTTCTCTGCTCCGTCGCAATCTCGGTATATCCACCTTCGTCCCTGTCAAATTTCGTCCGTTAATTTTATCGTTTGATACATGAAAACCGGCCACCAAGTTGACCGTTTAAATTGTATTAAATTTGGACAGTTTCGCGGGGCCAACTTCGTCAGCTTGTATCTCCTCCACCGCAGCTCCGTTTGGCGTGCTACCAGTTCCGGTGCGAAGCTGGTATAACCCTCTTCCTACCCCCTTTAGATTTCATTTCAGTTTGAGCTTGTTTGATTGGTTGAATTCGACGCCAAAGTTGGCCGTCCGAATTCGTAATTTCCAACTTGTAAAATTCCATTTTTGAACACGGGACTCCAGATTTCATTTCTGACACCACCATTAGATTCGTGGCGTCATTCTGGCATGTTTTCATATAAAATTTGTTAGATTTGGAGAACGTGGGCCCGAGCACGCATTTCGGTGCAAAGCGGGTCCCACTTTCTGGGTCAACGGGACTTTTTGACGCCGGCTCATCGGAATCCAATTCCGGAGATACCGTTGAGTTCGTATCGTCATTCTGGACTCGTTGACATATAGTTTGCTAGCTTTTGGTGGACATTGGATCCGGCACGCATTTCGGTGCAAGTCGGATACCAATATCCGGATCAACGGGTCATTTTGAGATCGGCTCATCGGAATCCAATTCCGGAGATACCGTTGAGTTCGTATCATCATTCTGGACTCGTTGACAGGTAGTTTGCTGAGTTTTGAGAACTTTGGTTCCGGCACGCATTTCCGTGCAAACCGGAATCCCAAGTTCTGGTCAACGGGCCAAATTGAGATCGGGTCAACGGAATCCAATTCCGGAGATACCGTTGAGTTCGTATCATCATTATGGACTCGTTGACAGGTAGTTTGCTGAGTTTTGAGAACTTTGGTTCCGGCACGCATTTCCGTGCAAACCGGAATCCCAAGTTCTGGTCAACGGGCCAAATTGAGATCGGGTCAACGGAATCCAATTCTGGAGATACCGTTGGGTTCGTATCGTCATTCTGGTTTCGTGGACATATAATTTGTTATATTTTATTGACTTATTTTCTTACACGTATTTCGGTGCAAAACGGCTCCGACACGGACACCGTTTTGACCCGAAATTACCTTTTTGCCCTTGTGTCCAAATTGGACCGATGGGTAGGCTATCCTAGCTAATTTGACTATTCTGGACACGTTGGCGATGTTCATTTCATCGTCCGACAATGTTTGTTGATAGTTTCTCTGAGTTTAGCCTTTTAATAATTAATTAATGAGTAATTCTTATAATGTTCGTATTTCGAGATTAGTACAACGAAACTGAGCTCAGTCAATTCCAGTGATCTCACATCGCTGAAATTGACAAGATGGGCACGTGGATCACTGTAATAAGATTATCAACCTTACCATTGATATTCCTATCTCGATTTACGTGTCGTAAGTTTCGACGTACGAATAACGAAGTACACTTTATATTTTCAATAATTAGACTAGATTGACCCTGTTTGACCAAAGTTGACCAGTTGACCCAAAGTCAACTGTAAGTCAACGCTTGACCTAATTTGACTAAATTATTGACCGGAGTTGACCTAGAGTTAATTTGAATTAGAAGAACCTAGAATAAAATAGATTGTTTATAGAGACTCTTTTAATATAACTTGAACACCTTGTAACCTGTGTTGCTTTAAATAGGACTCTGTGGCTTCAGTTGGACCCTCTATACTTATCAGCTCAGGACCACAGGCGAGTACATTCACTGATAGTTTTCATTGTCTTGATATCTACTATATCCGATTCAGTCGTAGTGTTATACTTGATTCCTGACACGACGGTTCACGGACTAGTATACGGGATCCTGGCATGAGATGTTATTCCTGGACTTTCTTGGTATATGGGTATGAGATATTTCAGTGTTCCTGTACTTATATAGACACATATTGGGAGTAGGCTGATCACCTGCTCTCGAATCCCCGTGTCATGACGTGCCATGTCCGGATCCGTGATACTATTCGGGGGATATATTGGGGGAATTATTAGGGGTTATGTGATCAAAGCCTCAGAGTTTATATTTCAGAGTTTTGCTGGCGCCACCCTCACCTCACGTAGGGTGTAGCAGATACCTCACTACCGGTTATCCAGGTTGGCCGGCATGGCCCTCTTCAGAGGCCCTCTTCGGAGGTTCCGCGTGATTGCCGTGCCAAGTGGATAACTTGGCCTTGCTTCCCTTTAGCCGATCACATATCACTCTAATAATTCAAAACACCTTTTTACTTTATTTGTCATGTCTTATATTCCAGTTTCAGCTTTACTTACTGTACTTTCACCATGCTACGATTCATTCTCATATGCTCTATCTGTCTTTCATACTGTACCTTGGTTATGGGACTAGGTTCTGTTCGGAAGAAGGGTTACAACCCCGGTCCTTGTTTGGTTTAAGGGTTGTAACTCGGCTTTCGAATGGTTCCCAAGTCGCCTATATTCTTTGTCTTGTATTTCATTATTACTGTCTCTTATAGTATTTCTCAATTCACATGGAACTGCTGTTGGTGTTTTGTACTTGCTCATTTTCCTGACAGGATACGTTGACAAAATTTTACAGATAGTTTGGAGGTGCCTGCTAGCCTAGAGGAGACACATTAGAGGTTGTTTAGTTAGCTATTCTCAGTTGTCTGGAGTTGTATTTATTTTGTGGATTACGGTATTTGAGTTTTGAGATGTATTTCTGAGTTTGTATCTTAGACACTTAGATTTCCTCTCTGTTGTACCTCTTTTGGATTTTATGTTTCATCTATCTTCCTCATATGCTCTACCTTAGATGTGATTGAGACTGTATCTGCTATGTCACCCCCATTCGGGGAGTATAAACTGTTTAGTCTTATACTGTTATATGCATTGAGACCTAGGACAGCGTTCTACCGCCGACACTGCGGCGTAGGCTGGGCGTTGTTACGTTCTCGTGCCCTAACCCTAGGGTGCGGGTCGTGACACGTTTTTAGTGGTGGCCCATGCAGGTCGAGACTAAAAGTGTAGTGGTATTCGAACTAGAGTACCACTACAGCCTGCAGTAGGATTTGGATATATTTTGAAGGTACTCAATCACAATTAGGTCCCCTTGAGAGATTTCCGGGACGACCCTTGAGAATCTTATTTAACTTCGATTTGAAAACTCTTTTCCCATGATTTGTTTTTATCTTTATTTTCGGTTGTTGAATTTGACTTTGATGGATTATTGTTGGAATTGAGTTTGTATTTATTAATTTTGATGGAAGACTGTCGAATTTTGAATTTTGATGATAGCTGTCGCATTTGAGTTGTATTTCCATGGATTTTAGTTCATTTTTGGATTTGGATGTTCGTTGATAAATTGAATTGATTTTGAGTATTCATTGTTGATTTAAATTAATTTTGTCAAAATAAAATTATATGGGCTAGGTCATCTAAGTTGTGGAGTCTAGTCTTCTACAGTCATATTAGCCAGCATGGTGAGGACATATAGTCTGACTTGGATCTATTTCTCGGGTGTGGGAATTTAAGGTTTTCGCAGCCAAGCGCGCGGCATCGCGAAAATGTTAAATACCATGATTCTAGAGGTATGTGTCCAAGTCGAGGACTCTGTGATTATCGTAGCCTTGCTTACTAGTATGACGAGGATTAGGGAACCATGATTTTGACCTGACGCATATGATTATCAGATTTTACTTTAAATGTTTTCGAACACGTTTCTCTACTTTTGTTTCTGTCCTTCAAAAAAAAAAATTTTATTATTATTTTTATTAATTGTCTTGTTTTGTTTGCTTCTCATTATTTAACTTCAGAGTAGGTTTTCTTGTTTTTATAAAATTTTGCGTAACTTCTTGCTATGAGTTTCTTCTTAATACAATGAATCGATGATTTTGCTAGACTTTATCTTGGATTTGATAATTTAGCTCTGGATTTCAAAATGGTTCTTCCTTAAATAGATAAGCAAAACAGATTTTATCGTTATTTCTTTCTTGCTATTATTCTTACAAAAAAAAATGCCATGATTAGTGTAACTTGATAGCTGTTGTTTTGGAACTCAATTTCTCATATACAATTTCATATGTATTCACGTACACACACGCCTACTATCAACCATATGAACATGTCCCCATACACATGATGCTAGTTTTCCCTCTTTAACGCTCTGTATATATTGTGATTGGATTTCGATGCAATTGACTTTTATTCCTTAACTATTGATTTTGATTTTTCTTGAATAGTACTTTTTTCAGATAATTGGTAGTTACCTTCATTTTATTTTTGATGAGTACCAGTTTTCATATAGGATGGTAGACTGCCTTACAGTTTTGATGGTTTGTCGTCTCTGTAACCTTTTGTTTAACACCCTGGATTGCTTGTGTGTTTGATACCCTATAACCGTTTTGGTTAGCATGACTAGTATACCTAGATGAGACTTACTAACACCGTATGCCATGACCCTGTATGTCGTCCTTTTGATCACATGATTTGTTTTAAGATGGGACTTTGATTTTGGGGGTTTGACCTAGAGGGAGTATGGACGTTTTAATTTCGAGGACGAAATTTTTATAAGGTGGGTAGGATGTGAGCACCCTGAATTTCGGGTTTATTTTTTTTATTTTTATTTTATTTTCTGATTTATTGGTTTCATTAAATAATTTATTGAATTATTTTTCCTTAAGTGTACTTTTCCGTGCCATTGATATTTGGAGTATCAGGGATGTTCAATTATGGAAATCCTCTTCACGAGTTTTGGAGTGGACACGATTACCTTCATGACGGTATATGGTGTCCCACCCAAACTTGTTCCCTTGTGCTCTTTCTGCTTCGTTGAACTTCGGGTCGGTTTAGACCATTTGATTGATATTTATTTTTCCCACTCTTTTTCTTGATCATTTTCAGCGCGTTACCATGACATTTAAATTGGGAGCGCAAGACCAGTCAGTTTCTTGAAACCAACTCCTCATTGATGATCTACTCGGGACGCTCGTCACCCATGACCTTTGTGTCCCACTCAGACATGTCGTCTTGGGCTCCATTTGATTCGCACAACTTTTCCGACGCGTGACCCGATTTTATTTCACGCCACGGCGTCACATTCATTTTCTAACTTGATTTGTGGGTCCCCTGTCGACCAAAACCTGTCAGCCCCAACTATGGACATGGCCCACTTTGAGCCTACTATCCGTCCGCCACTTGTGTCCCATTCATTGGAATCCCCCTGTGCTACTTATTTGCACATGATCATCAACGTCTATATTTTAATTCGATTTTTGCACGATGTCCAGTTTTCGTCCAATCCGGCTCCACCGAGCCCAGTCCAGCTCCATGATTTTCTCCATCGGGACACCCTCATATTTATTGTCCAAAAATATCAATTTCTTATTTTACCTATTTCTAATATTTTAATGGGAAAATTTTCCATTGATTTAATTCCCTTGGAATAACCTACTTCTCTATTATTCCTAGCCTTTGATTCCCTCACAATTAATCCCAACCCTTGATTTCCCCTAGCAGCCAACTCCCATGCTTGGCCGGCCCTAAATATTTGGAAAAGTAACTTTTTCCTCTCTCCCTCTTATCCTTTCTCTCTCTCTCACATTTATTCTTATCAACATTATCCTATTCTATTCTCTCTCCTCCCTATCCTTTATTTCCAAACAATACATCAAGAACAACAACATCAGCAGCCAACTCCTCCATTTTTCCCGACCACATTCTCCTCCTCGACCACCATGGCCGGACCACCCCCGGCCAGGCCGAGCAACCTCTCCTTCCACCTCCTCCCATTCTCCATCTCCTCCACCTTCTTCCTCCTCCTCTTCATTAGAACCTCACCACCACCTTCACCATGCAACCAAGCCATCACCACCACCATCACCATTATTCCCGACCACCTTCCACTCCTGGCCGGACCACCCCTGTCCCGACCACCGTCGGCCACCCACAGCCGACCCTCTCCGACTTTCCTCCTCCTCCATCTCATTCGTTCGCCACCACCTCCAACAACTACTCCACCGGGCCACAACCGCCACCACCACCTCGCCGCTGGCAGCACAGCGTGCCACCTCGCCGCACCTCCGCCGGGCCAGGCGCGCCGCGCCGCCGCGTGCCACCAGCGCGCACAGCAGGCAGCAGTAGCTGCATCACAGCAGCAGCGCGCGTCCTTCGTGCGCGCGTACGCGCGGTTGAGCGCCACCGCCGGCCACGCCGACGTGGCCGTAGCCTTCCCCTAGGCTGGGCGCCCCTCCGGCGACCCCCTGGGTCCGTCCTCTCGTCCTCCAGCGCGACGTATAGGCGATTCGTGCGTTTTGCACGACGTCCCGTCGTGACGCGCGCGAAATAAAGTTCGTTTTGGCGCCCCATCGCAGCAACTTCGTGCACGTTTTCCCGAAGATCCGACCGTTGGATCGGCGATTTCTCTGCTCCGTCGCAATCTCGGTATATCCACCTTCGTCCCTGTCAAATTTCGTCCGTTAATTTTATCGTTTGATACATGAAAACCGGCCACCAAGTTGACCGTTTAAATTGTATTAAATTTGGACAGTTTCGCGGGACCAACTTCGTCAGCTTGTATCTCCTCCACCGCAGCTCCGTTTGGCGTGCTACCAGTTCCGGTGCGAAGCTGGTATAACCCTCTTCCTACCCCCTTTAGATTTCATTTCAGTTTGAGCTTGTTTGATTGGTTGAATTCGACGCCAAAGTTGGCCGTCCGAATTCGTAATTTCCAACTTGTAAAATTCCATTTTTGAACACGGGACTCCAGATTTCATTTCTGACACCACCATTAGATTCGTGGCGTCATTCTGGCATGTTTTCATATAAAATTTGTTAGATTTGGAGAACGTGGGCCCGAGCACGCATTTCGGTGCAAAGCGGGTCCCACTTTCTGGGTCAACGGGACTTTTTGACGCCGGCTCATCGGAATCCAATTCCGGAGATACCGTTGAGTTCGTATCGTCATTCTGGACTCGTTGACATATAGTTTGCTAGCTTTTGGTGGACATTGGATCCGGCACGCATTTCGGTGCAAGTCGGATACCAATATCCGGATCAACGGGTCATTTTGAGATCGGCTCATCGGAATCCAATTCCGGAGATACCGTTGAGTTCGTATCATCATTCTGGACTCGTTGACAGGTAGTTTGCTGAGTTTTGAGAACTTTGGTTCCGGCACGCATTTCCGTGCAAACCGGAATCCCAAGTTCTGGTCAACGGGCCAAATTGAGATCGGGTCAACGGAATCCAATTCCGGAGATACCGTTGAGTTCGTATCATCATTATGGACTCGTTGACAGGTAGTTTGCTGAGTTTTGAGAACTTTGGTTCCGGCACGCATTTCCGTGCAAACCGGAATCCCAAGTTCTGGTCAACGGGCCAAATTGAGATCGGGTCAACGGAATCCAATTCTGGAGATACCGTTGGGTTCGTATCGTCATTCTGGTTTCGTGGACATATAATTTGTTATATTTTATTGACTTATTTTCTTACACGTATTTCGGTGCAAAACGGCTCCGACACGGACACCGTTTTGACCCGAAATTACCTTTTTGCCCTTGTGTCCAAATTGGACCGATGGGTAGGCTATCCTAGCTAATTTGACTATTCTGGACACGTTGGCGATGTTCATTTCATCGTCCGACAATGTTTGTTGATAGTTTCTCTGAGTTTAGCCTTTTAATAATTAATTAATGAGTAATTCTTATAATGTTCGTATTTCGAGATTAGTACAACGAAACTGAGCTCAGTCAATTCCAGTGATCTCACATCGCTGAAATTGACAAGATGGGCACGTGGATCACTGTAATAAGATTATCAACCTTACCATTGATATTCCTATCTCGATTTACGTGTCGTAAGTTTCGACGTACGAATAACGAAGTACACTTTATATTTTCAATAATTAGACTAGATTGACCCTGTTTGACCAAAGTTGACCAGTTGACCCAAAGTCAACTGTAAGTCAACGCTTGACCTAATTTGACTAAATTATTGACCGGAGTTGACCTAGAGTTAATTTGAATTAGAAGAACCTAGAATAAAATAGATTGTTTATAGAGACTCTTTTAATATAACTTGAACACCTTGTAACCTGTGTTGCTTTAAATAGGACTCTGTGGCTTCAGTTGGACCCTCTATACTTATCAGCTCAGGACCACAGGCGAGTACATTCACTGATAGTTTTCATTGTCTTGATATCTACTATATCCGATTCAGTCGTAGTGTTATACTTGATTCCTGACACGACGGTTCACGGACTAGTATACGGGATCCTGGCATGAGATGTTATTCCTGGACTTTCTTGGTATATGGGTATGAGATATTTCAGTGTTCCTGTACTTATATAGACACATATTGGGAGTAGGCTGATCACCTGCTCTCGAATCCCCGTGTCATGACGTGCCATGTCCGGATCCGTGATACTATTCGGGGGATATATTGGGGGAATTATTAGGGGTTATGTGATCAAAGCCTCAGAGTTTATATTTCAGAGTTTTGCTGGCGCCACCCTCACCTCACGTAGGGTGTAGCAGATACCTCACTACCGGTTATCCAGGTTGGCCGGCATGGCCCTCTTCAGAGGCCCTCTTCGGAGGTTCCGCGTGATTGCCGTGCCAAGTGGATAACTTGGCCTTGCTTCCCTTTAGCCGATCACATATCACTCTAATAATTCAAAACACCTTTTTACTTTATTTGTCATGTCTTATATTCCAGTTTCAGCTTTACTTACTGTACTTTCACCATGCTACGATTCATTCTCATATGCTCTATCTGTCTTTCATACTGTACCTTGGTTATGGGACTAGGTTCTGTTCGGAAGAAGGGTTACAACCCCGGTCCTTGTTTGGTTTAAGGGTTGTAACTCGGCTTTCGAATGGTTCCCAAGTCGCCTATATTCTTTGTCTTGTATTTCATTATTACTGTCTCTTATAGTATTTCTCAATTCACATGGAACTGCTGTTGGTGTTTTGTACTTGCTCATTTTCCTGACAGGATACGTTGACAAAATTTTACAGATAGTTTGGAGGTGCCTGCTAGCCTAGAGGAGACACATTAGAGGTTGTTTAGTTAGCTATTCTCAGTTGTCTGGAGTTGTATTTATTTTGTGGATTACGGTATTTGAGTTTTGAGATGTATTTCTGAGTTTGTAACTTAGACACTTAGATTTCCTCTCTGTTGTACCTCTTTTGGATTTTATGTTTCATCTATCTTCCTCATATGCTCTACCTTAGATGTGATTGAGACTGTATCTGCTATGTCACCCCCATTCGGGGAGTATAAACTGTTTAGTCTTATACTGTTATATGCATTGAGACCTAGGACAGCGTTCTACCGCCGACACTGCGGCGTAGGCTGGGCGTTGTTACGTTCTCGTGCCCTAACCCTAGGGTGCGGGTCGTGACAATAACCAAGGGGACACATATATAGGTTAAGATATTTACATATACTATATCCTAGGCTATAACCAAGATACTAACTTAGGGTACTAACTTAGGGTACTAACTTCTAGCCCATATCCTAATATCCTAGGCTATAACCAAGGGGACACATATATAGGTTAAGATATTCACACAACTACCTATATATTTACTATATATATATATATATATATATATATATATATATATATATATATATATATATATATAGGCATACATATATAGGTTAAGATATTTACATATACTAGGCTATAACCAAGGGGACACAATATATACATTCAACAAGTTATGCATTTATATACTAGAGAGATAGAGAGTGTATAGTGTCAAGTGTGCATATACAAGTGTCATGTGTGTACGTGTCTCCCAAAACAAACTCGTGTCCAAATACTCGACACAATGTGTCCAAAAACAAACCAAACTCAACACATCCAAAACTGGACACGAATCCAAGGGCACGAGTCTTTGGGGACACGAATCCAATGGGCACGAGTCTTTGGGGACACGATGTGTGTCCGTGTGTCCGTGTGTGTGTGTGTCCATGGGAGAGGAGGAGGAGGAGGGAGAGGAGTTAGGTTAGGGTTTACCTGAGGAAGAGGAGGAGGAGCTCGGGATTGGGGAGGAGGAGCTCGAGGAGGAGGATCTCGAGGAGGAGGAGCTCGCCGGAGGGGGAGGGAGTCGCCGGGGGGGAGGGGGTCGCCGGGGGTGGGAGGATACTGACAGAGGGGGAGGGAGTCGCCGGGGGGGAAGGGGGAAAATTTAGAATTTTCGAGCGAGAGTGAGGGAGAAAGAACGAAACGGTGTGCCCTAAATAAATAAAATTAGCGACGTCAAGTGTTACAGTCGCTAAACGTCGCAAAATTGGCAACATATGCTAATAATATGTCGCTGAACGTCGCTATTCAGTGACGTAGTAAACTCCTGTCGCAGAACGTCGCTAGGCAGCGACGTTTTGCGACATGTATATAAAGCTGTCGCTATATTTCATAACTAGCGACGTCATTTCTTGCCGTCGCTAAATTACGTCATTATTAGATGATATTTTAGTAGTGTCTTGTCTGTTTTTAGATCCGTAAATTCATGTAGAAAGTCCACATGACCCTCTATCATCCCCTTCAAATAGATTTATTTATTCTGCAATAAATTCATGTTTAATTAAATTAAAAATCACGAAAAATTAGTTTTCTAAAAACTTAAAACCCCGGTACGAGGTACGTCCTGACAAACCGGACGACCCCGTCGCAAACTGAGAGTACCGAAAGGTCCGTATCGACTTTACGGACGTGCGGGCTTTGACGGAATTTAAATTGATTGCGTGTGCGCGACAAATTTGATCCGTATCCGTCAAACTTTCCCGTATCGGGCATTTTCAGAATTTCCCATTACTTTGTGCACACTCATTAAATCACGACGAAACTTGCGCCATTGGACTCAAAATATTTTTCTGGTCCTGTGAGTCAAGTTTTGTAAGCCCCCTGAATTTCCCGAATTATTTTTCGAATTTTCTAATGAATTATTTTCAATAATTCATTTCTATATAATTAATTTTGATCTTTAAATGCTCTTTACCGTGACTTGGAATTCTAGAGCATCAGGGATGCCAGTCTCTGGAAACTTCCTTCTTGGAGTTTGTAGTAGACGAGATTATCTTTACAGTGATATATCGTGTCCCACTCGAACTTGTTCCCTTGTGCTCCATTTGATTCGCGCAACTTCAGGTCAATTTAGACCAATTTATCGTCTGCCGTAATTCGTGATTTAATTTTCAACTTAATTTCCGGGCCCGACATCGGTCCAATCCAGTCGACCCAATATATGGCCCTGGCCTGTTTTGAGCCTACTATGTACGTGCCACTTGTGCACTATCAAATTGATCTCTCTTGTGCCCCCAATTCATCCATAAATTAATTGATTTAAATTTATTATTTTTAATTAAATCTTGGTCCCGAACTTGTCCAAACTTGGCCCAACGCCCAACCCAGTTTAGTGTGGGCCCTGTCATTACTACCCAAACACCTCCATATAATTTCTCTCTTTTTCCTATTTTCAAATATCTCTCTTCCTCTCTCTAATTTACAAATATCTCATTTTTATCTCTCCTATATATATTTATATATATATATAAAACTCTCTTTCTCTCTCCTCCTTAAATCACTCCACACTCCCACACACAACACCCCCATCACCCTCACAGCCGATACTACCCACCCCCTCTCTATAAATATCTCTTTCTCTCTCTCCCTATTCTATTAATAACTAACTCTCTCTCTCTCTCTCTTTATTAACACTCACACTCACACCCACAACTCACTCTCTCTCACCAGTACAAACACCCCCCCTCCTAGCTAGCCGACATCACCACCCTCTCCTCCATTCTTCACTTCTTCTTCTTCACTTCTTCAACTCCTCCTCCTCCATTCTTCATCACCATCCCCACCATTAACACCACACACATCATCATCATCATCATCATCTCCCATTATCATTACCATCTCCACCCTCACCAACACCATCAATAACACCATCCCACCACGACCACCACACTCCACCACCGCCGTCGACCCCGCCAGGCAGTCGCCCCGCCACCGCGCCACCGTGGGTGGCCAGCGAGCAGCAGCGTAGCACAATGCAGCAGCAGCAGGCAACGCGGCAGCAGCTGCCACAGCAGCAGCCGCGCGCTGCCGTGCGCCCGCCGCCGCCGCCACCGGCGAGCCTCCCCCGGCCGTGCGTGACCCCGGCGACCTCCCCCAGGCTACCGGCCACTTCTCCGACACGCCGCATAGGCTATTCGTGCATTTCGCACGAAATCCCGTCGGCACGAGCTCGGCAACGAACTCAGAATTCGCGTTTCGTCGCAGCGACTTCGCACGCATTTTTCGAGAAATTCGACCGTTGGATCAGTGAACTCCTTGCTCCGTCTCAATCTCGGTATATACCCCTTCATCCCTCTCAAATTTCATCCGTTAATTTTGTCGTTTGATACATCAAAACTGGCCACCAAGTTGACATTTTAATTTGTACTGTTTTTGGACAGTTTCGTGACGCCAACTTCGCGGGTTCGTATCTTCGTCATCGGAGCTCCGGTTGGCGTGCTACCTGTTCCTGTGCGAAGCTGGTATAATTCTCTTCCTGTCCCCTTTAGATTTCATTTCAGTTTGAGCTTGTTAGGTCGGTCGAATTCGACGCCAAAGTTGGCCGTTCGAATTCTTAGTGTTGTACTTGTAAAATTCTATTTTTGAACCCGGGACTCCGAATTCAATTTCTGACACCACCAGTAGACTCGTGGCATCGTTCTGGCATGTTTTCATATAAAGTTTGATTGATTTGGAGAACGTGGGCCCTGGCACGCATTTCGGTGCAAAGCGGGTCCCACTTTCTGGATCAACGGGTCATTTTGAGTTCGGCTCATCGGAATCCAATTCCGGATATACCATTGAGTTCGTATCGTCATTCTGGACTCGTTGACATATAATTTGCTGAGTTTTGAGGACATTAGCTCCGACACGCTTTTTCGTGCAAATCGGTTTCCAATGTCCTGGTCAACGTACCAATTTGAGATCGGGTCAACGGAATCCAATTCTGAATATACCGTTGAGTTCGTATCGTCATTCTGGATTCGTGGACATATAATTTATTAGGTTTTGTGCACTTTTATTTTGGCACATTTTTCGGTGCAAAGTGGGTCCGACACGGATATCATTTTGGCCCGAAATTACCGTTTTTGCCCCTGTCTCCAAATTGGACTTTTGGACAGGCTATCCTAACTGATTTGACCATTCTGGACATGTTGGTGATATTTATTTTATCATCCGACAATATCTGTAGGTTTTTACCCTATTATTATAATCTTTCTCCTTTTGTGGTATTTTGAGATCCATCGATTCCAGTGATTTCACAAC
This sequence comes from Iris pallida, assembly GCA_029216955.1. Taxonomy (NCBI): domain Eukaryota; kingdom Viridiplantae; phylum Streptophyta; class Magnoliopsida; order Asparagales; family Iridaceae; genus Iris; species Iris pallida. The sequence goes on from JANAVB010007816.1 coordinate 162,448, forward strand.
CACTGAAATTGATGTGTTGACCTTGTAGATGTTTATAGAGACTAGCCTTGACCCTGTTTGACCATGGTTGACTGCTTTAACTGAACGTCGAAGTAGAGTCAACATTTGATCTAGTTTGACTTGGTTTGACTTATTGTGGCCTAGTTTGACTTAGTGGACTGAGTCTGACCTAGATTGCGTAGCTTATACTACAGAATCAAGCCTAACACTGTTGAACCCTAATTAGCTTATATATATCTTATCTTTAGGTCTGTGGCATCACTCTGAGCATCGACCCCATTTGACAGCTCAGGACCGCAGGTGAGTACATTCACTGATAGTTTTCATTGTCTTGATATCTGCTATATCCGATTCAGTCGTAGTGTCTTACTTGATTCCCAGTCACGACAGTTCACGGACTAGTATATGTTGGATCATGACATGAGATGTTGTTCCTGGATTTTCTTGGTATATATGTACATTTCCTGCCTTGTTCCCATGTACTTGTATAGACACCGATTCCTGAGAGGGAGTAGCTATCCTCTTAGGGAATCCCGTGTCATGATGTGTCATGTCCAGGTCCATTATACTATTCGGGGATGGGGAATTATTAGTGGTTGTGTGATCAAATTCCCACATTGTTCTGCTGTATACATTGTTCATAGCTATACCCTCGCCTCACGACGGGTAAAGCCTTACCCTACATCGTTCATAGCTTTCCATGGTGACCGGCCTTACGGTTCTATTGTACACATTGTTCATAGCCGGTCGGATGGAAAGCCTGATCATGTTTCCCAAGCCGATCACATAACGCTCTAATAATTCAAGGCACATTTTATATTTACTTTATCTTATCATATATCATGTTCTGTTCTACATACAGTACTTCTCACCATGCTATGATTTCAGTTACTCACATGTTTTATATGTCTCTATAATGTACCTTGATTGGAGACTGAGTTCTGCTCGAAAGAAGGGTTACAACCCCGGTCCTTGTTTGGTTTAAGGGTTGTAACTCAGCTTTTGAACGGTTCCCAAGTCTTCATATATCTTTGTCTTGTAGTTCATTATACTGTCTCTTATAGAATTTGTCAATTCACATGGAACTGCTGTTAGTGTTTGTACTTGCTCATTTTCCTGACAGGATATCGTTGATAATATTTTAGGAGTAGTTGTGCCATTAGTGGACTTCATGATGTTGCTAGCTGAGGTGGATCTCACTATTCTTCTATGTGAGTTGCCTGGTAGTTATCCTTAGTTAGTCTTGTTGTTCCTTCTTATTTTCTGTCTTATGATTCCTTCTAGTAGTTTCTAGTTGTTCTTGTACTTTAGTTATCTTTCTTGTCTTATCATCTCTAGCTGTTGTGATGTGACTAGAGTATATTTATAGTTGTAGGCCTTCTAGATGTAGTGTATATTTATTGGGTACTAGACAGCGTTCTACCGCCGATACTGCGGCGTAGGCTGGGCGTGGCCCACGTATTCGTATCCGTATATCCGGGTGCGGGTCGTGACAAGTTTGGTCCGATTCTGAGACCGTTGACTGGATCGTCATTTTGGCGGGCCCATAATTCCACTCAATGGGCGATTTTGTGCACGGCCCACCGGAATCCAAAATTGGACATACCGTTGGGTTCGTCTCATAAAAATAAATCCGTAGACATGTAGTTTGACGACTTTAGAGACCGTAGGTTCTGGCACACATTTCGGTGCAAAGCGGGTCCAACGGCGGACATCGTTTTGACCCGAAATTACGATTTTGCCCATGTTCCAGAATTTAACTTTTGGACAGGCATTTTCTAGGCATATCTTATATTCCAAACTCGTTCGTGATGTTTGTTGCAGCATCCGAAATCATCTGCGGGATTTGGCTTTTCTTGCTTTGTTTATTTGCCGGTTTGAGCTACTGGATTATTCTCTTTTGCACACAACCTCAGGCAAGATACCTTGCCATATTTTACTGCTTACATTTAGTTGCATTCTATTCAATATTTGTGTCACGCCCCAGAACCAGAATACTGGAGAGCGGAGGAATGACTCAGCCAGCTACGTATTACGGGTAGATGAATACCGTATAATACGATCAATGCTGTCTAAAGACGAGGGGGTGCATACTACATGAAAGTCTCACTATGGTCACTTCACATCTATTGTCTCAATCATTCAAACAAGAAACAGAAATAGAGAACATGTGAGATAAAGCAGTGAGGCGTCCCAAACGCTCTGTCAAAATGTTCTTGATATCTGGCTTTACAAAACATAGCCAGATTGATATAGCAAAAGTATACATAATTGTTATCAGCTGCAGCCTGACTTTAGTTACAATCATGTAAAAAGTAAATACCAGACAATCCGACTAACATGTCGGTGCCAAACGGCAAAGTATAAAGTAAATAACAAAACGAGCGGGGAAGTAAGAAACCCACTCGAGTCCTCCTGCGATCATCCCTCTAGTGTTGACCATCTTGGAGGTAGAAGTAAGCTGGATCCTCAGGAACCGGCTCTAAATCTGGCCATACAAAACCAGAGAGGTTAGACCTCTAATAGCAAGTACCACAAGGAAGCATGACATGAGAACTAAAACCAGTAATGTGAAATATGATAAATAGATCTCTGCTTGCTACTAGGATTCACATAACATCACGACACTTCGAACCAACCTCCCAACCAAACAAGGACAGAAGTTGGCCCGTCATGTCCTGACATTCTGATCATCCTAGTTAAGTAACAGAGTAGGTACAGTGCACAAACAAATCATCTTGAACGGTCAATCAAATCCTACGGCTTGCTATTTTGAGTCCCAAGTTATCCTGAAATTTATGCAATAGGGATTCCTTAGTTCTTACTATGTGCGAGCAAGGCTAGTCGATCCAGTTAATCATGTGCGCCATGCATGAATTAGACGAGTCCTAGCAGGACGCCCGTCAATATACCATATACAATAATAATATAAGCAGATACTGTTCCCTGCCCGTGTGGCAGGTTTACAGTATCTGTGGGAACCAGCCGGCCCGTCGGGTACTACTTGTCTCAAGGGGGCTGCCATGTAAGAACTCGAAAATCTATTCTCTCCATGCAATCATTATTTTATTTAACTTAATAGTCCCTACGTTGAGTGAAATCCCATGCCGTGGATCATGGTCATTCAAATGAGTACTTTTGTACGGGGTACGATATGCACAACACTACAATGATACCAGTACGGTCAGGTTGTAGGTCTTACATAGCGTAATGCAACAATCAAAACTAACCACGGAGTAATCATGCTTTGACCATAAAGTACACATGCTTCTTTGGTAAGATAAATAAATAATAAATGAATTGAAGCCTGCATGTGCCTGTATGCCAATATTCGGGATTAGCCAGTCGATTTTCATAGTTCATAATTAATATGAATGTGTCTCATTCATTCAATTCAAAAGACGACTAGCCAGTCTCTTAGTTCCAACTAGGAACGCATGATCAATTATTAGTCAAAGTCACAATCATTATCAATGGTGACAAGGCATGAAAGTCAACTAATATTCAGTGGGGTCGAGTCTATAACTCTCAAGGTCAAGTTCCAGTCTTACTGGGTATCATGAACCAATCAAGACACAGGGCACTAATACACAACCATATGTATTAAAAACATTAACATGCTAATGATTATCTAATTCATGCAAAAAGGCGTAAGAATATAAAATGGACGTTAAATATCTAATAAAATATCAATATACAGGGCTATAGAAGATCCAGGGTAAGTAGGGTCAGCGTACGCTTAAGTCAGGCTACGCTCAAGTCAAGCTACGCTCAAGTCAGCGTACGCTCAGGTCAAGCTAGCGTATGGACTCCATACGACTCCTCTCTATCCAAGCCAGCGTACGCAAGTCATACGCTTCCAAAAGGCAGCGTATGAACTCCATACGACTCCTTACTATCCAAGCTAGCGTACGCAAGTCATACGCTTCCAAAAGGCAGCGTATGAACTCCATACGACTCCTTACTATCCAAGCTAGCGTACGCAAGTCATACGCTTCCAAAAGGCAGCGTATGAACTCCATATGACTCCTTACTATCCAAGCTAGCGTACGCAAGTCATACGCTTCCAAAAAGCAGCGTATGGACTCCATACGACTCCTGACCATCCACGTGAGCGTATGCAAGTCATACGCTCCAAAAAGGTAGCGTATGCACTCCATACGACTCCTGACCATCCAAGTCAGCGTATGCAAGTCATACGCTCCCAAAAGGTAGCGTATGAAAGAGACACGCCACCTAAAAAGGTAGCGTATGGACTCCATACTGCGCTACGCTAAAGAGCGCGCACAGCTCAGTGACGCAAGCTAAAAAGCTATCGTACACTGCTCACTGTCTTCTCCAAACAGCAAGAACTCCATGGTTGCACCCCAAAGCTTCAAAAGTCCATAACTTGGTCAAAACAAGTCCAAATCTAACTTTTCAAAGGTCAAAATTGTGTAGAATAAACTTCTCTACAACATGGAACCATCAAAACTTGCAAACAAAGAAGTTTGATAGATCAAAACCACCAAACTCCGAAAATAACTCATTTCTAGATCTACAAAAATTAAGACTTCGAAATGAAAAATGCCAAGTTCTAAACTCTCTTAGGATCTTGCGAGGAAGATAAATGAACTACAAAAACATGGGTTCTCATGGGGAGCAAGTTGTACTTGCCTACGGTTTGGTAGGTGGAGAGAGTAATGAAGAAGAAGAAGAGGAGTAATGGTGAGAATGAGTAATAAGGAGAGAGAATGGAGAGGGTGGCTTTAAATATGGAAGGGGTGGTAGGTGGGAGCTAATGGGCCGGATTGTATGGGGATCCAACAAAGCCAACCCGAGAACCCAACCTAGGCCGAACCACAATAGGCTAACTAAAGCAGAGAATAAAATAACAGCAGAAATAAAATGCAGAAATAAAATTGCAGAAAATTAATTAACATGAATTAAAGGAATTTAAATATAGGATAATACATGATAAATATTAAATAAATGCTCATGAGTTGTACATGTATAAAAATACGCATTCTGGGAACGGGGAGTGACATCTCTACCCACCTTAGAAAAATTTCGTCCTCGGAATTTCAAATCCAAGCAGGATAGAAACATCGGGGCTAAACTAATCTAAATACAAGCAATTAAATCAAGCAATCATTTTACAATGTCCATAGCAAGTAACATATCTATATTTAACAATCTATGGTATCAAGCAATTCTACCCATAAGGTGATAAGCATGAGGAATCAAGACAATCAAGGTACACAAAAAAAAGATATACCTTGTGAGTCAAACATGTGTGGATACCGTGATCGGATATCATCCTCACGTTCCCACGTTGACTCTTCCAAAGAGTGATGACCCCAAGCAACCCGGACAAGGTTAATTGTTTGGTTCTTGAGTATCTTCTCTCTTCGGTCCAAGATGGACACAGGCTGCTCCTCGTAAGACAGGTTGGTACCAACAACCAGTTCTGAATGATCGAGGATATGGCTGGGGTCCGATACATACCTTCGCAATTGAGATACATGAAACACGTCATGCACCTCTCGTAACGAAGGTGGAAGGGACAAACGATAAGCAACATCGCCTACCCTATCAAGGATAACGAATGGGCCTACGTATCGTGGACTCAACTTCCCGCGAATGCCAAATCTAATGACCCCACGGGTAGGTGAGATTCGCAAGAACACGTGGTCCCCAACAGAAAACTCTAGCGACCTACGATGCTGGTCCGCCCAATGACGAAGTCGATCCTGCACAACACAAAGTTGCTCTCTAATTCCCTTAATCACTTCAACCGTCTGGATAATCATTTCCGGGCCTAACATCTTTCTGTCCCCGATATCATCCCATGCTAGTGGTGACCTACACTTCTTACCATATAGTGCTTCGAATGGCGCCATCTGGATACTGGCTTGATAACTGTTGTTGTATGAGAACTCAACTAAGTGCAGGTGGCTTTCCCAAGATTCTCCAAAATCCAGAGTGCAAGCTCGCAACATATCTTCCAAGGTCTGAATCGTTCTTTCTGATTGCCCATCCGTCTGTGGGTGGTAAGCCGTGCTAAACCTCAACTTGGTACCCAGACTATGATATAAGCTCTTCCAGAAATGTGATATGAAACGGGTATCTCTGTCTGACACAATACTGACAGGGACTCCATGCTGCCTGACTATATGTTGTATATACAACTCTGCCAACTTTTCTGTAGATTGTCCTACTCTGAAAGGAAGAAAGTATGCTACCTTTGTAAGTCGGTCCACTATCACCCAAATAGCATCTTTACCACCTGGTGACCTCGGTAAACCGGTCACAAAGTCCATTGTAATATGCTCCCACTTTCATTCTGGGATAGGAAGCGATTGCAATAATCCAGCTGGCCTCTGCTGTTCTGCCTTTACTTGCTGACATATCAAGCAACGGGAAACAAACCTAGCTATCTCCCTCTTCATCCCATTCCACCAGAAGTGCTGCTTGATATCTTGGTACATCTTGGTCCCTCCAGGATGTATAGAATACTGGGAACTGTGAGCTTCTGTCATAACTTCCTGTCTGATATCTCCACTAGGTACACATAGACGCCATCCAAACCTAAGGGTACCATCTTCATGAATTTGTATCTCTTTTCTGAGTCCTGACTCACATTCTGCTCTAAGCTTCTGAATCCTTGGGTCCTGTGCCTGGGCCGCCTTGATCCTGCCTACCAAGTCGGATTAAACTTGTAGACTCGCCAGAATTCCTACATCACTAGGAAGTATAATTTCAATGCCCATCTCCTGAAGGTCTTCTAAGATGTGCTTCTGCGTTGTCAACATAAATGCGCCGCCTCTTCTGCTAAGAGCGTCTGCTACCACATTAGCCTTGCCTGGATGATACTGAAGCTCCACGTCATAATTCTTGATCAGCTCTAACCATCTTCTCTGCCTCATGTTCAGCTCCTTCTGAGTAAAGATGTACTTCAGACTTTTATGGTCTGTGTACATGTCCACTCGGTCACCATATAAATAATGTCTTCATAGCTTCAAAGCAAATACTACTGCCGCCAACTCCAAATCATGAATTAGATAATTCTTCTCGTGGTCTCGAAGCTGCCTAGATGCATACGCTATCACCTTCCCATGTTGCATAAGGACACATCCAAGTCCTTTACCTGACGCATCACAATATACCGTAAAACCTCCGGGCCCAACTGGCAATGTAAGGATAGGTGCTGATATCAACTTCTGTTTCAAATTCTTAAATGATGCCTGACATTTTGACGACCAAACGAATGGCACATCCTTCCGTGTCAAGCGGGTCATGGGTGCTGAAAGTCTTGCAAAATTTGACACAAACCTTCGGTAATATCCTGCCAATCCCAAGAAACTCCGTACGTCAGCTACGGTCTTGGGTACTGGCCAACTCTCTACTTCTTCCACCTTCTTGGGATCCACTGCTACTCCAGCTCCTGATACGATATGACCCAAAAATGAAATATGACCATCCAGAACTCACACTTGCTGAGCTTGGCATACAACTGGTTCTCTCTCAGAACCTACAACACTTTCCTAAGGTGGTCTTCATGCTCCTCTTCACTAGCAGAGTACACAAGAATATCGTCGAAAAATACTACGACAAACTGATCTAAATACGGCATAAAGATGCGGTTCATTAAATCCATGAATATTGCTGGAGCATTGGTCAAACCGAACGGCATTACCAAGAATTCATAATGCCCATACTTCGACCTGAATGCTGTTTTGGGAATATCCTCCTTCCGAACCCTTACTTGATGGTACCCTAAACGAAGATCTATCTTGGAGAAAACTCTAGCTGTGCTCAACTGGTCAAATAAGTCGTCGATCCTTGGTAATGGGTACTTGTTCTTTACTGTTGCCGTATTAAGCTTTCTGTAGTCGATGCACAATCTGGATGACCCATCCTTCTTTTCCACAAGTACCACTGGTGCTGCCCATGGTGATATGCTAGCTTGGATAAACTTTTTCTCCTTCAATTCCTCTATGTGCTGATACACCTTGGCCTGCTCCGAATCCGCCATTCTGTAAACTCGATCTGATATTGGTTTAGTTCCAGGTGCCAATTCTATGCTGAACTCAATATCTCTAACCGGTGGTAGACCTGGAAGTTCTTCGGGAAATACGTCTAGAAATTCTTCAACTACCTTCGGAACCTGAACTTCTTCCATTGCTGTTATTACTCCCTGCTCTTGCTGAGTTACCTCTGATCTGACTAAGGTGAATCTCTTCATGCCTGGAATATCAAAAGATACACTCCCACTACGACAATCTATTATCGCATGACTGTCTTTCAGCCAGTCCATGCCTAAGATAACGTCAAAATTTCCAACAGAAAATTCTATCAACTGGGCGGGTAAGGAATGCCCGCAAACTACAACACTACATGCTAGAATAACTCTACTAACTCCTACGAGCCCATTACCAGTGAGTATATTCAACCTCCCTGGCAATGCCTCGAACTCCATTCCTAGCCGTGTCGCAAATTGTGCAGATATAAATGAGTGGGATGCTCCCGAATCAAACAATGCTACTGCGGGATATGAGGCGACAAGAATGTTACCTGCCACAACATCTCCCGATGCTAATGCCTCTTCCAAGGACAGTGTGAATGACTGCCCTCGACCTCCTTGCTGGTTCCCATGCTGTGGCCTAGCCTGGTGCTGCTGCTGGCCCCTACCTTGATGATGCTGGGGTGGTCTATGCTGGTATTACTGTATCGGCGGTCCCTGCTGCCGAAACATCTGAGCCTGAGGCATTAACGGGCGCTGTGCCAACGGTCTCACTGCTACCGCTGGTCCTCGATACTGTCCAGCTCCTGGTGCTGGCAGAGCAGGAAACTGTTGCCCTGGTCCTCCTGACCTCGAATTCATGGGACATATGGTAACCCGATGGTCTGGATTTCTATATATCAAACACAGTCCGTTCAATGCCCGACACACATCTCTAGTGTGCCCCATCTTCCCACAATAAGTGCAGCCCGCAGGGGGTTGCTGGTTCTTCCTCTGTTGCTGCTGCTGCCTGGGTGGTGGTGCTGGCCCTCGCATTGCCACATCGTGAATACGAATGCCAAGGGATGGTGCTGTTGTTCGGGGCGCTGCTCCCCCTTCTCCTTCAATCTGACTGTGAGATCTCTTCTGACCTCCAGTCCTTACTGTGATCCTCTGAATGGTGATTTCATGCCTTCGGGTTGCCGTCAATATCTCATCAAAAGTCTGGTAGTTGTGCCCCTCTATCAATAGCAAGAGCTCAAGATGAAACCCTTGCTGAAACCTCATAGCCCTCTGGCTCTCTGTCGCTACCATCTCTGGGGCAAACCTACTCAATCTGCAGAACTCCGCTGTATAAGCATCTACCGTCTTGCCGGCCTACTTGAGGTTGATAAACTTCTGTTGTAGCTCAAACTGCGCCACAACTCCATAGTACTCCGTCTTGAACCTTGCAGTAAAATCGTCCCAAGCAACAGGACGTCTAATGCCTACTTCCTCTGATTCCCACCAATCACGTGCGAGATCCTGAAGTAACAACTTCACCTGATCCACACGTTCTTCTGCCGGTACCTTAGCGGCTGTCAAAATAGCCTCAATATCCTTAAGCCATGCATCTGCTGAAATAGCATCCTCCGTTCCTTCAAAACGGCGAGGGTTGAACTTACAAAATCTGGTTGATGCTCCAGAATCCGGCCTTGCCCCTCTTTCCAAAGTTGTCTGCAACCCTTGGTTGAGTAGTACGTTCTGCTCTTACAACTGAGCGTGCATACGCTGCTGGGCTAACATTTGGTGTTGCTGAGTAGCCATCATTTCTCTCATGATCTCCAGAAGAGCCGGTGTGTCCATCTCCGCAGGGGTAGGTGGAACTGTTGGTGGTGGTGGAACATCTGGATACTGCGATCCAGCTGCTGCTTCCACTATCACTTCTTCTTGGGTAGCCTCTTGAGTTAGTACCGGCTCTTGTTGCTGACCAACATGGTCAGGTTGTCCATGTTGCTGTCCATATTGTTGCTGTCCAGCTCTGACAGGTGCGGACGAGGTGTCCCTAAGAAAAGGGACAAGAGAACAATTAAACGACCGGACATGAAGGATTAATGAAGTCAAAGGATACTGGAATGTCAAGCTTAGAGTTGAGAGTAACGAATCATAAGATCAAAGGAAAACATGTGTGATTGAGACATCCTATTAAACACCCCACAAGTCTGAAATCAGACCTGCATGAGCCACCACTAAAATCTTGTCACGCCCCAGAACCAGAATACTGGAGAGCGGGAGAATGACTCAGCCAGCTATGTATTACGGGTAGATGAATACCGTATAATACGATCAATGCGGTCTAAAGACGAGGGGGTACATACTACATGAAAGTCTCACTATGGTCACTTTACATCTATTGTCTCAATCATTCGAACAAGAAACAGAAATAGAGAACATGTGAGATAAAGCAGTTAGGCGTCCCAAACGCTTTGTCAAAATGTTATTGATATCTGGCTTTACAAAATATAGCCAGATTGATATAGCAAAAGTATACATAATTGTTATCAGCTGCAGCCTGACTTTAGTTACAATCATGTAAAAACTAAATACTAGACAATCCGACTAACATGTCGGTGCCAAACGGCAAAGTATAAAGTAAATAACAAAACGAGTGGGGAAGTAAGAAACCCACTCGAGTCCTCCTGCGATCATCCCTCTAGTGTTGACCATCTTGAAGGTAGAAGTAAGCTGGATCCTCGGGAACCGGCTCTAAATCTGGCCATGCAAAACCAGAGAGGTTAGACCTCTAATAGCAAGTACCATAAGGAAGCATGACATGAGAACTAAAACCAGTAATGTGAAATATGATAAATAGATCTCTGCTTGCTACTAGGATTCACATAACATCACGACACTTCGAACCAACCTCCCAACCAAACAAGGACAGAAGTTGGCCCGTCATGTCCTGACATTCTGATCATCCCAGTTAAGTAACAGAGTAGGTACAGTGCACAAACAAATCATCTTGAACGGTCAATCAAATCCTACGGCTTGCTATTTTGAGTCCCAAGTTATCCTGGAATTTATGCAATAGGGATTCCTCAGTTCTTACTATGTGCGAGCAAGGCTAGTCGATCCAGTTAATCATGTGCGCCATGCATGAATTAGACGAGTCCTAGCAGGACGCCCGTCAATATACTATATACAATAATAATATAAGCAGATACTATTCCCTGCCCGTGTGGCAGGTTTACAGTATCTGTGGGAACCAGCCGGCCCGTCGGGTACTACTTGTCCCAAGGGGGCTGCCATGTAAGAACTCGAAAATCTATTCTCTCCATGCAATCATTATTTTATTTAACTTAATAGTCCCTACGTTGAGTGAAATCCCATGCCGTGGATCATGGTCATTCAAATGAGTACTTTTGTACGGGGTACGATATGCACAACTCTACAATGATACCAGTACGGTCAGGTTGTAGGTCTTACATAGCGTAATGCAACAATCAAAACTAACCACGGAGTAATCATGCATTGACCATAAAGTACACATGCTTCTTTGGTAAGATAAATAAATAATAAATGAATTGAAGCCTGCATGTGCCTGTATGCCAATATTCGGGATTAGCCAGTCGATTTCCATAGTTCATAATTAATATGAATGTGTCTCATTCATTCAATTCAAAAGACGACTAGCCAGTCTCTTAGTTCCAACTAGGAACGTATGATCAATTATTAGTCAAAGTCACAATCATTATCAATGGTGACAAGGCATGAAAGTCAACTAATATTCAGTGGGGTCGAGTCTATAACTCTCAAGGTCAAGTTCCAGTCTTACTGGGTATCATGAACCAATCAAGACACAGGGCACTAATACACAACCATATGTATTAAAAACATTAACATGCTAATGATTATCTAATTCATGCAAAAAGGCGTAAGAATATAAAATGGACGTTAAATATCTAATAAAATATCAATATACAGGGCTATAGAAGATCCAGGGTAAGTAGGGTCAGCGTACGCTCAAGTCAGGTTACGCTCAAGTCAAGCTACGCTCAAGTCAGCGTACGCTCAGGTCAAGCTAGCGTATGGACTCCATACGACTCCTTTCTATCCAAGCCAGCGTACGCAAGTCATACGCTTCCAAAAGGCAGCGTATGAACTCCATACGACTCCTTACTATCCAAGCTAGCGTACGCAAGTCATACGCTTCCAAAAGGCAGCGTATAAACTCCATACGACTCCTTACTATCCAAGCTAGCATACGCAAGTCATACGCTTCCAAAAGGCAGCGTATGAACTCCATACGACTCCTTACTATCCAAGCTAGCGTACGCAAGTCATACGCTTCCAAAAAGTAGCGTATGGACTCCATACGCCTCCTGACCATCCACGTGAGCGTATGCAAGTCATACGCTCCAAAAAGGTAGCGTATGCACTCCATACGACTCCTGACCATCCAAGTCAGCGTATGCAAGTCATACGCTCCCAAAAGGTAGCGTATGAAAGACACACGCCACCTAAAAAGGCAGCGTATGGACTCCATACTGTGCTACGCTAAAGAGCGCATACAGCTCAGTGACGCAAGCTAAAAAGCTATCGTACACTGCTCACTGTCTTCTCCAAACAGCAAGAACTCCATGGTTGCACCCCAAAGCTTCAAAAGTCCATAACTTGGTCAAAACAAGTCCAAATCTAACTTTCCAAAGGTCAAAATTGTGTAGAATAAACTTCTCTACAACATGGAACCATCAAAACTTACAAACAAAGAAGTTTGATAGATCAAAACTACTAAACTCCGAAAATAACTCATTTCTAGATCTACAAAAATTAAGACTTCGAAATGAAAAATGCCAAGTTCTAAACTCTCTTAGGATCTTGCGAGGAAGATAAATGAACTACAAAAACATAGGTTCTCATAGGGAGCAAGTTGTACTTGCCTACGGTTTGGTAGGTGGAGAGAGTAATGAAGAAGAAGAAGAGGAGTAATGGTGAGAATGAGTAATGAGGAGAGAGAATGGAGAGGGTGACTTTAAATATGGAAGGGGTGGTAGGTGGGAGCTAATGGGCCGGGTTGCAGGGGGATCCAACAAAGCCAACCCGAGAACCCAACCTAGGCCGAACCACAATAGGCTAACTAAAGCAGAGAATAAAATAACAGCAGAAATAAAATACAGAAATAAAATTGCAGGAAATTAATTAACATGAATTAAAGGAATTTAAATACAGGATAATACATGATAAATATTAAATAAATACTCATGAGTTGTACATGTATAAAAATACGCATTCTGGGAACGGGGAGTGACAATCTGTATCTATATTTCCCGTTTATTATTTTTCCTTCTTGCTTGTGGACCTAGAGTTAAGAGACTTTCGTCAATAGAGTGCATGTCATTAACTTTGTCACGATTGTATCACGAGTTGTGTGTGAGTTATGAGTATCATGTAGTGGTCACTTGCGTGTTGGCTGATCACCCGTGCGCATGCGTAGGAATAACTGTCAATAGATGCATGTTAGAAGACTTGACAGTTATCTATTATAAAACTGTGTGGTAAAAACCACACGTGTTGGTGTATCGTAGTTACGATGCATGTACAGTATCATTGGGGGGAGGGGACAGCTATTAGCGTAGGGACTATATTTATTTTTACACACATTTTGGGTCGAGGGTGACTCTTATGAGCACTACCTTCTTCCCAGGGCCGATAGTGACTCAGATGAGCACTACTTACTGCCACTCTTTATTTACTCTGCTGATCCTACAGCCCCTGCGTAGAACGTTGTCCTCAAAGTGCATATCATATAGATGGTTAAGGACCCAGTCGTGTCATAGTTTTATAGTATTTTTATACTTATGCAGTTATAATGGCATGTTCTTCTTGTATCTTGCTACATCCCTCTGAGGACCTGGTTATCTCTCCAGGTGTGTGCTTTCATAGTTTACTGCAGGTGTTCTAGCCAAGATTGTGGGCGTCTCTATTTCTTCGAAGATGATCGCTCTAGGTTCGTCTTGATACTTTCATGGGTTATTTTCTTGTATACTTTATCTCCTTTTGATAGTTGGTAGTGGACTTTGTCTCCGCCCAACGATTGTACTATAAATATTCAAGTTGATTTTATACTATTATTCTTTTTATTGTGGATGATATTTAGTTTGTCTTGGATTACTACATTTTACAGCTGATGTATACATACAAAGTTTCCATATATTGGAGTGTGCTTCGTATGTATGCAGCTGGCATGATACGTATCTGGTCCCAAGTATTTTGGGACTGGGGCGTTACACCGGCGGCGGCGTGCGCGTGTGGCCCATAGGGCTACCGACATGGGACTTCAAAGAAGAAAGGAAGGGAATAGTAATATGAGCACATGAAGTGCTCATCTCTTGGCCGATGTGGGACTAATAAATATGCTAGGAAATTGAGCTTTTCCAGTTGGGTGTTCAAAGGGGGGTGACAACGATGTTGATAATTTAGTTCAACATCGGATATAAGGTAGTATTATGAGGTGTAGATAATTGGAATTAATTCAGGCCTTACATGAGAATTTTCTAAGGCATATTGGCTCAATTCAATATAACACCTCATGGGCCAACTTCGGTTTGGATCACATAGCGTTCCCAACGAGTGATATCAGAGCCCATGGTTATAGGGCTAGTTTGGGCGGCTCCAACTGGTTCGAAATAGATGGTGTTAGACGTTCATACGTATACATGGATTTATGGGCTTTCTTCTCAAGGTGGATTTAGGAGCATATGCAACTACACAGATTGGCTTCAAATGTCGGTTTGACGCGCTCAAGTGGAGCAAGACGTTACGGTTGGCAAACAATGATGGTGTGGATGAACGTGTCGGTTTGGTTGTATGGTCGAATGGATCGAGATGACAATATGCTGGATCTCCTCGGTTCTTAGCTGAAGGGAATGAATAAAGGTAGCAGGAGCGCTATGGTTGTTTGGCTGCGGGAACGAACAAAATGTAGCAGGGGTGCTAAGGTTGTTCGGCTAGTGGGAACACGCAAATGTTATGGATGCTAAGGTTCTCCGGCTAGCGAAAACGAGCTAAGGTGAAGATTGTTGGATTGTATCTCATTTTCGGTTGAGCCTTCAAATGGTGTGACAAATTATGTTGGTAATTTAGTCCCACATCTGGTAGGAGGTGGGATCATGAGGTGTAGATAATTAGAATTGGTTTAGGCCTTGCATGATAATTCCCTTTTAAGGCATATCGGCCCAATTCAATATTTTACCTCATGGGTCAACTTCAGTTCGGGTCACACTGCGTTCCCAACATGGGTTGGGGTAATGTGTCAATCTTGGCACAGACGAGGTTGGTGTAGGTGTCGAGAAGCTTGGAGACGGAGGCGATGTGAGGACGAATGAGCGCCTGGCAGTGGCGGGGGAGGATAGAAAGAGGAGACAGATCTTGTCAAATTCTACGACGTCGAAGAGGAAAATCTCCCCACTTGCAACGAGGTCCCATACTTGCAACGAATTTAGGTATATAAATTAATCCAAATGAAGTAAATAACATTGAATTAACATCAAATTCTCCACTTGCAATAGGTTAGGGATCATCATTGGCCCTAAGCCCACGGGCTCCCGAAAAGTTCGTCCGGCCTGATGGGCCAAAGTCCGATACAGCCCGGCCATTAGGGTAGTCCGGCACGGTCCATATTAGTATAAGGCATGGCTTGGGGTAAGCATCTGTCCGCCCGAGCCCAGCCCTAAAAGCCTATCTAAGTCCGGCCCGAAAAGTTCGATACATTCCTAATTATATGGTACAGATTTCAATTTAATTTGGAAGAGGTTACTTCTTACAAGTAATGGAGTTCTAATTAGCAATGTTAGTAAGTTCTAATTAAATTTTATGAAGCTTGTGCCCCGTCCAGGCCCATTTGGACTTTTTATATGGCTAGCCTGGTTCGACCTGTCTTGGCCCGAAAAGTCTTATCCTTGTGGGCAGGCTTAGGCTTCAAAGATAATAATTAAGTCCGACTTGGCCCGGCCAGAAATTTCTCTAGGCCAAAATAGACTGGCCGATGTCCGGTCCCAGCCCGTATTTTATGGGCCTGGGCGGCCCAGCCGACCCAATGCCGATCCATACAACAGGTTCTAACACTTTTTGGTTGCAACTAAAAATGAGCACTTGTAGGAGACATGACTTCTTTTTTTGTAAGACTTTCAATCAAGAAGATCCAGTTTTAACACACATCCAAGCATTGAAAGTGTCACTTTTAATTGACAAATGCGCAAAAAAATGACACTTTCAAGCCACTTTCAGTCAACTTGTAGCTATCCAAACATGTCCTAATACGAACTCATGGCAAAGTTAGCAAGCACAAAGTGGGTTATTGGGCAAGGAAAAGTCCAAACGAATTGTAGGGTAGACACCGCAACTGAAACCAAGCTGTCACGCGTCACCCTCCTAGTGGCTGGAGCAAAACCAATGACGCAAGCACCCTTGCTAATGTATACAAATAAAAAACTGGCCAATCAGGACCGGACACGGTGTCCTCGATTTCAGACGCGATTCACCCCAAGGGCTGGGTAGAACTAGTGATCACAATTCACTCTCATCCAGGATTATTTAATATCTGATGAAGAAGAAGAATTAAGAAGAAGAAGAAGAGGAGGAGGCAGAGGAGGAGGAGGAAGGCCAGTGTCCGAGAAATGAAGTGCCGACGGCGATCCCGGCCATGTTGAAACCCTTGGCCCCAGGATCGGCCACGGGAACCCACTCCCACTCCTCCGTCCGCCTGTGGTACCCCAACCAAACAATGGCCCAGTCCCCTCTCAGATTGGACACCAGCACCAGCCAGACCACCCCGTCCCTCTCCTCCAGGCAGCCCTTCATCACCCCGTAGTCCCCGCTCCCGAACAACCCCTCGGGGACACGTGTCACCATCTCCCACTCTTGGCCGCCCCTCGGCCCCCACAGCTCCACGCTGGTCACGCTCCTGCGCCCCCCACCACTCGCGACGGTGCTGACGACGGCAGCCATCCCGTCGCCGTACACGTGTAGCCTGCCGACGGCCCCGAGCCCCTCCAGCATCCTCGGAGTGTAGTAGTACACCACCGGCACTGCCTCCTCCTCCTCGTCGTTGACACCAGCGACAACCAACACGAAGTCCGAGACGTTGAGGAATATCGTGCCTCCGCCGCCGCCGCCGCCGCCGCCACGTGTCACATGTTGGCCGCCGTCGCTAGATTCTGCAAGTACGGACCGCCACGCGTCGGTTGCGGAGGAGTACTCGAAGAGGGCCGGGCGGCCGCGGTGGAGGTCGGCGAAGAGGAAGCGGAAGGAGGAGGAGGAGGAGGAGGAGAGGAGCTTGAAACCGGAGCGGCGCCAGGAGGAGGTGCCGCGCGGGCCGAGGGGGCAGAGGGGGAGGGCCCTGGCGGTGGCGGTGGCGGCGGCGAGGTCGACGGCGACGAGGCGGAGGAGGGAGTTGGAGGTGAAGAGGAAGAAGTTCCCGGAGGCGGATAGGAAGTAGAGGTCGTTGTCGAGGTCGGGAGGGAGGAGGGGGAAGGTGAACCAGCGGAGGGAGCGGCGGTGGAAGCCGCGGAGGAGGGAGGAGCGGGAGGGGGGGCGCTTGGTGAGGAGGAAGAGCCAGGTGGAGTCGGAGAGGCTGCGGTGGAGGCGCCGGAAGTCGCGGGAGGTGAGGAGGGAAGTGAGGGAAGTGGAGACGGAGCGGAGGCGGTGGAGGTACGGGAGGGGGAGCCGGAGGAAGATGTCGTGGAGGAGGTCCGATGGGAGGAGGCATAGGCCAACAGTGGTGGTGGTGGTGGTGGTGGTTTGCATTTAGTTAGTTACTTAGTTCAGCTTAATTGCTCAAATGATTGATTAGATTGTGATTTATAGCATCTTGTGTGTGGAAATAATTTAAGGTTTGTGTGCCAATTCATTATCATAGCATTAGTGACAAACAAGGACATGCTTCTGCTTCTCTTCCAAACAAACTATTCAAAGTCAACATTTTAAGATTTCTATTTCATCCGGCACAAAATATTTAGGAAACCCAATGAAATCTTAACCTGAGTTGATCAAATCAAACTTTAGCATTTTAAGCCATCTCCAAAGATTTCTAAAATTGAAATTATATCCTTGTCATTATACTTAATCGAAATTTCTATTCTCGATACAATTTCTATATAGAAATTGTACCACAAAAAAATACTTTCTAGTGGTTCTCCATTTCTAACTTAAAAGTCAAACAAATAAAAAATTATTTTTTATTTTTATTACTCTTTTTAAAAATATTTTTTATCTTTTTTTTAGTTTCTTAAAGACTTTATGTTTTTTTTATTTTTTTATATATTTTTTTGTTCTTCTATCTTTTTCATTTTTCAAGTTTTTTTGTTTTTTTTTTTCATTTTTTTTCCATATTTTCTCACTTTTAGAGAATTTTTTGGTTATTTTTTCATTTATATATATTTTTTGGTTTTTGTTTCCCTTTTTTCTATCTTAATAATTATCTTGAGTGATTCTTTTTCTATCCAAAGTAATAATTAGTTCCTCTTTTGGCTTGGTCTTGGGATTTGGATTGATTATGCAACCATTGGTGTTGCAGTGCTAACATAATAACGTTGTCGCCATCAAGCAGTCATCAATGTGTGTGGAGAATATTTTAGGGGGCCTACCACCCTACAATCATTTATGGGCCCTCGTCATCACGCAAATTAGAACTAGTTTTGACCCACTAATTTTATATTAAAGATACTGCATTAACACTGAATAAGATTGTTGCGTAGGCCTAACTTTATTTAGGAGACCATATCATGGACTGTATGTAGCTTATGCATGCTTTATCAATGCAATTATATATGTAGCAATTATTTTGAGAACAGTTAAGAATATTAGCTGCAGAAAAAGTGATGGGCGAAAGCATGCGCGTAGCATGTAAATTAACTTAAGGATTTTTTTTTTTTTACATATATAGTTGTATCATCTATAAGAGTTCCAATCTATAAATATATAATTTATTGAAACATATAGCAATATTATTGGTCAAGTTGTGTAATGAGCCGGATGGCCCAAAATTCAGCACGGTTCCGACCTAGGTCAGCCCAACCCGGTAAATGGATAGACTCGATTCGGTCCATGTTAGTCTAATGATTGTATCATGTTTTTGAATATGAGTAATCAATTAAGTTTAAATTAATGATGTCACTAATATTCATGTAATCACTATCATGTTGCTACTTAAACTTATAAGTATTGTTCTACTGTTCATTAAATTTGTCATATTTTTATACTGCTTTGTTCGCCTAACATCTATTTGCAGACAAACAATAAGCATGATCAAACCAGGATATATGTAATGAAGAATTATAGATAGGACAAAGACGACGTTATACAAGAAGATTTTTCTGAACCGTCCATAGAATAGAATATCAACAGCACAATATACAGTTAATGATGTTTAGATTATAGCTTCCAATTATATAATCATCACGATCATTTATAAGCATGTATCCATTTTTGGTTCTATATGAACCCACACGAGGAGCCCACAAATGCAACGCTCACAAGTAGCAACTAGACATCCAATCGAAGATCCAGTACATATAAAATACGACATTGTGACAATTGTAAATGCTACCGTCCATTTTCGTGATAAATGCATGATTTGGATTAAATTGTTATAATGCGAAGCTCACAAAATAGATATATTAAAATATACTAGGACACATCAAAATAGTTATAATGTTCCTATTGTTGTGTCTTTATCGTGTCGTGTCGCACGAGGCATCTGCTAGCAAAACAGATGAAGAAGCACATGACGCTAGACACAAATCAAACAAGTTGATTGGACTGGTACCGCTTTCCTCGAGCCCTAGAATCAATTTGGGCTTCATGGGGCAAGGCTTATGAAGACGAAGCGGACTTTGTGACTATGGTTGTCACTCCCCGTTCCCGGAATGCGTATTTTTATATATGTACAACTCATGTGTATTTATTTAGTATTTATCATGTATTATTCTGTATTTAAATTCCTTTAGTTTCATGTTAATTAATTATCTGCTCTTTAAATTTTCATGTTAATTAATTTTCTGCAAATTTTATTTCTGCAATTATATTTCTGCAATTTTATTACCTGCATTTTATTTGCTGTTTAGTCTTATTGGGTTTCGGTTTGCTGGATCCCCTTAAACCCGGCCCAACTCCCACCTACCACCATCCTTCCTATTTAAAGCATCCTTCTCCTTCTCTCTCCTCATTACTTCTCTTCACCATTACTTCTTCTTCTTCCTCTCATTACTCTCCACCACCTACCAGCAGCAGGAGAAGGCAAGTACAAACTTGCTTTTACTTGAGAACCATGTTTTTATGGTTCATTTGGCTTCTCCTTGTGATTCTAAGAGAGTTTAGTTCATAGTATTTTGGATTTTGTTGGCTTGTTTCCCCTAGATCTAAGTTTTGTATTCGGCTGTTCATGGGTTTTTGATCTCCCAACTTGGCGTGTATTTTCTCTGGCACTGGAACAAAGGCTCCATAGGGCGAGTTCGGGAGATGTTGTACGCACACGTTCTTACGTGCTCGCGTTAAACATCAGCCCAGTCACGCACACGTCTATACGTGTTTGCGTGTATTTTGAGTCACGCTCGCGTTTGCGTGCGTGTATTTTCAGTCACGCTCATGTCTGTGCGTGTCTGCGTGACTTTTGAGTTACGTTCACTCTGTGCGGGTCTGCGTGACTTTTGAGTTACGTCCACTCTGTGCGTGCGTGTATTTTTAGTCACGCTCGCATTTGCGTGCGTGTATTTTCAGTCACGCTCGGGTTGTCTGCGTGAATTTTGAGTCACGCTCCTGTCTTTGTACTGCGTGCGTGACTTTTCACGCTCATGTCCCTGAGCTTGCGTGCGTGACTTTTCACGATCACATTGTGCGTGACTTTTGGCGTGCGTGACTTTTCACCCTCACGCTGAGCATGCGTGCGTGAATCACTTGTCACGCCTCACTTTTCACGCTCACGTTTTCCTGAGTGAACTACTTTTTACGCTCACTCCTTCATGCCAGACTTGGCGTATTTTCACGCATACGATTCTTGCGTGACTTTTGGACTTAGCTTAGACTTGTCAGCGTGACTTCCTGACCTTGGTATTTCTATTGCTGTACAATTTATTCACCTAATAGTAGTATGATAATTCTCTTATTATATCCTTACGTCTTTTTGCATGAACCCAAAAATCTTAGCATGTTAATATTTTAATACCTATGGTTGTGTATTAGTGCCAAGTGTCTGGATTGGTATATGGATATCCAGTGAGACTGGAACTTGACCTCGAGAGTTATAGACTCGACCCTATTTGATGATAAATGACTTTCATGCCTTGTCACCATTAATGACGATGGTTATTTGACTAATTGATCATGCGTTCCTAGTTGGAATTAAGAGACTGGCTAGTCGTCTTATTAAAATGAATGAATGAGACACGTTCATGTTATGAACTATTGCAAATCGACTGGCTGATCCCAAATATTGACATACATGCACATGCAGGCTTCAATCTATTTATTTATTTGTTTATTTATTTATTTTCTACAAAAGAAGCATGTGTACTTATGGTCAAGGCATGATTACCGTGGTTAGATTTGATTGTTGTATTACGCTATGTAAGACCTACAACCTAACCGCACTGGTATCGTTGTAGAGTTGTGCATATCGTACCCCGTACGAAAGTACTCATTTGAATGACCATGATCTATGGCATAGGATTTCACTCAACGTAGGAACTATTAAGTTAAATAAAATAATGATTGCATGGAGAGAATGGATTCTCGAGTTCTTACATGGCAGCCCTCTTGGGACGAGTAGTACCCGACGGGCCGACTGGTTCCCACAGATACTGTAAATCTGCCACACGGGCAGGGAACAGTATCTAATTTTATTATTATTGTATATTGTATATTTGACGGACGTCCTGCTAGGACTCGTCTAATTCATGCATGGCGCACATGATTGACTGGATAGACTAGCCTTGCTCGCACATAGTAAGAACTGAGGAATCTTTATCGCATTATTCCAGGATAACTTGGGACTCACAATAGCAAGCCGTAGAATTTTATTGGCCGTTCAAGATGATTTGTTTGTGTACTGTACTACTCTGTTACCTAACTGGGATGATCAGAATGTCAGGACATGACGGGCCAACTTCTGTCCTTGTTTGGTTGGGAGGTTGGTTCGAAGTGTCGTGATGTGATGTGAATCCTAGTAGCAAGCAGAGATCTATTACTATATTCTTTTACTTACTGGTTTATGTCCTTCATATCGTCCTTCCTTGTGGTACTTGCTATTAGAGGTCTAACCTCTCTGGTTTTGCATGGCCAGATTTAGAGCCGGTTCCCGAGGACTCAGCTTACTTCTACCTCCAAGATGGTCAACACTAGGAGGATGATTGTAGGAGGACTCGAGTGGGTTCCTTACTTCACCGTTCGTTTTGTTATTTACCTTTATACTTAGCCGTTTGGCACCGACATGTTAGTCGGATTGTCTTGTACTTACTTTTACATAATTATAATTAAGTCAGACTGCAGCTGATAACAATTGTGTATACTTGCTATATCATCTGGCTATATTTTGTAAAGTCAGATCTCAAGGACATTTTGACTAAGCATTTGGGACGCCTTACTGCTTTATCTTACATGTTCTCTATTTATGCTTCTTGCTTGAATGATTGAGACAATAGATGTAAAGTGACCATAGCAAGACTTTTATGTAGTATGCACCCCCTCGTCTGGTTAGACAGCATTGATCGTATTATACGGTATTCATCTACCCGTAATACGTAGCTGGCTGAGTCATTCTCCCGCTCTCCAGTATTCTGATTCTGGGGCGTGACAAGGTTTTAGTGGTGGCCCATGCAGGTCTGATTTCAGACTTGTGGGGTGTTTTAATTTATAGGATGTCTCAATCACACATGTTTTCCCTTGATCTCCTGATTCGTTATTCTCAACTCTTGCTTGATATTCCGGTATCCTTTGACTTCATTGATCCTTCATGTCCGGTCGTTTGATTGTTCTCTTATCCCTTTTCTTATGGGCACTTCGTCCGCATCGGTCAGAGCTGGGCAACAACAACAAGGGCAACAAGGGCAACATGACCAGGTTGGTCAGCATCAAGGGCCAGTCTCACCTCAGGAGACTATCCAGGAAGAGGTGATAGTAGAACCAGCGGTTGGACCGCAGTATCCGGATATTCCAAACCCACCCATAGTTCCACCTACCCAAGTAGACACACCAGCCCTTCTGGAGATCATGAGAGGAATGATGGCTACTCAGCAACATCAGATGTTGGCCCAACAGCGCATGCACACTCAGCTACAAGAGCAGAATGTGCTACTCAACCAAGGATTGCAGACGACTTTGGAAAGAGGAGTGAGGACTGATTCAGGAGCATCAGCCAGGTTTTGCAAGTACAACCCCCGCCGTTTCGAGGGCACAGAGGATGCCATTTCAGCAGATACATGGCTTAAGGATATGGAGGCTATTCTGACAGCGGCTAAGGTACCGGCGGAAGAACGTGTGGATCTAGTGAAGTTGTTACTTCAAGATCTCGTACGTGATTGGTGGGAATCAGAGGAAGTGGGCATCAGACGTCCTGTGGCTTGGGATAATTTCACAGCAAGATTCAAGACCAAGTACTATGGAGTTGTGGCGCAGTTTGAGCTACAACAGAAGTTTATCAACCTCAGGCAGGCCGACAAGACTGTAGATGCTTATGCAGCAGAGTTCTGCAGATTGAGTAGATTCTCCCCAGAGATGGTAGCAACAGAGTGCCAGAGGGCCATAAGGTTTCAGCAAAGGTTTCATCTCGAACTTTTGTAATTAATAGAGGGGCACAATTACCAGACTTTTGATGAAATATTAACGGCAACTCGAAGGCATGAGATTACCATTCAGAGGCTTGCGGTGAGGACTGGGGGTCAGAAGAGATCCCACAGTCAGATTGAAGGAGGAGGGGAGCAGCGCCCCGAACAACAGCACCATCCACTGGTGTTCGTATCCACGATGTGGCGATACGAGGACCAGCACCACCACCCAGGCAGCAGCAACAGCAACAGAGGAAGAACCAGCAAACCCCGGCGGGCTGCACTTATTGTGGAAAGATGGGACACACTAGAGATGTGTGTCGGACATTGAATAGACTGTGTCTGATATGTGGAAATCCAGACCATCGGGTTACCACATGTCCCATGAATTCGAGGTCAGAAGGACCAGGGCAACAGTTTCCTGCTCTGCCAGCACCAGGAGCAGGCCAGTATCGAGGACCAGCGGTGGCAGTTAGGCCATTGGCGCAGCGTCCGTTAGTACCGCAGGCTCAGATGTTTCGGCAGCAGGGACCGCCGATGCAGTAACACCAGCATAGACCACCCCAGCATCATCAAGGCAGGGGCCAGCAGCAGCATCAGGCCAGGCCGCAGCATGAAAATCAGCAAGGAGATCGAGGGCAAGCATTCACTCTGTCCTTGGAAGAGGCATTGGCATCGGGAGATGTTGTGGCAGGTAACATTCTCGTCGCCTCATATCCCGCAGTAGCATTGTTTGATTCGGGAGCATCCCATTCATTTATATCTGTACGATTTGCGACACGGCTAGGAATGGAGTTCGAGGCATTGCCAGGGAGGTTGAATATACTCACTGGTAATAGACTCGTAGGAGTTAGTAGAGTTATTTTAGCATGTAGCATTGTAGTTTGCGAGCATCCCTTACCCGCCCGGTTGATAGAATTTCCTGTTGGAAATTTCGACGTTATCTTAGGCATGGACTGGCTGAAAGACAGTCATGCGACAATAAATTATCGTAGAGGGAGTATATCTTTTGATATTCCAGGCGTGAAGAGGTTCACCTTAGTCAGATCAGAGGCAACTCAGCAAGAGCAGGGAGTAGTGACGACAATGAAGGAAGTTCAGATTCCGAAGGTAGTTGAAGAATTTTTAGACGTATTTCCTGAAGAACTTCTAGGTCTACCACCAGTTAGAGATATTGAGCTCAGTATAGAATTAGCACCAGGAACTAAACCGATATCAGATCGAGTTTATAGAATGGCGGATTCAGAGCGGGCCAAGGTATATCAGCATATAGAGAAACTGAAGAAGAAGAAGTTCATCCAAGCTAGCGTGTCACCATGGGCAGCACCAGTGGTACTTGTGGGGAAGAAGGATGGGTCATCCAGATTATGCATTGACTACAGGAAGCTTAACGCGGCAACAGTGAAGAACAAGTACCCATTACCCAGGATCGACGACTTATTTGATCAGTTGAGCAAGGCTAGAGTTTCTCCAAGATAGATCTTCGTTCAGGGTACCATCAGGTGAGGGTTCGGAAGGAAGATATTCCCAAGACAGCGTTCAGGTCGAAGTATGGGCATTATGAATTCTTAGTAATGCCGTTTGGTTTGACCAATGCTCCAGCTATATTCATGGATTTGATGAACCGTATCTTTATGCCATATTTAGACCAGTTTGTCGTTGTGTTTCTTGACGACATTCTCGTATACTCTGCTAGTGAAGAGGAGCATGAAGACCACCTCAGGAAAGTATTGCAGGTTCTGAGAGAGAACCAGTTGTATGCCAAGCTCAGCAAGTGTGAGTTTTGGTCGGATCACATTTCATTTTTGGGTCATATCATATCAGGAGCTGGAGTAGCAGTAGATCCCAAGAAGGTAGAAGCAGTAGAGAGTTGGCCAGTACCCAAGACCGTAGTAGATGTGCGGAGTTTCTTGGTATTGGCAGGATATTACAGAAGGTTTGTGTCAGACTTTGCAAGGCTTTCAGCGCCCATGACCCGCTTGACCCGAAAGGATGTGCCATTCGTTTGGTCGGCAGAATGTCAGGCATCATTCGAGACTTTGAAGCAGAAGTTGATATCAGCACCTATTCTTACATTGCCAGTTGGACCCGGAGGTTTTACAGTATATTGTGATGCGTCAGGTAAAGGACTTGGATGTGTCCTTATGCAACATGGGAAGGTGATAGCGTATGCATCTCGGCAGCTTCGGGACCACGAGAAGAATTACCCAACTCATGATTTGGAGTTAGCAGCAGTAGTGTTTGCTCTGAAGCTATGGAGGCATTACTTATATGGTGACCGAGTGGAAATGTACACAGACCATAAAAGTCTGAAGTACATCTTTACTCAGAAAGAATTAAACATGAGGCAGAGAAGATGGTTGGAGTTGATTAAGGATTATGATGTGGAGCTTCAGTATCATCCAGGCAAGGCTAATGTAGTAGCAGACGCTCTTAGCAGGAGAGGCGGCACATTTATGTTGACAACGCAGAAGCATATCTTAGAAGACCTTCAGGAGATGGGCATCGAAGTTATATTTCCTAGTGATGTAGGAGTTCTAACTAGTCTACAAGTCCAATCTGACTTGGTAGACAGGATCAAGGCAGCTCAGGCACAGGACCCGAGGATTCAGAAGCTTAGGGCAGAATGTGAGTCAGGGCTCAGGAAGGAGATGAAGATTCATGAAGATGGTACACTTAGGTTTGGATCGCGTCTATATATGCCTAGTGGGGATATCGGACAGGATGTTATGGCAGAAGCTCACAGTTCTCAGTATTCTATTCACCCTGGAGGGACCAAGATGTACCAAAATATCAAGCAGCATTTCTGGTGGAACGGGATGAAGCGGGAGATAGCTAGATTTGTTTTCCGTTGCTTGGTATGTCAGCAGGTGAAAGCAGAACAGCAGAGGCCAGCTGGGTTATTGCAACCGCTTCCTATTCCGGAATAGAAATGGGAGCATATTACAATGGACTTTGTGACCGGTTTACCAAGATCGCTAAGTGGTAAAGATGCTATTTGGGTGATAGTAGACCGACTTACGAAGGTAGCACACTTTCTTCCCTTCAGAGTAGGACAATCTACAGAAAAGTTGGCAGAGTTGTATATGCAACAGATAGTCAGGCAGCATGGCGTCCCTATCAGTATTGTGTCGGATCGAGATACCCGCTTTACATCACACTTCTGGAAGAGTTTACATCATAGTCTGGGTACCAAGTTAAGGTTTAGCACGGCTTACCATCCGCAGACGGATAGGCAATCAGAAAGAACGATTCAGACCTTAGAAGACATGTTGAGAGCTTGCACTCTAGATTTTGGAGGGTCTTGGGAAAGTCACCTACACTTGGTCGAGTTCTCATACAATAATAATTATCAGGCCAGTATCCAGATGGCGCCATTCGAAGCATTATATGGTAAGAAGTGCAGGTCACCGCTAGCATGGGATGATATTGGAGAGAGGAAGATGCTAGGCCCGAAAATGATTATTCAGACGGTTAAAGTAGTTAAGGAAATTAGAGAGCGACTTCGAGTTGCGCAAGACCGGCATCGTCATTGGGCGGACCAGCATCGTAGGCCATTAGAATTCTCTGTTGGGGACCACATATTCTTGCGGATCTCACCTACTCGTGGGGTCATTAGATTTGGCGTTCGCGGGAAATTGAGTCCGCGGTACGTGGGCCCATTTGTTATCCTTGATCGGATAGGCGATGTTGCTTATCGTTTATCACTCCCACCTTCGTTACGAGAGGTGCATGACATGTTTTATGTATCTCAATTACGTAGGTATGTATCGGACCCAAGCCATGTCCTCGATCATTCTGAGCTGGTTGTTGGTACCAACCTGTCTTACGAGGAACAGCCTGTGTCCATTTTGGACCGAAGAGAGAAGATACTCAAGAACCGAACAATTAGTCTTGTCCGTGTTGCTTGGGGTCATCACTCCTTGGGAGAGTCAACGTAGGAACGTGAGGATGATATCCGATCACGATATCCACACCTATTTGACTCACAAGGTATATCTCTTTCTGTGTACCTTGATTGTCCTGATTCCTCATGCTTATCGCTTTATGGGTAGAACTGATTGATATCGTAGATTGATGGATTTCCATATATAGTACTTGCTTTTGATATGGTAACAATGATTGCTTGCTCACTAGAATTGCTTGTATTAGTTTAGCTCTGATATTTCTATCCGGCTTGGATTTGAAATTCCGAGGACGGAATTTTTCTAAGGTGGGTAGAGATGTCACTCCCCGTTCCCGGAATACGTATTTTTATATATGTACAACTCATGTATATTTATTTAGTATTTATCATGTATTATTCTGTATTTCAATTCCTTTAGTTTTATGTTAATTAATTATCTGCTCTTTAAATTTTTATGTTAATTAATTTTCTGTAAATTTTATTTCTGCAATTTTATTACCTGCATTTTATTTGCTGTTTAGTCTTATTGGGTTTCGGTTTGCTGGATCCCCTTAAACCCTGCCCAACTCCCACCTACCACCATCCTTCCTATTTAAAGCATCCTTCTCCTTCTCTCTCCTCATTACTTCTCTTCACCATTACTTCTTCTTCTTCCTCTCATTACTCTCCACCACCTACCAGCAGCAGGAGAAGGCAAGTGCAAACTTGCTTCTACTTGAGAACCATGTTTTTATGGTTCATTTGGCTTCTCCTTGTGATTCTAAGAGAGTTTAGTTCATAGTATTTTGGATTTTGTTGGCTTGTTTCCCCTAGATCTAAGTTTTGTATTCGGCTGTTCATGGGTTTTTGATCTCCCAACTTGGCGTGTATTTTCTCTGGCACTGGAACAAAGGCTCCATAGGGCGAGTTCGGGAGATGTTGTACGCACACGTTCTTACGTGCTCGCGTTAAACATCAGCCCAGTCACGCACACGTCTATACGTGTTTGCGTGTATTTTGAGTCACGCTCGCATTTGCGTGCGTGTATTTTCAGTCACGCTCATGTCTGTGCGTGTCTGCGTGACTTTTGAGTTACGTTCACTCTGTGCGGGTCTGCGTGACTTTTGAGTTACGTCCACTCTGTGCGTGCGTGTATTTTTAGTCACGCTCGCGTTTGCGTGCGTGTATTTTCAGTCACGCTCGCGTTGTCTGCGTGAATTTTGAGTCACGCTCCTGTCTTTGTACTGCGTGCGTGACTTTTCACGCTCATGTCCCTGAGCTTGCGTGCGTGACTTTTCACGATCACATTGTGCGTGACTTTTGGCGTGCGTGACTTTTCACCCTCACGCTGAGCATACGTGCGTGAATCACTTGTCACGCCTCACTTTTCATGCTCACGTTTTCCTGAGTGTACTACTTTTTACGCTCACTCCTTCATGCCAGACTTGGCGTACTTTTCACGCATACGATTCTTGCGTGACTTTTGGACTTAGCTTAGACTTGTCAGCGTGACTTCCTGACCTTGGTATTTCTATTGCTGTACAATTTATTCACCTAATAGTAGCATAATAATTCTCTTATTATATCCTTACGCCTTTTTGCATGAACCCGAAAATCTTAGCATGTTAATATTTTAATACCTATGGTTGTGTATTAGTGCCAAGTGTCTGGATTGGTATATAGATATCCAGTGAGACTGGAACTTGACCTCGAGAGTTATAGACTCGACCCTATTTGATGATAAATGACTTTCATGCCTTGTCACCATTAATGACGATGGTTATTTGACTAATTGATCATGCGTTCATAGTTGGAACTAAGAGACTGGCTAGTCGTCTTATTAAAATGAATGAATGAGACACGTTCATGTTATGAACTATTGCAAATCGACTAGCTGATCCCAAATATTGACATACATGCACATGCAGGCTTCAATCTATTTATTTATTTATTTATTTATTTATTTTCTACAAAAGAAGCATGTGTACTTATGGTCAAGGCATGATTACCGTGGTTAGATTTGATTGTTGCATTACGCCATGTAAGACCTATAACCTAACCGCACTGGTATCGTTGTAGAGTTGTGCATATCGTACCCCGTACGAAAGTACTCATTTGAATGACCATGATCCACGGCATGGGATTTCACTCAACGTAGGGACTATTAAGTTAAATAAAATAATGATTGCATGGAGAGAATAGATTTCTGAGTTCTTACATGGCAGCCCCCTTGGGATGAGTAGTACCCGACGGGCCGACTGGTTCCCACAGATACTGTAAATCTGCCACACGGGCAGGGAACAGTATCTGCTTTTATTATTATTATATATTGTATATTTTACGGGCGTCCTGCTAGGACTCGTCTAATTCATGCATGGCGCACATGATTGACTGGATAGACTAGCCTTGCTCGCACATAGTAAGAACTGAGGAATCTTTATCGCATTATTCCAGGATAACTTGGGACTCACAATAGCAAGCCGTAGAATTTGATTGGCCGTTCAAGATGATTTATTTGTGTACTGTACTACTCTGTTACCTAACTGGGATGATCAGAATGTCAGGACATGACGGGCCAACTTCTGTCCTTGTTTGGTTGGGAGGTTGGTTCGAAGTGTCGTGATGTGATGTGAATCCTAGTAGCAAACAGAGATCTATTACTATATTCTTTTACTTACTGGTTTATGTCCTTCATATCGTCCTTCCTTGTGGTACTTGCTATTAGAGGTCTAACCTCTCTGGTTTTGTATGGCCAGATTTAGAGCCGGTTCCCGAGGACTCAGCTTACTTCTACCTCCAAGATGGTCAACACTAGGAGGATGATTGTAGGAGGACTCGAGTGGGTTCCTTACTTCACCGCTCGTTTTGTTATTTACCTTTATACTTAGCCGTTTGGCACCGACATGTTAGTCGGATTGTCTTGCACTTACTTTTACATAATTGTAATTAAGTCAGACTGCAGCTGATAACAATTGTGTATACTTGTTATATCATCTGGCTATATTTTGTAAAGCCAGATCTCAAGGACATTTTGACTAAGCATTTGGGACGCCTTACTGCTTTATCTTACATGTTCTCTATTTATGCTTCTTGCTTGAATGATTGAGACAATAGATGTAAAGTGACCATAGCAAGACTTTTATGTAGTATGCACCCCCTCGTCTGGTTAGACAGCATTGATCGTATTATACGGTATTCATCTATCCGTAATACGTAGCTGGCTGAGTCATTCTCCCGCTCTCCAGTATTCTGGTTCTGGGGCGTGACAATGGTAGGACGACCTACTTCGAAGCCTGTTCTCCTAATTGATAAAAATAATGTTTCTACCAGTTTGAATAATATATACAATGCTGCATCGATGGCCCTGGGCGGCCCCATGGCCCAATAAATTATGCGGCCTGGTCCAATTTGACTAATATAACTCTGGGTTCAAATCGGTGTTTTAAAAATTGGACCAGACTGGCTGGTTAAATCAATCGATTTGTAGCTTTTTTCGGGTTGGTTTAATATCGACCGACCCATTATTTTTTTCTTCAGAAAACTTCGGTTGACCTGGCCAGTTCGACCATCGAACCGTCTGACCAAGTTGAATTTTGAACCGATTTGACCATAACTTTTGACTTTTGTTTTGGATTTTATATGCACTCAAAGGTAATATGTTTACTTTTGACTAATTCTACTATACTAAACATGCAGAAGTTTTAGATAGTATGTATGTAGTTGTATACTATGTAATATATTCAATGTAAGATTGTAATCAATTATAAATGGTTCAAGTCCAATTAATCCACTGGTTGGACCGGTTTAATCCAACTAGTGTCATGACCGGGTCGATATCCGGTCTGGTTTTTAAACATTGGTTCAAATGTTCTACCTCAGCAATCATGATCTGGCTCTAACTAATGGATGATGTCCCTAAGAGCATCATTAGTATGGTGCAACCCATTTTCTGGACAGAAAACTTCATACATGGGGATGTAATTTGGGATATTTACGAAAAAGGAAAGAGTTTTACAAATTTACGAAAAAGAGGATTGGGAGCCATCTGAGATGGCGCCGGAGAACATCCTCCCCTCCCTGGCGCCATCTAAGATGGTGCCCAACAAGCGCCCCCTCCCTGGCGCCATCTAAGAGGCGCCCCACTTCATCCCCTAGTGGGTGGCACCATCTAAGATGGCGCCCCATTGATGTATTTTTTTGGAATAATTTTCTACCAGGCGCCATCTAAGATGTCGTCCAACTAAGCGACGTTCATTTTTTTTTCAACGGTCATATTTCTATCAGTTTGAGAGTGAACCTATATAAATGGGAGATGTGAGAGAGTTTCATTCTCACTTCAAACTTTCTATTCTTCTTCACGATTTATCTACATATTCATCAATTCTCCAGTTTAGAAGTTCTACATTTTTTTCCAATATGGATCAAAGTCTAAGAATATTGTGCTTATATAGAGGTGCAGTAAATGGGCTATCATATGAAGAGATTTTATCCAATTTCTTATAACCGATGTAGTAGTACATTAGATAGTTTATGCACTCTAATTATTGACAGTTTATCTATTCGATTTGAATTTATATTAAGACATATTTTCGTTGCTCATTGTTTATTAATAGATTTCGAACAAGCATGAAATTTTGTTCTTGAAGTTAATTTGCAATCGTCATTTATAAGTATTTTTGTTACTCAAGTTGCACTTACAATTGAAATTTTTTTACGTCCACGTGTTTCTAATTATCAAGTGGGTGCTAATTCTTCTCGACAGCTTCTAGCTCATGAAGATGAACATGCATTATATGTAGCTAGTTGTGATGATTTTGATGATTTTCAAACTATTGAAAATAGTGATGATTTAATTAAAAATTTAGATGATGATTTTGATGATGCTGTTAGTAATGCTACCACTCATGAATTATTTGTCGGACAACAATTTGCTAGCCGTTCTGAGTTTAGAACTTTTGTAAGTAACATAGCAATTGAACACTACTTTACATGTTCAACTAGTGACATGAACAATTCGAAGGAAATTATTTATACTTGTGATCAACCAACTTGTAATTGGAGAGTATATGGTAGACTCCTAGGTACAGGAGAAATATTTGTCATTAGTACATTAGAAAGTCGACATTCTTGTTTAAGTGCACTGACAACAAGATGTCATCCATTAGCTACTGCTAGGTGAATTAAGAATAAGATTATTGATATAATTATGGATAATCAGTCCTATAGTCCATCACAAGTAGTAAAGGATATACGTAGAGAATATCGGATACAAATTTCTTATGCAAAAGTTTGGTGAGCTCGAGAGATATCATTAGCTGAAATAAAAGGTAGTTATGCCGATGCATATGCTAGTATTAAAGAGTATGGTTTAACAATTATGGAGACAAATCCAGGCAGCATAGTTTGTATAAAGACAACTGAAAATAATATCTTTGAAAGCATTTTTATTTGTTTCAAAGCATGTATTGACGATTTTTTATGAGGTTGTTTACCTGTTATTAGTATTGATGCTACATTTCTTTCATTTAGATATCAATGTATATTATTTATTGCTTGTGCTCATGATCATAACTATCAAATATATCCAATTGCTTATGCGGTTGCTGAAGGTGAAAATACCGATTCATGGACATGGTTTCTAAACAGTTTAAGAATTAGTTTCGAAAGGTATTTAGATGAATGGAGTAAATTTTTATTTATTTCTGATAAGCAAAAGGGACTGATAATACTATGTGTGTTATTTTTCCATTTAGTTGATTACTTGATCAGCTTAATTGCTCAAACGATTGAGTAGATTGTGATTTATATCATCTTATGTGTGGAATTATTTAAGGTTTGTGTGCCAATTCATTATCATAGCATTAGTGACAAACAAGGACATGCTTCTGCTTCTCTCCCAAACAAACTATTCAAAGTCAACATTTTAAGATTTCTATTTCATTCGGCACAAAATAGTTAGCAAACCCAATGAAATCTTAATCTGAGTTGATCAAATCCAACTTTAGCATTTTAAGGCAATCTGCAATGGGAATTTTTAAAATTGGATTTCTATCCTACTTATTATTATAGTTCATGGAAATTTCTATTCTTGGCAGCGTTTCAAATTGGATTTATATCCTACTTATCATTATAGTTCATGGAAATTTCTATTCTTGGCAGCGTTTCTAGATAGAAATTGTACACACACAAAAATATTTTCCAGTGGTTATCCATTTCTAACTTAGGTGTCAACAAATGAAAATATCAATTTAATGGTGTAGAATCGAATATTAATTGACATGAGAGATGAAAAATTTCTATGAGAGTTTCTACACGTAGAAAGATAAAATTTTCTAAAGTGGGTTGAAATATGGGAGATAGAAACCCTCTGAGATGGCCTAAGGGCAT
This sequence comes from Iris pallida, assembly GCA_029216955.1. Taxonomy (NCBI): domain Eukaryota; kingdom Viridiplantae; phylum Streptophyta; class Magnoliopsida; order Asparagales; family Iridaceae; genus Iris; species Iris pallida. Next base: position 196,499 of record JANAVB010007816.1, read on the forward strand.
TTGGTACGTGTAAATTTTTAATTTTTGGATAAATTCAGTGTGAAAACATATTTAGTATAATTTATAAATATTATTTGTAGAAATTGATAATATTACGATAAAAAGTTGTCAACAAAACATGTGAATTTTATCGCTCAAGAACAAATGAATATTATTTTTTGTCGGAATAAAATATTTTTTATTTTTATATATTCTTTTTAACAATATTTTTTTTTTATCCTTTTTTAGTTTCTTTAAGACTTTTTTGTTTTTTATTTTTTTAGATTTTTTTTTTTTATCTTTTTCATTTTTCAAGGTTTTTTTGGTTATTTTTTCATTCAGTTTCACTTTTTTCTATCTTTTTCAATTTTGTTTTTCAAGTTCTTTTAATTTTTGTTTAACAACCTTTTTCTTTTTCTGTTTTCTATCTAATTGATTTTTATCAGAACTTTTTGTTCTATATATTTTGTGTTGGTTTTTTTTAATCTTTGTCACGTTTTAAGGGAAAAAAAGTTTTTTTCTTTTGTTTTCTTTATTTATGTTTTTTTTTCAATTTCTTATCTTTATGTTTTAAACCATTTTTTATGTTCTTTATTTTTATTTTTTAGTCATTTTTCATTTTTTAAAGAAATATTTTTTGGTTTTCTTATCTTTTTCAATTTTTTTTCAGTTATTTTTTCTTTTTCATTTCTTTTAAGAAATTTTTTGTTTCTGCATGTCCCCTGCCCTTTTATCCCTTTTTTTCATTTTTAAGGAATGACTTTTGTTTCCTTTTATTATTATTTTTTAAAAAATTTTAAAGATAGTTTTGTTTTAATTTTTTACATTTTTTTATCTTTTTTTCCTGGATTATTTATATATTCACAAATTTGGTAATATAATTTTTCAGAGAATTTGATTTAGAGAATATAGAATTTAGGGTTGTATAGTATCCATGAATTTGTTTTTTTTACCCGATAATCTTTGGATGAGAAATCTATTACCATGTTTGATATTGAATACAAATTTATTTACAAAAATTTTTAATGTCGTGGAAAAAAATTATGAATCATAGAAAATTTCATAAGAAAAAAATGTCCAGCAAAAAAAATGTCCACAAAAAAAATCTACGACTCATAGGAATTTTTTTTTGTTTATTTTTTTGTTATTTTGATTTGGTTTTTTTTCAAATTATTATTATTATTATTATTATTATTATTATTATTATTATTATTATATTATTATTATTATTATTATTTATTGGTTTTCATTTGTTTATAAATAAATTGGGTTCCTTTTTTCATTTGTCTCACTCATGTTAGAAAAAAATAATCTTCTCTTCACATTTTTGCCTAAATTTTTAAAAGTTTTTTTGTATATTTTTTTTGTCTTCTTTTTTTCTTTCATTTTTCATTTATTTTTAAAAAACATTTATTTTAAAATTTTTCTTAATATTTTTGTTATTTTTTGTTTCTTTTACATTTCTTATGTTTTGAATAATTTTTTTCTCCTCTATCCTTTTTAATACCTTTTTAAATAATTCGGTAATTTTTTGTTTTCCTATGTTGTAAAGTATAAAAAAAATTGCTTCTTTTTTCATTTTTTTTTCATTTGTTTGTTTCTATGAAAAAAAGTTCATTTAATTTTTTTTTTTTTTGGTTTTATCTAGAATTTTGTTCTTTTTTTCCTTTTGCCCTTTTTCCCGTAAAAATCAGTTGATCTGTTTTTCTTCTATTTTTTTCAATATTTTTTCTTGGTTTTAAACTTTCTTTGTCATTTTTTTTTCTTTTTATCATTTGTTTGTTAGATTTTTTTTTCATGTTTTCTTTTCTTTTCAATTTTCACTCTTTTTGAAAAACAAAATTTTGTTTTGTTATTTTCGTTTTTAATTTTTTTTCTTTATAGATTTTTCCTTTTTTTTTCTTGTCTATCCTTTTTTAAATTAACTTTATTTTTCCTTTTTTTTTGTTTTACAAAAGTTAGTTTTTTATTGTTGGATCCATTTCTGTCATGTTGAGTTTGGATTATGTTTAACCGATCAAATCATAAAAACTAGTTTATAAGTAAAAATAATAATTATAATGTCAATAAGATTTGATGTTGAGTTTGGATTATATAATACTGGTGTCATGGCACACGCAATGCGTGTGCAACGCGTCTTACTATTGTTCATACCATTTAATGTAGGAAACATTACATAAGATTAAATTTAGTTTTATAAATTAGTATTGTCTGATAGGATAGTTGAATATGTTAGAAATGTTGATATCATCTTATTTAAGAACGAAAACATTCCACCAAACTTAATGAACATAAATATTTACTTTCACTATAGAAAATAACTCACTTGACAAAATTTGCTTTAAGGAAATGTTATTTGTTAGCACCTTCGGGCTACATATTCATCAACATGAATTGACAGGTAACTCGTGCTTACATATAAATGGTCGATAGTCATCGGTATTGACAACATACATTGTCCTGCAAGAAATAAGAAAATCTAAATATGTTATATGGAAGCAAAGGTAGTCATCAACTGGACTTGACTGGTAACTCTTGCTTACATATAAAAAGCCGATAGTTGACTGGTAAATCTTGCTTACATATAAAAAGTCAATAGTCACCGATATTGATAACATACATTGTCCTGCAAGAAATAAGGAAAGCTGAAGAGGTTATATGGAAGCAAAGGCATTAAATATGTTTTATTTCATTACTTAATAGACATAAGTAACTCAAGTACCTCATATGTGATTAGTTTTGTGGGAGCAAAACTTCTTGATAAACAATATTCCTGGTAAATATTCCATTCTTGTTGTCAATCGATCCCTTCACTAACACTCTTGTTGATATTCTTGAAATACCCCGAGATAAAGCGACATACAATTGTCCATGTCCAAAAACATGATCGGGAAGGTAAATTCCCACATTTGGTATTGTATGACCCTGTGATTTGTTTATTGTTAGTGCAAAACTCAATTTAACTGGAAATTGCTTCCTTGTCATTGCAAACGGGAGTCCAGAATTCGCAGCGGTCATTAAAGGAATTCTTGGTAGAAAAACTATATTTCCAACAAATTGTCCCGATAAAATGTCAGCATCAATAACATTGTTATAGCAACTACGACATATTAACCTTGTGCCGTTACATAATCCCATTTTTGGGTCAATATTTCTTAGCAGCATAATAGGTACACCCTTTTTCAAGGTTAGTTTATGTGGAGGGAAACCTTCTAGTGATATTGAGTTTAAAAACTCTTGTTGATACAAATTCCTTTCATCATCCTGAACCCAATCAAATGAATAAACAATTTCTTCTTCACCTGGAAACATACGAATGATTTTGTCATTAAGCACATCAACATCTTCATTTAGGGGAGTAATAATTGCTCTTTCAAATATGTAATCTCGATTTTTAATGTTTTGACACAAATTTGGAAAGACGTCGTTATTAAATTTATCGATAGTCCATTCTCCCTCCCAATGTACTACGATAGACGACGGTAATTGTATCATGTCTTCTACCACTGAAGGTTCTTGACCATCACCAATACGAAGCAAAAAGTCTGAAAATTCAGGATCACTTTTGGATCTCATATTTTCCTTGAGTTTGAGGATCTTAGTATATCTCCAAAATGATGATTTAACTACACTTGCTTGTACCATTTCTGTTTTTGTGCCATTTCGGACAACGGGAAGCACTTGCCGAAAATCGCCTCCAAAAATCATAACTTTTCCTCCAAAGGGTAGATCAACATCTATTAAGTCTCTAAATGTTCGATCCAAAGCTTCAAATACATAGCGATGTGCCATTGGTACTTCATCCCAAATAACAGCTGATGCCCTTCTGATAAGCTCGACGAGATCTGATTGTTTACTGATTGAACATGTTGATGTTGCATGAGGATTGATTGGAATTTTAAACCTGGAATGAGCTGTTCTCCCTCCTGGTAATAATGTTGCTGCTATTCCTGAAGTTGTTGTTGCTAGCACAATATACCCGTCGGTTCTTAAAGATGATAATAATGCACGATAGAGATAAGTTTTTCCTGTACCCCCAGGTCCATCTACAAAAAAAAGAGCTTTTACAATGTGTAACAACCGATCTGATTGTGTCAAAAGCATATTTTTGCTCATTATTTAGATTTTTAATTGCATCATAATCTTCCTGCGGAATGGAGATTGTAAGCTCATCTTGAATTAGAGTTTGAATGCCTGAAAAGTTGTGAATTTGAGAAGTAATCACTGGCAAATCATAGTCTGTAATTCTCTTATTATGCTGGGACCGTAGAACACTCAAGTCTCGTAAAAGTCTATTCATGATAAGATTCGATCTTGGGGTACTGGTAGACGGGTAGTCTTCAATCATGTATAGGTAAATTTCATCCCATAAACTGCGTACTCCAGTTGGTTCACAATATACCAAAAGTGTTACAAATAATCTTCTTAAAGCTTTTTGGCATTCTTATTGCAGACGCTTCTAGTAAGTACATTGGCGAATGCTAACATCATCTTCAAGCAATCCTCTTTTCTCTGCTGATTGCTTAAATGTTGGATATGGGGTACCATTTACTGTGAGTAGATCTGCAAATGATGTTGGGCCTCTAACGTGATTAAGAAGCATGCGAAGATAAAACTTTTCACCCTCACGTGGAGAAACTGTGTTATTCTTCCTACAGCTCTTTTATTACTCCTCCTTCGTGACCATTTGTGGACATTATCATTCCACCTGTAGTGTTCGGGAAACTCACTATACAAATATTGTCTTGCATGCATGTCATTATAATTTGTTGCAAAAAATTCAGTCAGTGTCGTTCTCAAGTTTTGTTCTTCAGCAAGAATATTGCTTATCCTTTCATGACTGTAAAATCTCACTTGTTGCATATTTGGAAGGTGTATTTGTATACGCATAACCGATGGATAAATCTGTCCCATTCTAAACTGAAAGATTCTCCATAATGCCTCTTGATCACAAACCCATCTTGCATCAACAAATTTTTTTTTTATTTCATCATCAACTGCCTCTGGACGCACTTCAAGAGTAACACGATCTGGACCTTTGTAAATATACTTGTATAGATACTTGACGCTTTTAATACTACTGCATATTTCCACATTAATGTGACAATTATACTTTAGAAGTAGCCATGGGTTGTACGAAACGACCCAACTATTATCAACCATCATATTTCCATGTTGTTCTAACAATACTGGTGAAGAATATCATCTGCAATAGATTGGATAAGAGTCATTTCCCTGGATGGTGACAGGTGCAAATGACTTTGGAAAACTTCTTTTACATTTTCCATTCTTCATACATGATGCATTTGGTTTATGTACACCACATGGACCATGTATCATATGCTTTAAAACTGCACTATATAATTGCGGTTGTTCATCTTTGTTTGGTATCTCCGCCACTACAATTCCGTCATAATCGTCCAATGTAGCAATCTTATCATTACCATCAAGTATAATAAGCATGTGCACATGTGGTAGGCCACGTTTTTGGTGCTCAATGACATGAGCATGTGCAAGAACCCTTTCAAGTACTCCTTTCTCGATTATATGAGTCTTTAATTCTTGAAATTTTGAATGAGAAATTCGTGTTACCAAATCAGGACGATCTGGTGGTGTTTGTCCAGGAAGAAGCTCATTTTATAATTCCTCCCATCCAGGATTGCATGTCATAGTAATAAAAATATCTGGTTTTTTGTATTTATGTACCAGTGTCATTGCATCATGATACCTTTGATACATGTCACGTGGACTTCCAATGAAAGAGGATGGCAATATAGTCCTACGTCCAATGTTGGCTGTCACAATTATAATCGATTATTACATTGTTATTTTAATATCTTAACAAATTGTGTTAGTTTTGGTAAAAAATTACTAACCTGCGTTATTTTTGCCACCAATTAGTGAATCCTGGAGACCTTGATATAGTTCTGCTCGAATAATGTTCTGATTGAAACGTAACCATTTGAGCTTTTGCGTTTCAATTTTGACATAATTATCAACAACATATTGTTGTAGAAGTCTACCCCCTCGAAGTAGTAATGATGGATCATTTTGACGGATCTAAAGAAAGAATCGCAAAATTTTAGTTAAGGGAGGAAAAAAAATATCGTTAATTTATGACCAATAAAGATTTAATGTGGACGGTTTTAAATTACCTGCATCCTGTATGCATAATAATTGAGGCATGTTAGGCTTCCTCCATTGTCGCTATGAGTATTTTCATCCCAACCATAAGTCCCATATGGAAATAATAAAGGATACTGTATCAGGTCATAGTAGCTAGCACAATCATGGATATGTAAAAGTTGTCCAGCAAGTGTTTGAACGATGATATCCCTACCTTTTAAATTTGGTATCTCTTCACCAGATTTGATAATTGCAGCAACCTGAGATTCAGAAGGTAGGGTATATTGTCGTCGATTTGAAGGTTGTTCCTTAATGATGAGCCTACATTCTCGTACATTTGGGTCTTGAGCAAGTTGACGAAATCTATGCACAAATGGATTATGCTAATTCAATATTTGTTATATCTTCTCAACTATATTTTTGTCTAGAATGCTATTTTCTTGTAGACGATAATCAATCTCTTGGTTTGTGTCATAAATATATATTTGGAGATATCGTGGCCGGCTATTATCAGCTCGTAGAAGGCTGCCAATTCTATGATATATGGAACCCTGAGCACGAAATGTATAAATTCCTTGTTGACCATTAGCAAAACTTTCATCTACTTGGACACCCATGGAAGTAAAAGCGAACACATGGTTATAAGAACGAATGCTTTGCCTAAAGTGTCTCCCCTCTGTTGTCTGGGCATAATATAGGTAAAGAAGTTCCGATGGACGTTCTAATTCAATGCCTCCTCTTGCACAACACATATTTGAGGTTTCATGATGAAATAAGCGTGCATTACAATACGGACATGTTGTTGGAGGTTTCAAATAAAGAAATGCTACTCCCATATCCTCCCTGAAATTTTTGGCGGAGTTATGATTTACACGCACACCTCTTGTGAGACGATTTGTGATGTTGTTAGGTTGTCCATTAGAATGGTTCGATATATTATCAACAACTGATATTTAGAGAACAAAAGAGAAAGTAGTTCGTTTTAGATTAGATTCTAATTATTTGACTGAAAAAATTAAAATTAAGGAGAAAAGAATGAGAAAATAGTAATGAATGTTTTTGGTAAGTAATAAATTGGAATCCTAAATTAGTAAAACAGGTGGTTAAAAGGAGTAGATGAAAAAACCTTGATTGTGTGTAGTATGATTGTGGCTAACACTTGTAGATGCCTGATTTGGTCCAGCTGAAAAATAATAATATCATAATTTAATTAAATTTAGTGTTCATGACTAATTGTAAAAGAGTTAAATTTTTAGTAAATGTTGATTAAACGTGGTTGATGAACTTACCAGCAATATTTGAAGTGTCAACAGTAACATTTATCCTTCGTGATAGCTATCTTATACGGGTTAAACACATCGTCGAAGGCAGTCCACTACTTACGCTAGAACTTTCAGTACATTGCAAAGTTCTATTTTAAATGCTGGCACCTTCACTTGATCCATTGTCAATGATAATTTAATATTAATGTAAAATTTTAAAGTTGGTAGTATTTTTACAATAAAATAATATATTGACAAATCTTGATTGTATGTAGTACAGTTGGTGGTAGCAGTTGTAGATGAATTATTTTGTCATGTTAGGCAAAATTATAATTGTTGAAAAATGGTTTGATAAAGATTAAATTAGAATGTTAAATTTTGGCAGTGGGGTGGGGAAGAATGTCAATAAGAAGTGACTGATGAACTTACCAGACGCATTAGAAGCGTCAACCGTAACATTTGTCGTCCGTGCTAGTCGTCTTATTTGGGTCAAGCGTATCCTTATAGGCAGTCCACCAGCAGTTGAACTATCAACATATTGCAAAGATCTACCATGAATGATGACATCTGCACTTAAAAATAAAAATTATAAAGTAATTATTTGTAAAGTATTTAAGCTTAAGTGTTAACCATAAAATGAAGTAGGTAGTATTACCAATCGTTGTGAGGAATATGATTGGGGACAACAGTTGTAGATGCACGATTTGGTTCCGCTGTAAAATGAGGTTATTGTATTTTTAAGATGGAGAATGCTTGAATGTTTAGCATAAAATTAAGTAGATAGTATTTCCTTCGTTGTGAGTAATATGATTGTGGATAACACTTACAGATCCAAGATTTTGTTCCGCTGTAAAATGATGTTAGTGTATTTCAAAGATGGAGAGCAATATTTTTTTTAACTAACTATTAGCATTGAAAAGAATTATCTTACCGGTAACTACAGTCTGGAGAGTAATAGGTTGTGCGGTAATTCCATCAATATTCATTACATCGACAACAGATTCTGTGGTTTGGTTTCTATATTCATATCTCAAATACACTTTTTTTTGTGCTTAAATCTCTTTAAACGGTACCGGAACTACTGGACTTGTATGTGGATGCTTTTCACTGCAATAAAACTAAACCTAAAAAATATGAGATTAATCACAAACTCTTATCCAAATAGAACTCTTTAAATTTAAAGTTAACGTTAATCTAAAATCTAAATGTAAAAATAATTCTTCTAAAAGATTCATATAAATTTAAAGTTTTCTAAATTTAAAGTTTTATGAATTTATGTAAACAAATTTTCTAAATTTAAAGATTTTTAAATTTCAATTCCAAAGATGGAAAACTAATAATTTTTTGTCATTTGGAACTAATTCTCCTTCAACCAAGTAGTTTATTTAAACTGTAATATATTTGTTGTCACCGGAAAAACTAATAATTTTTTTTGAATCTTTTGAATTTCTATAACAAACTTTTTTTCTTATAATTTAAACTGGGAATCTAATATTTTTTTTGGTCTAATTTGGTAGTAAACCTAATACCTTATAGAAAGTAATCCTTATCTGAAAGAAATTAAGTTTGAATCCAAGAATATATACTACCGAATATTATCTTTTAGATTATGTAGATAGTATGTAAAAAAATTAAAGGTCATTTAACGTCAAAATTAAAGTAAATCTTGTTAAAACTTTTCTTTTGATTTTAAATTTCAGCATTAATGTTATTTAGATTAAAAAAAATTATGTTTATATGAAGAGTCCTCCAATTAAAGACAACATCATTTAGAATGACGTCCATGATTTTTAAAAGATATTAAAGGAAGATACCTGGAATAGATGGGAGGAGAAAGCTTGTTATCAAAATTTAATTAGCAAATCTAAAATAAAGAAAGAGAAAGAAAGAAAAGGTAGTGAATCCTAGAAATAGAGAAGAAAATGTGTTTCTTTTCAGTTTTATTATTTTTTAAATGTTATTTAGGAATAATACAATAGAGGAGATACGTATCCCTTTTTCAATTATTTAATAATTCAAATGAACTTATAAACAAATTTTATACTTTAAAATTACAAAAATATCAAATTTATAAATATCCTTAAATTAATATTATCTTTTGAAATATTAATATCTATAACGAATAATTTTAAATTTATAAAGATATTTAAATGAATATTATCTTTTGAATTTTGATGTGTGTCATCTGGAAAACTAATAATTTTATTGTCATCTAGAACTAATTCTCCTTCAACCAAGTAGTCCATTTAAACTGTGATAGATTTGTTGTCATCTCGAAAACTAACAATTTTTTTTGAATTTCTATTAAATTTTTTAAAGAAATTTTAAAATGTAAAACTAATGATTTTTTGTCTAATTTGGTCGTAAACCTAATACCTTTTAGAAAATAATCCTTATCTAAAAGATATTAAGTTTGAATCCAAGAATATTACTACCAAATATTATATTTTAAATTATGTATATAATATGTAAAAAAATTAAACGTCATTTAATGTCAAAATAAAAGTAGGTGTTATTACAATTTTACTTTTAAAAAACTTAAATTTAAATTTAGGCATTAATGTTGTTTACATTACAAAAAATCATCTATTTATAGGATGAGTCGTCTAATTAAACTCAGCGTCCTTTAGAATGTCGTCAAAAAATTTTAAAAGAAAAAAAAAGAGATACCTGCAGTATATGGTAGAAGAAAGCATCTGTTGTTATGAAACTTTTAATTTGCAAATCTAAAATGAAGAAAGAGGAAGAAAGAAAAGATAGTGAATCCTAGAAATAGAGAAGAAAATCTGTTTCTTTTTAGTTTTATTCAGGTTTTTTTTCAAGATTATTTAGGAATAATACAGTAGAGGAGATACGTATCCATTTTTCAACTATCTAATAATTGAAATAAACGTTTAAGGCAAAGTTTATACTTTAAAATTCTAAAATAAAAAATTAGAAATATCTTTAAATGAAAATTATATTTTCAATTTTAAATTTATTTAACGAATAATTTTAAATTTAGAAAGATATTTAAGTGAATATTTTTTTTTTAATTTGAGTGTGTCCTGGAATAATAATTTTTTTTCATCTGGAATAATAATTTACTTGAGTAATTGCAACAGATCAACAAATTTAAAAGAGATTATGAGAATCACAACAAAATAATCGAAAATATTTTTAGATCAATTGGAACTCACCGAGAAAAATGGGCTGATTTTTTTCTTTTCTTGGTTGTTGCTTTAGGATCTGGGAAAAAAAATATCACAAAGAAACATAGAAACTGATGAGTAGAATATACAACATTATAGGATACCGAAGTCTATAAAACAATGGATCTAGCTAACTTATATGATAACAAAAAATTCAGATTAATAAAGAAGCATACCGAAGTACAAATTAAATATGATAAGATAATAGGGAGTATATAAATAGGCGAGATATATGTGGTTTCTAGAAAATTTAAGTAGCAAGTGTGAAAAAAAATGTTGACTTATTATGTAAACAGTCCAAAATATTTTAATCATAGATAGAAATACAAATATTGAAAAGAAAAATTAATCAACAACATTTAAATCATAGACAGAAAAAATTAAAAATAAAATCAATCAAGAATATTTTAATCATAGACCGAAACACATACATTGAAAATAAAATCAACATCATTTCAAATTTATGACAAAGAAAGGCTAAAAATAAAAAATATTATTATTTTTAAATTTAACAAAATATTTCCTTCAAATAAAAACGATGTCAAGGATGTTCTAGAACTCACCATGCGACGATCTCGAACGTGTTTACTTGAGTAATTGCAACAGATCAACAAATTTAAAAGAGATTATGAGAATCACAACAAAATAATCGAAAAATATTTTTAGATCGAATTGGAACTCACCGAGAAAATTTCACCAAAGGACCCACTATCGATCTTGGAAGAACCTGAAGTAAAAGAGGAACGATATTCTTTTTTCTTTTCAAAGTAGAAGAGAGAGAGAGAGAGGGAGAGAGAGAGAGAGAGAGAGAGAGAGAGAGAGAGAGAGGGATTACCTCACTTAACATAACAAAAAAGTAGAAGAGAGAGAGAGGACGACACTTAGCCCATCTCCAATGGTGATTTCCAAAATTGAGTTCTTATCCTACTTGGCATTGTACTTTAAGAAGATTTTTATCCTAGTTGGAAGAGTTTCTATATATAAATTGTAGACATACAAAAATGCACTCCAATGGTTCTCAATTTCTATCCTATGTGTCACATAGTAAAAGGACCAATTTATTGGTGTGGGGCCAAATAATAATTGTCATAAGAGATAGGAGAATTTCTATGAGAGTTTCTACATGTAGAAACCCTCCTAGAAAGTTTTCATCCTACATCATTGTCATCTAGGATAGAAATGGTGATAGAAATCACCATTGGGAGAAGTGTTTTCTAAAATGGATTTCTTCCATAGAAATAGGGAAGATAGAAACCCCCATTGTAGATGGTCTTAGAGACGGAGGTTACAAACAATTTCAAATTTTAAATTAATGAGAGATCAATGACCCTTTTATCCATATGTAAATTTTTTTTTATCTATAAACCTATATCACAGAAATAATCTATCTAGAAAATTATTGTAATCCAAATACCCCCGATATTTGGATTATATAATAGTATAGATATATATACATATACTATATATAACATTGTATGTGAATAAACGAAAAAAAGAAATTGTAAGAAAAGCATCCAATGGAAAGATTTTTTTTTTACCTATCATAGAAAATTATGACACCAAAATAAAGATAACTAAAAAATTTAAGAAAAATGTTCAAGAATTGTGCAATTTTTTACCAAATTGTTCTTTCCCAACTGTCTACGCTTATATGGCCTTAGGTTGGACATTTTATGCATAACTAGAAGATGCACGTGTGTTGCACGTTAAATTATTTTCTTTCTTTCTTTATAATCTTATCACAAAACAATTTAATATTTAAACTAAATTCAAAATTTGTTGTATATATATTTATATTTTTATTAAATTTTGTAAAAAATTAGTTAAAATTTACTTATAATTTGTTATGGATAAATATATTTATGATATTATTAAAATAGTTCAAATATTTAAATATATTTGAACTAAAATTTGTGAAAAATTTAAATATTTTCTGATATTTCTTTCTCTTTAAATTTAGTTTTTAAATAGATATTTATATGGACTAAATGAGAGAAAGTTTTATTCATAATTTTTTTTAAGAAATCATGGATGAGAAAGTTAGGAGCTGTTTGGATATCCTTTTGCTTCCCATGTTTTGAGTTTAAACTCAAAAACTCACTAAAACAACGTTTGGCATCTGCCACTTACTTTTGGGTTTTCCATTTTTTAAAAAAAAATCAACGTTTAAACGTTGTTTTTGGGGAGGAGAAAAAAGTAGTTTTCAGAGAGTGCTTTTTCCAAAAAAATTCCTCCTCTCTTAGAAAGCATTCATTTCCAAAACCATTCCCTCTCCTCATTTTCTTATTCTTCTTCTCTCTTCCATGTTCCTTATTTTGCTTCCACCTCCTTTTTCGTCCTCTTCGACGCCAACGTAGAGACAGCACCGGCTACCCCGATGCATCCGTGATCCACAGCATCCATCGGAAGCTCCAGCCTCCGTTGCCTCCTCCTTCGCACTACTAAAATAATCCATTTTAGCGACGTCAGGAGACGTTGCTAAATAAGGAAAATACGTTGCTAAAACCAATTTGCGACGTATTTAGCGACGAAAACCGGACGTCGCTTATAGGCAAGTCGCAGATGACACTTTAGTCGCCGAACGTCGCTATTTGCGACGCGGAGTTCATTGTCGCTAGACGTCGCTATTTGCGACGCGGAGTTCATTGTCGCTAGACGTCGCAAAATTAGCGGCATATAGCGACGTATCACTACGTCGCCAAAATTGCGACGTAAAGCGACCACTTGCGACGCTGTAAACTTTATATATGATGACATGGCATGACAGCCACGTGGGCAGCTTCCGTGCCTTCGACCCCGACTACCTTGCAATACCCCCCCTCCGACTTTGTCACAACCCGTACCCTAGAGTAAGGGCACAAGACGTGGGTACGTCCATCCTACGCCGTAGTGTCGGCGGTAGAACGCTGTCCTAGGTCATACATCTAACAGTATAAAGGTACCTGTACAGTATATACTCTCTGAATGGAGGTGACATAATAATATACAGTTCTCAATCACATCTAAGGAAGAATGAAGATAGAAGATAGATAATACAGAAAGAAAAGATCCACAGAAAACAACCAGAGAGTCTAAGTGTCTACTGACATAAAAAATCCACAAATCCCAAATATCATAATACAGTCATCCCAAAATGAAATATAAGAAACATCCTAATCTAGTGGAGTGTAGTCCACAGCTAAAGGCTCCTGCTGCTGGTCCAGGTCGGTACTGTCATCTAGGGTAGCCCCATAATAAGTAGGACAGCACGCCTCGTCCTCATCCTCTGTAATATTTCAACAGGTCCAGTCAGGACAGGAGCGAGCACAATACATCTCAACAAGTCATAGCAGGAAAGAAAATATAATCATGCTAGAGAATAAAATACAGAAAACTAAAAGAATAGCATAATGTAAAAGAGAGACTGTAAGTAAATATCTATGATATATAAAGGAGAGACAGTGATAGTGATTCAGAGTACAGGATAAACATGTGAATGGCTAGGGACTGATTCATGATTACACTACGGAATTGATTCATGATTACTCTACTTGGATTTATCTACATGTTCATTTATACTCTCCCATCCCCAATCAATACACAAGGATCCAGTCAAGTTACGTTAAGATTGATAATTATACTACTTGACCCGTATAGGGTAATTCATGAATTGATTCATGAAGGCTCGGTGATCATGAGAGTACATGAGTCACTAGCTGATTCCCAAAGATTCATGATAATAGAAGCAAGAGATACATGATGTAAGTAAAACACACGAGACAAGAGTATATGATGCTCCTGAAAGGGATAACATCTCATGAAGGGATCCATATAGTACTAATCCGTGTTACCAACGTGTCAGAATCAAGTAAGATAATTTAAGTAGAAAATATAATCATAAACAAGATATGAAATGATCAGAGAATGTACTCGCCTGGCATCCTGAATGTTCGAAGATAATATACTGTCCGAGGAGTGGTACCTGACTCTCAGTTAGAGCAACACAAGTCAAGATGTACACAGGGAATGATAATATAATCTACAATACATCTGTATGCTGTCTAGGTCAAACTAGACTGAAGTCAACACTTGGTCAACTCTAGTCAACCACACTAGTCAAACTAGGTCAACTAGGCCACTCCTAATCCAGCAAGTCTCATTAGGCCTAACCAAGCCTAGTCTAGCAATCACACACCAATCACAAGGCTATAGAAACCAAACACAAGCCACACATCAAGGCACATTCACATTTAGCTATTTATCATGGAATTTATATATAGCTATATGTATATAGGATTTCACATATTTACAATCATTATACAATAAGAGAAGTTAGAGAGGGAACTAGCATGTAAGGCTATGTGTGTGAACATGGAGGTGTACATGAGAGGGGTATCAAAACACTAGCTATAAGTTATAACACACATGGCATGCATGACTAACTATAATATACATCTATATATATGCATACCACATCCTATATTCCAGAGTATAGGTAATGTATAATTACCTATAGGCCACACATATTATTACCTAAAGAGGGATATATATGCATATATATATATATATATATATATATATATATATATATATACATAGAATGGTAGGGTAATAGCATGTGTAAGTGTGTGTTTGATACGTGTGTGGTGTATGTCATGAGTTAATCTGTGTGACAGGAATTTGAATAGAGGGTGATGTGTGTGACATGTTTCTCAAGTTTGTGACAATGTGTAGATAGGAGAGTGGTGAGTTCTCAGGTTTGGGATGTGTGTCATGTGTCAATCTGTGTGCTCAGTTCTCAGAAACAGGAACATAGTAGAATTATAGGTAGCAGTTACATTTCCAGGTTTGTGTACAGTCTCAGGAATTCCAGTGACAGTTTATATAAAGCATTCAATTCACTTAATAGGTAACCCAGTGTCTATATTGAGGGAAAGGAAGTGTGCTTGTGTGTGTAAACCATGCTCTGGTTCATTGCAACCCAGGTTATATAATGACAGTAAAACATGGTGACAGTGTCTTAGAAAGCCAATTCCAGTGTATCACAAACTCAAGTTCCAGTGTGTATGAAGCATTCCATTTAATTGATACAAACCATTGTCTCAGTTGTTCAGATGACAGTGATATATGGTGACAGGATGAAAGGGAAAACAGTATAGCCTAGAGTCTCAGGTTTTGCCAAGAATAGTGGAATGGTGTCTGTGTACATGAGTGAATCATAACCTCATTGTTCTGGTTCAGGATTAGTAAAATGGCAAGGTAGCTTCTCAGGAACCAACAGTGCATTACAAATGAAAAAGTCTCAGGAAACTCAAGTTTCAGACAGTGTACCAATTCATGAAATCTCAAACAACTGCCCCTTCGAAATCATCCCTATCATGATATCTAATTCCCCAGAACTAATGATAGGAAGATAAGTAGTATATAAGCATTCTTAGCTATGGTTTTTAGGAAAAGAAGAACCCAATGACATCATAACCATCAACCTATTGAAACCTATTCTCAGGTTCACATAACACAATTGAATCATGACATAAATTAGCCTATCAATCACAGGAATCTAAGAATCAAAATCTCAGTTTTACATTCTCAGTTATATGCATATGGGGGTGTGTGTGTCAATTTGTGTTCTCAGATTACTGTGTCTCAGGAACAGTGCTACGGGTGTGTGCAAACTATGTTTAAATCCTCATGTTGTAGTGTGTGTATAGACTCATAGGTAAATAATGTGATATATGTAATAGTTGTGTCAAGGTGAACTCATTCTCAGATTTGTGTGTCCACAGATTTCAGATTTCAAGTATAATCAGTTGTGTGCACATGTGGGTATACAAATCAAAATCAAGAACAATAAACTCAACCCGAAATCTTAACTGAACTCAACTCTAACATACTACAAAATTTTGATACTCACTAACCCAATTTCGAATTACTGAACATGCATTGAATCAATAAAACATGAAAGTAGAACTTCACTTTTAAAAACCAACGCACAGTTCCTCCTAAGGTTAATGGTGTATGGAAAAACTGTGTCAACTCTCAGTTTAACTTTCTCTGTTTAAATCTCAAAACATTCAACTCAAGCTCAGTTATTCATGGGTGAACCACTTAGCATTTAGTTAACCAATTGTCAGTAAGCATATGACAGTTGGAAATTTTCAGGATAAACAGTACATATGTGACAGTGTATACATAACAGTTCAATCCCCAAATTGAAAACCATTCACCAATTTGAAACCCAAACTCTTAACACCAACACAGCCCAACATTTCAACAAACTAAACATGGTAATTTAACATCAAAAATCGGTTAGAAGGATTAAAATTCTGAAACAGAATCAGGAAAAAAATAGTGTATCAGTCACTTGACAGTTCAATCCTACCAAATGCCAATTTCAAAAACTAAAAAATCCACGCAAATCACAACCTAACATATTAGCTAATTTCAGATATATTTAAGTGATCCTACATTCAAACTAAAGCCAAAAATCCAACAGTGAACACATCTAAACTCTCAATACCCAACTGACAGTTCCAGTGTATCAGGAAAATTGGAAAAAACCAATTTCGAATCCAATATTCACATAAACCCCTTTAAAAGTTCAAAACAGGTTTACACAATTGTTCTCTACAAGTATACATGTCCAGGGGTCCATTCGTATCCACGAAACTGGACACGAAGTGTCCAAGTGCTTGAAAACACACAACATTCGCACAGACTGCATTGTTTCGTACAGCGAGTCCACGCTCTCGTGGACGCGACACAAGGTACGACATGTCTCGTGCTCGTATCCACGTATAGCCCACATATAGGTCTATACACGCGACACAACCCGAGACACGACGGACATGCATACGCGTGATATGACACGCGTATCAGACGTATTTATGCGCACGTACAGCCCTGTTTATGTCCAGTGCAGCCTCATTTTTGTGTCCGACACAAAACGAGGTGTCGTGAAACATGGGGAGTGTCTTGTCAGTCACTGCCCCAACCTCCATGCCATGTTTTGCATATCGAAACACTGTGTCCAGTGAGAAATTGGACACAGGTAGTAGGACAGCGCACACACGTGTCGTACAGCGTGTCCGTACCCTATTTCGATACGAAATCGATACGAAAAACACATCATTCTTCACAAAGATTAACATACATATTTAGATCTACAAATTCATGTAATTAGTTTTTCAAAAATCGAAAATAAAATCCTTTGTGACATTTTAATAAACACCTACACACACATCATGATACGTGTCCGATACGGACACGAAATTGACACGACTCGACACAAATCCAATACTTATGGCTAGGGGACACCTAGGGCTATGCAAATGTGCAAAGAAATCAAAAATCTAATGAGTTTAGATAGGGTTACCTATTGGTTGTTCTTCCTCAAGAAAACTCCTAAAATGAGGATTCATCCTTTCTAGCCCAATGCCCCAAATTGCTCCAAAGCTGAGGTTTCTCTCCATGGACATGAAATAGAGCTGGATTAGGAACAAATGCAAAAGACTATAGTGGAAAAGGAATTAAAATGAAGAAACTAGGGCTTGAGGAAGATTTATATACCTCTTCTTCTTCTAAACTTGGAAACTTTCTTAAGGAGGCCACAACTAATGGAAGAGGTATTATATAGGGGTGGGATTCCCTATGTTGGCTTGCCAAAACTTTAGGGTTAGGGTTTTAGTTAGTTGGGCCATGGGCCTCCCTCTCTTGGTGGGTTTCTAGGCTTCCTAGTTAAAGGCCTATTCTCAAAACACCTTATTCTAACTAATAAGCCTAAAGCAATTATCTATCAATTTCCAACCATGACTTAAACTAACAATTCCCACTTAGTCTATAGGTTAAGTCTCACTTCTAGGTTAGGTCCATTCTAGGTTAAAGACTAACAAGACACCAAACAATTATTTAATTAATAATAAATTCACATACATTCCAATAAATTCTAATAAATCCTATTAAATTCAAATAAATTCAAAATGACCAAAATACCCTCAAGCTAAAAATGATAAATGAATTACCCTAATCACATGGCTAGGCTCTAAGTCAAGTTGTCTCTAGGGTTACACTAGCAAAATACCAAAATCACAAGTCATGAATTTAAATAGTTTTAAATGATTAAAAATCACCAAAAATTATATTATTATTTAAATATCATAAATAAATAATTAAAATCATAATTTTCAAAATTATCCTCATTTAGAAAACTGGGTGTTACAAGTCTACCCACCTTAGAAAAATTTTGTCCTCGAAATTTAAGATGGTAGTACTACTTCTAGGTCAAACATAGTCAAGGGTCAACCACTAGTCAATTTGTCAACATCCAAGTACTTGGTCATTAACTGGTCAACTTCTTAGGGTTTTACCTATGCTATCTATCTAGGTGTTGGCAACTAGAGATTAACAAAAAGAAAAAACTCTATAATAGGCTAACTCTTAACTTCCCAATCTTATCAAGTCACCCTTAACTAAATACCCATAATCTAAGCACACAATCCTAATACCATATATACATAAACGTAAGAACAACAAACCATTATATATATCCTAAGTATATCATCTATATATCCATACATATATAACTGATCATCAAGGGTTAAAGTAGACTAAACTTATAAGGAACTGAACAAATGCTCAGAATTTAGGCTAAGGATGAATGGTCTGAAACATCAATGTAGGCAAAAGGAATAATGCTAAGGAGACTGAATTTAAAAACAAAGGTCAGGACATCTAGTGAAGGGTCTGCACACTGTCTATAAAGGTTGATCTATCATGCCTGAACTAATCTCAAGGAGAACTTAACTAAAATAGAAAACTAAACCAGATATAGGCTAAGCAACATGTTTATAATTCTACACAACAATGGCCTATAGATACCAACCAACCCAAATCCCATATGCCAATACCATCTGCAATCTATCTATATATATAGACCTCTCAGTCTTAGGTGAACTACAACTGTACTCAAGGACAGGCTCTGGTAATGGGTGCCTTACTAGAAAGGACAAGAGAACATAATAATAAATCATCAAGGCTGCAGAGCAACTAACATCCTTTATGAAAATTGGTAGGTATTATAAATAACAGGGAATCATCTACAATGGGTTACTATTCTAATACCAATGCTAACTATTATCACTAGGGTACAGACACTCTACAAGTCATCATGTCATTATACTATGAAAAAACTACATATAAATAAGCTATACAAAACCAAAATATCCCTACTCCTAAATTATTGGATGATGGAAAACAATTTATAATAACAGAAGGGTACAATAGAGATGATATGTTTAAAAATCTCCTCAAGATATAGTCTGATAATCATATGCGTCTGTCCAAAATTATGTTGCTCAGAGTCCTCGCCATTCCAGCAAGCAAGGCTGCGATAAACTATAGATTCCATAACTGGGGCATGCACCTCTATAATCATGTCGTCTAGAATTCTCGCTATGCCGACTAGTATAGCTGCGAGAAATTCCAAATCTCGTAACCAAGATACGTACATCCGAAGTCAGGTCTCTATGTTTCTGCCACGCCAGCTAATATGGCTGCGATAAACTACAGGTTCCATAATCAAGTTGACGTTTTACCATCCCTGTTATTTTCGTCAACATATGTTGTCAGAAAATATTATAACTCAGGCCATAAAATTCATCTCGATAGGAAAATCAAAATCAACAACGATCCATCAAAATCAAATTCAATAATCAAGGAGTGAGAGGGAACAAATTAAGGAAAAGGATTTCAAATTGAAGTTTAAATAAGATTCTCAAGGGTCATCCCAGGAATCTCTCAATGAGTCCTAACTATGATTGAGTACCTTCAAAAATATATCCTAATCCTATTACAGGCTACAGTAATATTTTAGTTCGAATACCACTACACAAACTCGACTTGCAAGGGCCACCACTAAAAATGTGTTACGACCCGCACCCTAGAGTAAGGACATGAGACGTGGGTACGTCCAGCCTACGCCGCAGTGTCGACGGTAGAACGCTATCCTAGGTTATACATCTAACAATATAAAGGTACCTGTACAGTATACACTCTCCGAATGGAGGTGACATAACAATATCTAGTTCTCAATCACATCTAAGGCAGAATGAAGATAGAAGATAGAAGATAGATAGATAATGCAGAAAGAAAAGATCCACAGAAAACAACCAGAGAGTCTGAGTGTCTACTGACATAACAAATTCACAAATCCCAAATATCATAATACAGTCTTCCCAAAATAAAATATAAGAAACATCCTAGTCTAGTGGAGTGTCGTCCACAACTAAAGGCTCCTGTTGCTGGTCCAGGTCGGTACTGTCATCTAGGGTAGCCCCATAATAAGTGGGACAGTACGCCTCGTCCTCATCCTCTGTAATATTTCAACAGGTCCAGTCAGGACAGGAGCGAGCACAATACATCTCAACAAGTCATAGCGGGAAAGGAAATATAATCATGCTAGAGAATAAAATACTGGAAACTGAAAGAATAGCATAATATAAAAGAGAGACTGTAAGTAAATATCTATGATATATAAAGGAGAGACAGTGATAGTGATTCGGAGTATAGGATAAACATGTGAATGGCTAGGGACTGATTCATGATTATAC
The DNA here is from genome assembly GCA_029216955.1 of Iris pallida. Taxonomy (NCBI): domain Eukaryota; kingdom Viridiplantae; phylum Streptophyta; class Magnoliopsida; order Asparagales; family Iridaceae; genus Iris; species Iris pallida. The sequence continues at coordinate 217,643 of JANAVB010007816.1, forward strand.
TACAGAATTGATTCATGATTACACTACTTGGATTTATCCACATGTTCATTTATACTCCCCCATCTCCAATCAATACACAAGGATCCAGTCAAGTTACGTTAAGATTCATGATTATACTACTTGACCCGTATAGGGTGATTCATGAATTGGTTCGTGAAGGCTCGGTGATCATGAGAGTACATGAGTCACTAGCTGATTCCCGAAGATTCATGATAATAGAAGCAAGAGATACATGATGTAAGTAAAACATACGAGACAAGAGTATCTGATGCTCCCGAGAGGGATAACATCTCATGAAGGGATCCATATATTACTAATCCGTGTTACCAACGTGTTAGCATCAAGTAAGATAATCTAAAGCAGGAAATATAATCCTAAATAAGATATGAAATGATCAGAGAATGTACTCACCTTGTATCCTGAATGTCCGAAGATAATATACTGTCCGAGGAGTGGTACCTGACTCCCAATTAGAGCAACACAAGTCAAGATGTACACAGGAAATGATAATGTAATCTATAATGCATCTGCATGCTGTCTAGGTCATACTAGACTAAAGTCAACACTTGGTCAACTCTAGTCAACCACACTAGTCAAACTAGGTCAACTAGGCCACTCCTAAACCAGCAAGTCTCATTAGGCCTAACCAAGCCTAGTCTAGCAATCACACACCAATCACAAGGCTATACAAACCAAACACAAGCCACACATCAAGGCACATTCAGATTTAGCTATTTATCATGGAATTTATATATAGCTATATGTATATAGGATTTCTCATATTACAATCATTATACAATAAGAGAAGTTAGAGAGGGAACTAGCATGTAAGGCTATGTGTGTGAACATGGAGGTGTACATGAGAGGGTTATTAAAACACTAGCTATAAGTTACAACCCACATGGCATGCAGGGCTAACTATAATATACATCTATATATATGCATACCACATCCTATATTCCAGAGTATAGGTAATATATAATTACCTATAGGCCACACATATTATTACCTAAAGAGGGATATATATGCATATATATATATATATATAATGGTAGGGTAATGGCATGTGTATGTGTGTGTTTGATATGTGTGTGTGTATGTCATGTGTTAATCTGTGTGACAGGAATTTGAATAGAGGGTGATGTGTGTGACATATTTCTCAAGTTTGTGATAGTGTGTAGATAGGAGAGTGGTGAGTTCTCAGGTTTGGGGTGTGTGTCATGTGTTAATCTGTGTGCTCAGTTCTCAGAAACAGGAACATAGTAGAATTATAGGCAGCAGTTACATTTCCAGGTTTGTGTACAGTCTCAGGAATTTAAGTGACAGTTTATATAAAGCATTCAATTCACTTAATAGGTAACCCAGTGTGTATATTGAGGGAAAAGCAGTGTGCTTGTGTGTGTAAACCATGCTCTGGTTCATTGCAACCCAGGTTATATAATGACAGTAAAACATGGTGACAGTGTCCAATTCCAGTGTATCACAAACTCAAGTTCCAGTGTGTATGAAGCATTCCATTTAATTAATACAAACTAGTGTCTCAGTTGTTCAGGTGACAGTGATATATGGTGACGGGATGAAAGGGAAAACAGTGTAGCCTAGAGTCTCAGGTTTTGCCCAGAATAGTGGAATGGTGTCTGTGTACATGATTGAATCATAACCTCAGTATTTAGGTTCAGGATTAGTAAAATGGCAAGGTGGCTTCTCAGGAATCAACAGTGCATTATAAATAAAAAAGTCTTAGGAAACTCAGGTTTCAGACAGTGTACCAATTCATAAAATCTCAAAAAACTGCCCATTCGAAATCATCCCTATCATGATATCTAATTCCCCAGAATTAATGACAGAAAGATAAGTAGTATATAAGCATTCTCAGCTATGGTTTTTCAGGAAAAGAAGAACCCAATGACAGCATAACCATCAACCAATTGAAACCTATTCTCAGGTTTACATAACACAATTGAATCATGACATAAATTAGCCTATCAATCTCAGGAATCCAAGAATCAAAATCTCAGTTTTACATTCTCAGTTATATGCATATGGGGGGTGTGTGTCAATTTGGGTTCTCAGATTACTGTGCCTCAGGAACAGCGCTATGGGTGTGTGCAAACAGTGTTTAAATCCTCATATTGTAGTGTGTGTATAGACTCATAGGTAAACAATGTGATATATGTAACAGTTGTGTCAAGGTGAACTCATTTTCAGATTTATGTGTCCACAGATTTCAGATTTCAAGTGTAATCAGTTGTGTGCACATGTGGGTATACAAATCAAAATCAAGAATAATAAACTCAACCTGAAATCTTAACTGAACTCAACTCTAACATACTACAAAATTTTGATACTCACTAATCCAATCTCAAATTACTGAACATGCATTGAATCTAATAAAACATGAAAGTAGAACTTCACTTTTAAGCACCAACGCACAGTTCCTTCTCAGGTTAATGCTGTATGGAAAAACTGTGTCAACTCTCAGTTTAACCTTCTCTGTTTAAATCTCAAAACATTCAACTCAAGCTCAGTTATTCATGGGTGAACCACTTAGCATTTAGTTAACCAATTGTCAGTAAGCATATGAAAGTTGGAAATTTGCAGGAAAAACAGTGCATGTGTGATAGTATATACATAACAGTTCAATCACCAAATTGAAAACCATTCACCAATTTGAAACCTAAACTCTTAACACCAACACAGCCCAACATTTCAACAAACTAAACATGATAATTTAACATCAAAAATCAGTTAGAAAGATTAAAATTCTGAAACAAAATCAGGAAGAAAATAGTGTATCAGTCACTTGACAGTTCAATCCAACCAAATGCTAATTTCGAAAACTTAAAAATCTATGCAAATCACAACCTAATATATTAGCTAATTTCAGATATATTTAAGTGATCCTACATTCAAACTAAAGCCACAAATCCAACAGTGAATACATCTAAACTCTTAATACCCAACTGACAGTTCTAGTGTATTAGTGAAATTGGGAAAACCCAATATCAAATCCAATATTCACATAAACCCCTTTAAAAGTTCAAAACAGGTGTACACAATTATTCTCTATAAGTATACGTGTCCAGGGGTCCATTTTTGTCCAGGAAACTGGACACAAAGTGTCCAAGTGCTTGAAAACACACAACATACGCACAGACTGTACAGTCTCGTGCAGCGAGTCCACGCTCTCGTGGACGCGACATAAGACACGACATGTCTCGTACTCGTGTCCACGTGTAGCCCACATATAGGTCTATACACGCAACCAGAGACACGGCGGACACGTATATGCGTGATACGACACGCGTATCAGACGCGTTTTTGCGCGCGTACAACCCTGTTTATGGCCAATGCAGCCTCGTTTTTGTGTCCGACATGAACCGAGGTGTCATGAAACTTGGAGAGTGTCTTGTCAGTCACTGCCCCAACCTCCATGCCAAGTTTTACGTGTCAAAATGCTGTGTCCAGTGAGAAATAGGACACAGGTAGCAGGACAGCGCACATGCGTGTCGTGCAGCGTGTCCGTACCCCATTTCGACACAAAATTGACACAAAAAACACATTAGTCTTCACAAAGATCAACCAACATATTTAGATCTACAAATTCATGTAATTAGTTTTTCAAAAATCGAAAATAAAATCCTTTGTGATATTTTAACAAATACCTACATACACATCATGATACGTGTCCGATACGGACACGAAATGGACACGACTCGACACAAATCTAATACCTACGGCTAGGGGACACCTAGGGCTATGCAAATGTGTAAAGAAATCAAAAATCTAATGAGTTTAGATAGGGTTACCTATTGGTTGTTCTTCCTCAAGAAAACTCCTAAAATGAGGATTCCTCCTTGCTAGCCCAATGCCCCAAATTGCTCCAAAGCTGAGGTTTCTCTCCATGGACATGAAATAGAGCTAGATTAGGAAAAAATGCAAAAGACTAGAGTGGAAAAATAAAATAAAATGAAGAAACTAGGGCTTGAGGAAGATTTCTATAC